>JANUWF010002415.1:0-567589 GCA_026120185.1 Voacanga thouarsii | reverse complement strand
AGAAGACGATATTCCCAAGACAGCCTTTAACACCCACTATGGATATTACGAGTTCGTGGTGATGCCGTTCAGGGTAACTAACACTCCAGCAGTATTCATGGACCTGATGCACCGAGTATTTTGACCCAATCTGGATAAGTTTGTGGTGGTCTTCATCGATGACATTTTGATATACTCCAAGAGCCTAGAGGAGCATGCAGAGCATCTAAGTCTCGTGCTGGAGAAACTGCGGGAGCACAAGCTTTACGTAAAGTTCAGCAAGTGTGAATTCAGGTTAGACAGTGTGGCATTCCTTGGTCATGTGGTGACCAATGAGGGAATTAAGGTAGACCCGGCCAAGGTTGAAGCGGTAGCAGACTGGAAGCAGCCGAAGAATATTACCGAGATCCAGAGTTTCTTAGGGTTGGCTGGGTACTACCGATGGTTTATCATGGGATTCTCGACACTCGCATCGCCAATGACCCATTTGTTGAGAATGGATGTACCGTTTGTGTGCAACGAAAAATGCAAGAAAAGTTTCCAAGAATTGAAGAAGAGACTAATGACAGCACCGGTATTAAGTCTACCGGAGAAAAGCAAACCTTATGCGCTATACACCGATGCTTCGAATGAAGGATTGGGGGCGGTGTTGATGCAAGACAGAAAAGTGATTGCTTATGCATCTCAGAAGTTGCGGCCTCATGAAGTGAACTACCCCACTCATGATTTGGAGCTGGCAACAATAGTGTTTGCCCTAAAGAAATGGCGACACTACTTGTATGGAGCTGAATATGAGGTGTTCACCGACCATAAGAGTCTGAAGTATATCTTCACCCAAAAGGATCTGAACTTGAGGCAGCGAAGGTAGATGGAATTCTTGGAGGAATACCACTGCCCGATCAACTACCATCCCGGGAAAGCCAACGTTGTGGCAGACGCCCTGAGCAGAAAAGTTGGAATGGCCAGACTGAAAGAGGAGGGAATGCAAGTAGTTCAGGACGTATTGGACAGAAAGACGGAAGTGCGAGACAAAAGAATTGTCATCAGCAACTTGAAGTTGGTGCCGGATTTGAAGTAAGAAATAGTGGAGGCTCAGCGAAGCAACGCCAAGTTTCAAATCTTCAAGGATAAGGAGCTTAAGCGACCAGACAGTGAATTCCGTCAAGATGAAGCGAGAATTTTCCATTTCTGAGATAAATTGTGTGTACCCGGGGAGCCGGAATTGAAGGACAGAATTTTGAGGAGGCACACAAGAGCAAGTACGCCATTCATCCGGGGGAGGCCAAAATGTATCAGGATTTGAAGAGAGCTTATTGGTGGCCGGACTGAAGAGAGATGTGGTTAAGTACGTTTCGGCCTGTCTCACCTGTCAGAAAGTTAAAGCGGAGCATAAGAAGTTAGTAGGACTATTGCAGCCATTGCCTGTGCTGGAATGGAAGGGAGGAGGTGACTATGGACTTTGTCACCGGACTCCCCATGTCAAAGACTCAGAAGGATGCCATATGGGTAGTGGCGGATCGACTGACCAAGTCGGCCCATTTCATACCGGTAAATATGAGGGACTCCATGGAGAAGCTGACTCAGACTTATGTTCGAGAGATAGTCCGACTTCATGGAGTACCTTGGAGCATAGTATCCGACTGAGACCCGAGGTTTACTTCTCATTTTTGGGGAAAGTTCCAGGAGGCGATGTGATCGAATTTGAAATCCAGTACGACGGCGCATCCGCAGACTGATGGGCAATCAGAAAGGGTGATCCAAATATTAGAAAATATGTTGAGATCCTGTGTCCTGGATTTCGAGAATAAGTGGATCGAGTGTGTGCCGTATGCCGAGCTATTGTATAATAATAGCTACCAAGCCTCAATTGGGATGGCACCATATGAGGCTTTTCATGGGCGCAAGTGTCAGGTACCGTTGTATTGGAGTTGGACAGAAGATGGTCATGTGAGCAAAATCGGAGAGGTCTGTATCCAAGAAATGTTGCATAAAGTGAAACTGATTCGGGAAAGGTTAAAGGCGGCTCAAAGCCGACGGAAGAGCTATGCGGACAATCGGCGAAGGGATCTAGAATTTCAGGTTGGGGATTGTGTATTTCTGAAGCTGACTCTGAATAGGGGAATATTGAAGCACCCGAAAGGCGAAAAGTTGAATCCAAGGTATTTGGGGCCGTTTCTCATTAAGGAAAGAATTGGACCAGTAGCTTACCGATTAGACTTGCTGGATGGGTTGACGGGAATCCACGATATGTTCCATGTGTCACAATTGAAGAAGTATAATGCGGATCCCGGTCATGTATTGAATGATGAGCCATTGGGGTTACAGCCAGATCTGAGCTACGTGGAGAAGCCTGTGCGGATAATGGACCGCAATGTCAAAACCCAGCGAAATAAGCAGATACCGATGGTTAAGATTCAGTGGGAGCACCATGGCACGCAAGATGCCGCATGGGAATCAGAAGAATGGGTTAAGCGGAAGTATCCCGAGCTGAAATAGAGGTATGCTTGAATTTTGGGACGAAATTCTTCTAAGGAGGGGAGGATGTGAAACCCCAGTCAAAAACAACCTTAGAGTAAGGGGGTTGGGATGCATATCATATTTTATTTCATGGTTAAATATATTTTCATATGATTTTTATTTGTTTTGGATTCGGGTTTTATTGTCTTGAAGTCTTGTTGGTGAGTATTGTGTGAGAGGGGCAAGATGGTAATTTTTGCCCGAGGTGAAAATAGGGAGATAGCCTGTGGATTGAATAGAAAATAATTTTCTAGTGAAAATATCAACAAGAGTTGTTGTGGTGTAGTGTTTAGAGCTTTGGAATTAATTCTTGAGGTATTAGGTTCAAATTCCATCATAGAAGCTTTAGCTAGATTAAATTTTATTTTTGCTTAGTGGAGGAAATTTCGGTCTTAGGAGCTTAGAGTAAGGTAGGGATGATGTCCTAAGAAAGGCATGCTAGGAGTATTCTCATTCCACTCTTTTGCCCTACTCGAATTTCCTAAAGGGAATTCTTGTTCCCTTGATCTTTGCTTTTCCTTAGGTTTCAACTTCTTAGTTTGATCAAGATGTACTATCCATTTTCTTTCCAGGAATTTCAGTAAAATGCTGTGATCTTGTGGGATCGAAATGCCTTAGTAAAAGGCTTCTCAAGGTCTGAAAAATGTGGGAGAATGGTGGGAAATTCCAAGGGGAAAAATCCCACTAGTAAGCTTGCTGAAATTTCACTCTAGATTAGTTCATCTTCCTTCATGGCATGAGCTGAAATTTTCCAGCTTCTTGTATCTTCAAAATGTCGAAAATTTTAGCTAACGTTCCCTCCCAAATGTTGCCAGAAAAATGGTCTTTAGGATCAGTTTGAAACCTGAAATTTTTTGACCAATTTCGGACTGCTCAAAGCTGGAGCAAAACAGGAAAAATTCCTGTACGAAAAACAGTTTTGAGAGTCCAAAACCAAGCTGTTTTCTTCCAAATATTGTTCAGTACCTTAGCCATATTTTTCCTTCATGAAGAAAGCTGGAGACCAGCCTTGAATACCCCTAAATTTCCCTTCAAAACTCGCTGCAAATTGGCTGGAAGTGGCAGCCGAAATTCTGCCCAGAAAAATTCCCGTTCAGCGAAATGCTGGGCAGTCCAAAGTTCCAGTTTTGTTTCCTATTTTTCTTCTGGCCGAAACACCAACCTTAATATGTCAAATCCTTCCTTAAACCTCCATTAACAGAGCTCCAATGTTTCCCTCTAGCTTCTGCACAAAATTCAGCAATGGCTGTCCGAAAATCTCTCCAACAAATCCCTGCAATTTAGCTTGATTGGTTTCCAAAATTCCAGCCATCCTTGTTTAGCAACCTTCCATAATATCTTACTCAGATGACTAGACATCTTCTTCATCATTGTGTACCTTAGTTTCAGCCACCATAAGCCACCTTGAATCAGCTTTAATTCCTCAGAAAAGCTGCTCAACCAATCGGCCATAGGAGACCTTCAAAGCTCTCAAAATTATCAAGATATGCTAGAATATTTAGTTTCCAAATTCACTTTCTAAAAATATTTTCCAAGGATTGTGACAACTAACCCATCCTTTTCTCTTCCAAATCAGAGAAACAACTCCCTAAACTCTACAGAAATTTGGCCAGCCCTATCCCTCACAAAAAATTCGGCAGCTGCACAAGAACAACCTCTCGAAATCTCTCAATCTCTAAGAACACACACACTACACCAAGAACACCTACCTCTTGCCTACACTTAATACCCCTCCAAACCATCTGAAATCCCCTCAAAAACTTCTAGATTTGACCCACTCACTACTGTGAGTCAATCAACACCATTATTAACATCAAACTCCTCAAATCATCTTGCGACTTCGGATCAAAAGCAGAAATTTCTGTGATGGACAAGAACAGCTTCAACGTAAATTCACCCTATCAACTTCATCCTCTCCAAGCAAGATCTCTAGTGAGACCCTATGTGATTAACATACTAATGATCTCTTCTTCTTCTCTCTCTCTCTCTCTCTCTCTCACGGCCGAAACTCCTCTCCCTTGGCCGGATGACTTCTTCTTCATAATCATGCTCTCGCCATCTCCTTTGGACAAAGTTAGACATCTAGGAGTTGAGATATACTCTAAAATCCTTCGAGGCAATCATCAATCAAGTAAGTACCATCAATCCTCCTTTTAAACTCTAGAATTATGTCTCTAGGGTGATAATGATAATAGGTGGATGGTGATAGGATTTGAGTGTATATATATATATATATATATATATATATATATATATTGTAGAGATTGGAGTATGAAAATATGTATGATTGTGAAGTAGATGGATTTATGCATGGAAGGATTGTCTTGGATGATTATATGATGATTTAAGGTTGATGCATGTCATAAGTAGTATATGTGATAAAGAATGCTAGAGATTCTGTCACCTTTGGTGAATAGGGTTTATATTCATGATGGATTGATATTGAAGCCATGATCATGTTTATGCTAGTAGGGGTTAGATCATATGTTGATAATTTGAGATCTATGCTTGTATGCATGATTTGGATGATTTGATGAATTAAAGTATTGTGTATGTAATGATTGTGGTTAGCCATAGGAATTTGATGATAATCCAGTTGTCCCCAAACAAATTTTTATTTCATGAATAAAATATTCAATAAAATAATTTCTCTTAGTATTTTTGAAAGAAAAAAAAAACCCTAGGAATGGTAGACATGGATTTTCATATATATAAAGGATATTTTAGTCAAACAAATAATGATTTTTGCTAGAAAAATAATATATATATATGTATATATTACTTAATATAATTAGATCAATTAAAGCCTTTTTGAAAATAATTACAATTAGTAGAATATATATTACTAAAAATTTAACTATTATCTTCTAATCAAAACTCCTTAAGAATTTATTTAATATTGTTCAAGTGAGACTCATTAAATTTATTTTCAACTAATTTTAGCTACCAATGATTTTCTAACAACTAAATTATTAATAAATCAATATTTTATTTAATACTACCTACGACTCTTGATGAAATAAACTCTAAATTTTCCCTAACAAGATTTAAGCTTTCAACTTATTAAATTTATTTCCCAAACCAATAATTATTTTAAATAATTGTGCTAGGGTCAAATCTTAAACCTATTTACTTATTATTTAACCTTAAAGCTTTGGACACTAGGATCATGGTAGTAGTAAGTTGAGTCGATTTAAAATTAAGAAAGTAGTTTGTGGCTTGAAATTGATTGTGATTTGTATTTGCCCATGTGGGGTTAGGTCTGCCGTTGGAGACCTTTTTATTGTAAGCAAGAATTAGGTAAGTTCCTGCATAAAACCTGTTTGATGAAAAATGTTTATTATGGCAAGCCAAGTGTAGAGTGCATGGACACTTATTTATGTAAAGGCAATTGAGGGTTAAATCCTTTCTTATTTCAAACATTTGAATTATTTAAAAGCCAATGAGCAGATTTACTCAAACTCAAACTATTTCTAAAACTGATTTTGTTAAAGACTTTGGAAAACTCATAAATTACCATTTTCATGTGGAATAGTGTTTTGTTCATTTTATCCCAATTGGGAAACGTCGTTGAGTACTCAATAAGGGTGGACAACTAGGACTAGTCTTTGAAGGGTTAGGGTAAGTCTCTCAGTAGGTGGCCACCTCTGAGGGGTGAGTCCTTCCCGAATAAGATGTCAGTCCAGTGAGTCGTGCCGGTCCGAGCTAGCAGTTTGTTTTCAGTCAAGTGACTGTGGTTTGCCGGAATGGACACCCGGTTGTTGTTTGGGTATAGAGAAGGTGGAGTATCTTACCCAGTAGGCCGATCATCTACTTTTGTCAGTCTGCACAATGTGTCGGCATTCTGACCGGTTATGGGGCCCAACGTGTGGTAACCCATATCCCTTTATTTCGAGTGGTTGATTTTATTACTTATGTATGGCTGGAAAAGCCAAAACGCCACTCTTGCTTTTGACTATTGTTATTGCTTGCCAGTATTTCTCTTATAAAGGTTTCACACTTTGCATCTACGAACTGTTTTCACTAAACGCCCTGCATGTATGCACAACTAAAATAAGTTTGCATATGATTTCTTTCTACTCACACTTAACCCTGCATGTATGCACAACTAAAATGATTTGATGCTTGAGTGCATTCCCTTGACATCTGGGGTATGGTTTAGAATGGCACCCAAGCGTCGTGTAGCTTCTTTAGCCAGAAGGATTCCGGAGGCAGACCATGTAGCACCGAAAGTTGAAACTGAGTAGATGCAATCACCCAATCCCGGTAATGGATGATGTGATCCTGAGATGGGAATGGGAATGGATGCCCCGGCTGATCTGTCAATGGGCCAGGCACTCTATAAGGTGGCCGAGATTCTTCAGACTTTGGCCGAGTAGAGGAACCCTAGAGGGGAAGACGAGGCGTTAGAGAAGTTCTTGAAATTCCTACCGCCCATGTTTATGGGTGAAGCCGAACAAGATCAGAAGGCCGAATAATGGGTCGAGCAGATGGAGGACATTTTCGCAACGCTCCAGTACTCGGAGGAGCGGATGGTTAAGTTTGCAGCTTTTCGATTGAGAGGGCCAGCTCAGGCATGGTGGCAGCGTGTGCAAGAGGACCGGGTGGTGGATGAGTAAGAATGGGCATGGTCCAACTTTGTTGAAGCCTTCAGGGCTGAGTACATCCCACAGTGGATTGTGGAGAAGCGGGAGGACGAATTTCAGAATCTGAGGCAGGGGAGCATGTCAGTGGCTCAATATGTGGCGCGATTCACGCAATTGTCTAAATACTGCCGAAGTTTGGTGGATACCGAGTAGAATAGGACAGGGCAGTTCGTCAAAGGGCTAAGACCGGAGTTGAGGAGAGCATTGGCACCTGCTCCCCCGATAACTTACTCGGGGGCTATGGACGCGGCTACTCGCACGGAGAATGAGGATCGCAGCAGGATGGTGGCCAAGCCTTTCCAACCACCAGGACTGCTGCAGGGACATTTCCCGTGGCCGCAACCCCATAAGCGCCCTACCAATCATCAATGGCAGAACCGGGGAAAGCAGGCCCAGTCAGCACCAACTGGACCTACACCGAATTTCCCATCGTGCAGGCAGTGTGGGAAGAAGGGCCACACCGAGAGAAACTGTTGGTCCAAGGGTGGAGATAGAAAATGCTATCATTGCGGTGACCCGTACCATCTTAGGAGCACCTGCCCCAAGTTCCACCGGGTCGAGCAAGGAAACCCGGCTCAGAACCCGGGGCCCAACCGAGCCAACGCCACTGGAGCATCCGAGAGTGGAGCACCGAAACCACAAGTGAAGGCCAAGGTATTCGCGCTCAACAGAGAGGAAGTTGGGACCGATGCAGCGGTAGTAGAAGGTACGTTCATTATTCAAGGACGTTCTGTTAATGCTTTAATTGATCCTGGCTCTACTCATTCATATATAAACAAGTTGTGTGCTTGTCATTTGGGTTGGGATGGAGTGGAGCTACCCTTCATTTTAGAAGTAAGCACACCTTTGGGGAAAATGGTGCAAGCGGATCGGTATGTGAAGGATTGTAATATTAAAGTAGGGAGAGAAAACTTGGAGGGAGATTTGATTGTGTTAGACATTGAGGACTATGACTTGATTTTGGGGATGAACTGGTTAGCCAAACATGGGGCTAGGGTAGACTGTAAAAATAAGTCAGTTCAGTTCGTCAGGCCGGGTAATGATGTGTTAAAATTTAATGGCAAGAGAGTGAAAGAGTTGAAGTACATGATTGCGGGGGCTAAGGCTCGGAAATTGTTGAGGCAAGGTTGTCAAGGTTGTCTAGCTTACGTGATAAACAAGTCGAAGGACCAGTGCACTTTGGAGGACACCGAAGTGGTGAGGGACTTTCCCGATGTGTTCCCGGCGGAGCATGACTCTCCACCTCCCGACCGAGAGGTGGAATTCACTATTGACTTAATTCCAGGGGCGGAGCCAGTCTCACGGACTCCGTACAAAATGGCACTGGCAGAATTGAAGGAATTGAAGGAGCAGTTAGAGGAGTTGGTGGGTCAAGGTTACATCCGACCCAGCACATCACCTTGGGGAGCGCCTGTACTATTTTTGAAGAAGAAGGACGGGACCTTGAGGCTATGCATCGATTACCGAGGGCTGAACAATTTGACGATTAAGGACAAGTACCCCCTCCCACTGATTGACGAGCTGTTTGATCAGTTGCAAGGATCCAGTTGCTATTCCAAGTAAGATCTGAGGCAAGGTTACTACCAGGTGCGGATAAGAGAAGACGATATTCCTAAGACAGCCTTTAACACCAGCTATGGATGTTACGAGTTCGTGGTGATGCCGTTTGGGGTAACCAACGCTCCAGCAATATTCATGGACCTGATGCACCGAATATTCCTACCCTATCTGGATAAGTTTGTGGTGGTCTTCATCGACGACATTTTGATATACTCCAAGAGCCTGGAGGAGCATGCAGAGCATCTAAGGCTCGTGCTGGAGAAACTGCGGGAGCACAAGCTTTACGTGAAGTTCAGCAAGTGTGAATTCTGGTTAGACAGTGTGGCATTCCTTGGTCATGTGGTGACCAAGGAGGGAATTAAGGTAGACCCGGCCAAGGTTGAAGCGGTAGCAAACTGGAAGTAGCCGGTGAATATTATCGAGATCCGGAGTTTCTTAAGGTTGGCTGGGTACTACCGAAGGTTTATCAAGGGATTCTCGACACTCGCATCGCCAATGACCCATTTTTTGGGGAAGGATGTTTCGTTTGTGTGGAACGAAAAATGCGAGAAAAGTTTCCAAGAATTGAAGAAGAGACTGATGACAGCACCGGTATTAAGTCTACCGGAGAAAGGCAAACCTTATGCGCTGTACACCGATGCTTCGAAGGAAGGATTGGGGGCGGTGTTGATGTAAGACAGAAAAGTGATTCCTTATGCATCTCGGAAGTTGCGACCTCATGAAGTGAACTACCCCACTCATGATCTGGAGCTGGCAGCAATAGTGTTTGCCCTAAAGAAATGGCGACACTACTTGTATGGAGCTGAATATGAGGTGTTCACCGACCATAAGAGTCTGAAGTATATCTTTACCCAAAAGGATCTGAACTTGAGGTAGCGAAGGTGGATGGAATTCTTGGAGGAATACCACTGCCCGATCAACTACCATCCCGGGAAAGCCAACGTTGTGGCAGACGCCCTGAGCAGAAAAGTTGGAATGGCCAGACTGAAGGTGCAGGAAATGCAGGTAGTTCAAGACGTATTGGACAGAAGGGCAGAAGTGCGAGATAAAAGAATTGTCATCAGCAACTTGAAGTTGGTGCCGGATTTGAAGCAAGAAATAGTGGAGGCTCAGCGAAGTAACGCCAAGTTTCAAATCTTGAAGGATGAGGAGCTTAAGCGACCAGACAGTGAATTCTGTCAAGATGAAGCGGGAATTTTCCATTTTAGAGATCGATTATATGTACCCGGGGAGCCGCAATTGAAGGACAGAATTTTGGAGGAGGCATACAAAAGCAAGTACGCCATTCATCCGGGGGAGGCCAAAATGTATCAGGATTTGAAGAGAGCTTATTGGTGGCCCAGACTGAAGCGAGATGTGGTTAAGAACGTTTCGACCTGTCTCACCTGCCAGAAAGTTAAAGTAGAGTATAAGAAGTCAGCAGGACTATTGCAGCCATTGCCTGTGCCGGAATGGAAGTGGGAGGAGGTGACTATGGACTTTGTCACCGGACTCCCCATGTCAAAGACTCAGAAGGATGCCATATGGGTAGTGGTGGATCGACTGACCAAGTCGGCCCATTT
This sequence comes from Voacanga thouarsii, assembly GCA_026120185.1. Taxonomy (NCBI): domain Eukaryota; kingdom Viridiplantae; phylum Streptophyta; class Magnoliopsida; order Gentianales; family Apocynaceae; genus Voacanga; species Voacanga thouarsii. The sequence continues at coordinate 557,325 of JANUWF010002415.1, read as the reverse complement.
CATACTGGTAAATGTGAGGGACTTCATGGAGAAGCTGGCTCAGACTTATGTTCGAGAGATAGTCCGACTTCATGGAGTACCTTTGAGCATAGTATCCGACCAAGACCCGAGGTTTACTTCTCGTTTTTGGGGAAAGTTCCAGGAGGTGATGTGATCGAATTTGAAATTCAGTACGACGGCGCATCCGCAGACTGATGGGCAATCAGAAAGGGTGATCCAAATATTAGAAGATATGTTGAGAGCCTGTGTCCTGGATTTCGGGGATAAGTGGATCGAGTGTGCGACGAATTCCGAGCTATCGTATAATAATAGCTACCAAGCCTCAATTGGGATGGCACCATATGAGGCTTTGTATGGGCGCAAGTGTTAGGTACCATTGTATTGGAGTTGGACGGAAGATGGTCATGTGAGTAAAACCGGAGAGGTCTGTGTCCAAGAAATGTTGGATAAAGTAAAACTGATTCGGGAAAGGTTAAAGCCGACTCAAAGCCGACAGAAGTGCTATGCGGACAATCGGCGAAGGGATCTAGAATTTCAAGTTGGGGATTACGTATTTCTGAAGCTAACCCTGAATAGGGGAATATTGAAGCACTCGAAAAATGGAAAGTTGAATATGAGGTATTTGGCGCCGTTTCTCATTAAGGAAAGAATTAGACCAGTAGCTTACCGATTAGACTTGCCGGATGGGTTGACGGGAATCCACGATATGTTCCATGTGTAACAATTGAAGAAGTATAATACGGATCCCGGTAATGTATTGAATGATGAGCCATTGGTGTTGCAGCCAGATCTGACCTACGTGGAGAAGCCGGTGCGGATATTGGACCGCAGTGTCAAAACCCTGCGAAATAAGCAGATACCGATGGTTAAGATTCAGTGGGAGCACCATGGCACGCAAGATGCCGCATGGGAATCAGAAGAATGGGTTAAGCGGAAGTATCTCGAGCTGAAATAGAGGTATCTTGAATTTCGGGACGAAATTCTTCTAAGGAGGGGAGGTTGTGAAACCCCGGTCAAAACCAACCTTATAGTAAGGGGGTTGGGATGCATATCATATTTTATTTCATGGTTAAATATATTTTCATATGATTTTTATGTGTTTTGGATTCGGGTTTTATTGTCTTGAAGTCTTGTTGGTGAGTATTGTGTGAGAGGGGTAAGATGGTAATTTTTGCCCGAGGTGAAAATAGGGAGATAGCCTGTGGATTGAATAGAAAATAATTTTCTAGTGAAAATATCAACAAGAGTTGTTGTGGTGTAGTGGTTAGAGCTTTGGAATTAATTCTTGAGGTCTTGGGTTCAAATTCCATCATAGAAGCTTTAGCTAGATTAAATTTTATTTTTGCTTAGTGGAGGAAATTTCGGTCTTAGGAGCTTAGAGTAAGGTAGGGATGATGTCCTAAGAGAGACATGCTAGGAGTATTCTCATTCCACTCTTTTGCCCTACTCGAATTTCCTAAAGGGAATTCTTGTTCCCTTGATCTTTGGTTTTCCTTAGGTTTCAACTTCTTAGTTTGATCAAGATGTTCTATCCATTTTCTTTCCAGGAATTTCAGCAAAATGCTGTGATCTTGTGGGATCGAAATGCCTTAGTAAAAGGCTTCTCATGGTCTGAAAAATGTGGAAGAATGGTGGGAAATTCCAAGGGGAAAAATCCCTCTAGTAAGCTTGCTGAAATTTCACTCTAGACTAGTTCATCTTCCTTCATGGCATGAGCTGAAATTTTCCAGCTTGTTGTACCTTCAAAATGTCGAAATTTTTAGCTAACATTCCCTCCCAAATGCTGCCAGAAAAATGGTCTTTAGGATCAGTTTGAAACCTGAAAATTCTTGACCAATTTCGGACTGCTCAAAGCTGGAGCAAAACAGGAAAAATTCCTGTACGAAAAACAGTTTTGAGAGTCCAAAACCAAGCTGTTTTCTTCCAAATATTGTTCAGTACCTTAGCCATATTTTTCCTTCATGAAGAAGGCTGGAAACCAGCCTTGAATACCCCTGAAATTCCCTTCAAAACTCGCTGCAAATTGGCTGGAAGTGGCAGCCAAAATTCTGCCCAGAAAAATTCCTGTTCAACGAAATGCTGGGCAGTTCAAAGTTCCAGCTTTGTTTCCTATTTTTCTTCTGGCCGAAAAACCAACCTTAATCTGTCAAAACCTTCCTTAAACCTCCATTAACAGAGCTCCATTGTTTCCCTCAAGCTTCTGCACGAAATTCAGCAATGGCTGTCCGAAAATCTCTCCAACAAATCCCTGCAATTTAGCTTGATTGGTTTCCAAAATTCCAGCCATCCTTGTTTAGCAACCTTCCATAATATCTTACTCAAATGACTAGACATCTTCTTCATCATTGTGCACCTTAGTTTCGGACGCCATAAGCCACCCTGAATCAGCTTTAATTCCTCAGAAAAGCTGCTCAACCAGTCGGCCATAGGAGACCTTCAAAGCTCTCAAAATTATCAAGATATGCTAGAATATTTAGTTTCCAAATTCACTTCCTAAAAATATTCCCCAAGGATTGTGACAACTAACCCTTCCTTTTCTCTTTCAAATCAGAGAAACAACTCCCTAAACCCTACATAAATTCGGCCAGCCCTATCCCTCACAAAAAATTCGGCAGCTGCACAAGAACAACCTCTCAAAATCTCTGAATCTCCAAGAACACACACACTACACCAAGAACACCTACCTCTTCCCTACACTTAATACCCCTCCAAACCATCTCAAATCCTCTCAAAAACTTCCAGATTTGACCTACTCATTGCTGTGAGTCCATCAACACCATTATTAACATCTAACTCCTCAAATCATCTTACTACTTCGGATCAAAAGCAGAAATTTCTGTGAAGGACAAGAACATCTTCAAGGTAAATTCACCCTATCAACTTCATCTTCTCCAAGCATGATCTCTAGTGAGACCCTATGTGATTAACATACTAATGATCTCTTCTCTTCTCTCTCTCTCTCTCTCTCTCTCTCTCTCTCTCTCTCACGGCCGAAATTCCTCTCCCTTGGCCGGATGACTTCTTCTCCATAATCATGCTCTCGCCATCTCCTTTGGACCAAGTTAGACATCTAGGAGTTGAGATCTATCAAGTAAGTGCCATCAATCCTCCTTTTAAACTGTAGAATTATGTCTCTAGGGTGATAATGATAATAGGTGGATGGTGATAGGATTTGAGTATATGTATATATATTTTGTTGGGATTGGAGTATGAATATATGTATGATTGTGAAGGAGATGGGATTTATGCATGGAAGAATTGTCTTGGATGATTATATGATGATTTGAGGTTGATGCAGGTCATAAGTAGTACATGTGATGAAGTATGCTAGAGATTATGTCACCTTTGGTGAATAGGGTTTATATTCATGATGGATTAATATTGAAGCCATGATCATTTTTATGCTAGTAGGGGTTAGATCATATGTTGATAAATTGAGATCTATGCATGATTTGGATGATTTGATGAATTAAAGGATTGTGTATGTAATGATTGTGGTTAGCCATAGGAATTTGATCATGATCTAGTTGTCCCCAAACAAATTTTTACTTCATGAATAAAATATTCAATAAAATAATTTCTCTTAGTATTTTTGAAAGAAAAAAAAAACCTAGGAATGGTAGATTTGGATTTTCATATATATAAAGGATATTTTAGTCAAACAAATAATGATTTTTGCTAGAAAAATAATATATATATATATATATGTATATATTATTTAACATAATGAGATCAATTAAAGCCTTTATGAAAATAATTACAATTAGTAGAATATATATTACTAAAAATTTAACTATTATCTTCTAATCAAAACTCCTTAAGAATTTATTTAATATTGTTCAAGTGAGACTCACTAAATTTATTTTCAACTAATTTTAGCTACCAATTATTTTCTAACAACTAAATTATTAATAAATCAATATTTTATTTAATACTGCCTATGACTCTTGATCAAATAAACTCTAAATTTTCCCTAACAAGATTTAAGCTTTCAACATATTAAATTTATTTCCCAAACCAATAATTATTTTAAATAATTGTGCTAGGCTCAACTTTTGAACCTATTTACTTATTGTTTAACCTTAAAGTTTGGGACACTAGGATCATGGTAGTAGTAAGTTGAGTCGATTTAAAATTAAGGAAGTAGTTTGTGGCTTGAAATTGATTGTGATTTGTATTTGCCCATGTGGGGTTAGGTCTGCCGTTGGAGACCTTGTTATTGTAAGCAAGAATTAGGTAAGTTCCTGCATAAAACCTGTTTGATGCAAAATGTTTATTATGGCAAGCCAATTGTAGAGTGCATGGACACTCATTTATGTAAAGGCAATTGAGGGTTAAATCATTTCTAATTTCAAACATTTGAATTATTTAAAAGCCAATGAGCAGATTTACTCAAACTCAAACTCTTTCTAAAACTGATTTTGTAAAGACTTTGGAAAACCCATAAATTGCCATTTTCATGTGGAACAGTGTTTTGTTCATTTTATCCCAAGTGGGAAACGTCGTTGAGTACTCAATAAGGGTGGACTACTAGGACTAGTCTTTGAAGTGTTAGGCTAAGTCTCTCAGTAGGTGCCCACATTTGAGGGGTGAGTCCTTCCCGGATAAGATATCCGTCCAGTGAGTCGTGCCGATCCGAGCTAGCAGTTTGTTTTCAGTCAAGTGACTGTGGTTGCTAGAATGGACACCTGGTTGTTGTTTGGGTATAGAGAATGAGGAGTATCTTACCCAGTAGGCTGATCATCTACTTTTGTCAGTTTGCACAAAGTGTCGGCATTCTGACCGGTTATGGGGCCCAACGTGTGGTAACCCATATCCCTTTCTTTCGAGTTGTTGATTTTATTACTTATGTATGGCTGGAAAAGCCAAAACACCACTCTTGCTTTTGACTAATGTTATTGCTTGCCAGTATTTCTATTATAAAGGTTTCACACTTTGAATCTATGAACTGTTTTCACTAAACACCCAAAGCACACACGGACTTACTGAGATTTCTGTCTCACCACCATTTTATCATGATTTCAGGTCCATCCTGCTGCGGGCATGAGTAGCTATATATTGTCTGCTTTGGAAGAATTTTCTGAGGATTTATTTTGTTTAATGTTGGGAGAGTTGAGAGCGGATGAATTTTTATTATGGCTTTATTTTGAGTATTCTTGGATTTATTATTATTTCTTTTGGGTTGTAATAAATTTCAAGTTGCAGTATCATTTTATTTCCGGTATTATATTTGTGTGTCCTAGTTATAAAGACATCTTGCCCTTTGGACGGGGCGACATCCCTGGCCCTGGCGGGCCTAGGTAGCGGGGTGTTACAAGTGGTATTTATTTGCCTAGGTTATAGGCAAATATTGATGATATATGTTTTATTTATTTAAGTTTAAATCTTAGCTAACTTATCTTGTTGATGCTGTAGGATGGTTAGACAGCTTAGGACAGCTAGGAAAGGGCAGCAGTGGCACCTGCCTTACTATCTAGACCAGGTGGACCTTCCAGTTCCCCAGCCTGCCCCTCAGCCAGTTGTCCCTATGGTGGATAACAGTGATGATGAGAATGACCTTATGGAGGATAGCTGTGAGGACGAGGTCCAGATCCTAGAGCCACCTCCAATCCCGGTGATAGACATAAGCTCTGACAGTGAGGATGAGGAGATGATAGTGGAGCCTTAACCCCACCCTCCTAATCCTGAGGTGGATTTAGCAGCAGATAGTGATGACCCGGTGGAGATAGACTATGAGTCTCCACCTAGACCTTCCTTCATCCCTTCCTTCAGCCGAATTGAGCCCGGTGAGAGCTCTAGGCGCCTTGGGAAGGAACCAATAGAGGGATTTGCAAGCGGGGATGGGGTGGATTTTTCCAAGAACACTGGAGGTTGGTTGTATGAGGCCGATGATGAGGGTTCGGATGAGGATTAGAGAGTTAGGAGTTATTTTGCTTGGATGATTATTTAATTTCTGCCTTTCGAGAACTAGTTTGTCAAAGATTTTCAATTCTATGTTCTGTTCACAATTTTGGATTTATGCAAGTCAATTTTTGAAATCAAAATTATGAGCAATCCTTCAAATAAGTTTGCATATGATTTCTTGCTACTCACACTTAACCCTGCATGTATGCACAACTAAAATGATTTGATGCTTGAGTGCATTCACTTGACATCTGGGGTATAGTTTAGAATGGCACCCAAGCGTCGTGCAGCTTCTTCAACCAGAAGGATTCCGGAGGCAGACCATATAGCACTGGAAGTTGAAACTGAGCAGATGCAATCCCACAAGCGACAACCACAGGACAGCCGCAGGGACATTTCCCGAGGCCGCAACCCCACAAGCGCCCTACCAATCATCAATGGCAGAAACGGGGAAAGCAGGCCCGGACTGCACCAACTGGACCTGCACCGAATTTCCCATCATGCAGGCAGTCTGGGAAGAAGGGCCACGCCGAGAGAAACCTTGGTCCAAGGGCGGAGATAGAAAATGCTATCATTGCGGTGACCCGAACCATCTGAGGAGCACCTGCCCCAAGTTCCATCGGGTCGGGCAAGGAAACTCGGCTCAGAACCCGAGGCCCAACCGAGCCAACGCCACTGGAACATCCGGGAGTGGAGCACCAAAGTCACAAGTGAAGGCCAAGGTATTCGCGCTCAATAGAGAGGAAGTTGGGACCGATGTAGCGGTGGTAGAAGGTACGTTCACTATTCAAGGACGTTCTGTTAATGCTTTAATTGATCCTGGCTCTACTCATTCATATATAAATAAGTTGTGTGCTTGTCATTTGGGTTGGGATAGAGTGGAGCTACCCTTCATTTTGGAAGTAAGCACACATTTGGGGAAAATGGTGCAAGCGGATCGGTATGTGAAGGATTGTAATATTAAAGTATGGAGAGAAAACCTGGAGGGAGATTTGATTGTGTTAGACATTGAGGACTATGACTTGATTTTGGGGATGGACTGGTTAGCCAAACAAGGGGCTAGGGTAGACTGTAAATATAAGTCAGTTCAGTTCGTCAGGCCGGGTTATGATGTGTTAAAATTTAACGGCAAGAGAGTGAAAGAACTGAAGTACTTGATTATGGGGGCTAAGGCCCGAAAATTGTTGAGGTATGGTTGTCAAGGTTCTCTGGCTTACGTGATAAATAAGCCGAATGACCAGTGCACTCTGGAGGACACCGAAGTGGTGAGGGACTTTCCCGATGTGTTCCCGGCGGAGCTTGACTCTCTACCTCCCGACCGAGAGGTGGAATTCACTATCGACTTAATTCCGGGGGCGGAGCCAGTATCACGGACTCCGTACCAAATGGCACCGGCAGAATTGAAGGAATTGAAGGAGCAGTTAGAGGAGTTGGTGGGTCAAGGTTACATCCGACCCAGCACGTCACTTTGGGGAGCGCCTGTACTATTTGTGAAGAAGAAGGACGGGACCTTGAGGCTATGCATTGATTGCCGAGGGCTGAACAATTTGACGATTAAGAACAAGTTCCCCCTCCCACTGATTGACGAGCTGTTTGATCAGCTGCAAGGATCCAGTTGCTATTCCAAGTTGGATCTGAGGTAAGGTTACTACCAGGTGCGGATAAGAGAAGACGATATTCCCAAGACAGCCTTTAACACCCGCTATGGACATTACGAGTTCTTGGTGATGCCGTTCGGGGTAACTAACGCTCCAGCAGTATTCATGGACTTGATGCACTGAGTATTCCGACCCAATCAGGATAAGTTTTTGGTGGTCTTCATCGACGACATTTTGATATACTCCAAGAGTCTGGAGGAGTATGCAGAGCATCTAAGGCCCATGCTGGAGAAACTGGGATGTGAAACCCCAGTCAAAACCAACCTTAGAGTAAGGGGGTTGGGATGCATATCATATTTTATTTCATGGTTAAATATATTTTCATATGATTTTTATATGTTTTGGATTCGGGTTTTATTATCTTGAAGTCTTGTTGGTGAGTATTGTGTGAGAGGGGCAAGATGGTAATTTTTGCCCGAGGTGAAAATAGGGAGATAGCCTGTGGATTGAATAGAAAATAATTTTCTAGTGAAAATATCAACAAGAGTTGTTGTGGTGTAGTGGTTAGAGCTTTGGAATTAATTTTTGAGGTCTTGTGTTCAAATTCCATCATAGAAGCTTTAGCTAGATTAAATTTTATTTTTGCTTAGTGGAGGAAATTTCGGTCTTAGGAGCTTAGAGTAAGGTAGGGATGATGTCCTAAGAGAGACATGCTAGGAGGACTCTCATTCCACTCTTTTGCCCTTCTCGAATTTCCTAAAGGGAATTCTTGTTCCCTTGATCTTTGGTTTTCCTTTGGTTTCAACTTCTTAGTTTGATCAAGATGTTCTATCCATTTTCTTTCCAAGAATTTCAGTAAAATGATGTGATCTAGTGGGATCGAAATGCCTTAGTAAAAGGCTTCTCATGGTCTGAAAAATGTGGAAGAATGGTGGGAAATTCCACGGGGAAAAATCCCTCTAGTAAGCTTGCTGAAATTTCACTCTAGACTAGTTCATCTTCCTTCATGGCATGAGTTGAAATTTTCCAACTTGTTGAACCTTCAAAATTTTGACATTTTTAGCTAACATTCCCTCCCAAATGCTGCCAGAAAAATGGTCTTTAGGATCAATTTGAAACCTGAAAATTCTTGACCAATTTCGGACTGCTCAAAGCCGGAGCAAAACAGGACAAATTCCTGTACGAAAACAGTTTTGAGAGTCCAAAACCAAGCTGTTTTCTTCAAAATATTGTTCAGTACCATAGCCATATTTTTCCTTCATGAAGAAGGCTGGAAACCAGCCTTGAATACCCCTGAAATTCCCCTCAAAACTCGCTGTAAATTGGCTGGAAATGGCAGCCGAAATTCTGCCCAGAAAAATTCCTCTTCAACGAAATGCTGGGGAGTTCAAAGTTCCAGCTTTGTTTCCTATTTTTCTTCTGGCCGAAACACCAACCTTAATCTGTCAAAACCTTCCTTAAACCTCCATTAACAGAGCTCCATTGTTTCCCTCAAGCTTCTGCACGAAATTCAGCAATGGCTGTCCGAAAATCTCTCCAACAAATCCCTGCAATTTAGCTTGATTGGTTTCCAAAATTCCAGCCATCCTTGTTTAGCAACCTTCCATAATATCTTTTTCAAATGACTAGACATCTTCTTCATCATTGTGCACCTTAGTTTCGGACGCCATAAGCCACCTTGAATCAGCTTTAATTCCTCAGAAAAGCTGCTCAACCAGTCGGCCTTAGGAGACCTTCAAAGCTCTCCAAATTATCAAGATATCCAGAATATTTAGTTTCCAAATTCACTTCCTAAAAATATTCCCCAAGGATTGTGACAACTAACCCTTCCTTTTCTCTTCCAAATCAAAGAAACAACTCCCTAAACCCTACAGAAATTCGGCCAGTCCTATCCCTCACAAAAAATTCGGCAGCTGCACAAGAACAACCTCTCAAAATCTCTGAATCTCCAAGAACACACACACTACACCAAGAACACCTACCTCTTCCCTACACTTAATACCCCTCCAAACCATCTCAAATCCTCTCAAAAACTTCCAGATTTGATCCACTCACTACTGTGAGTCCATCAACACCATTATTAACATCAAACTCCTCAAATCATCTTGCTACTTCGGATCAAAAGCAGAAATTTCTGTGAAGGACAAGAACATCTTCAAGGTAAATTCACCCTATCAACTTCATCTTCTCCAAACATGATCTCTAGTGAAACCCTCTGTGATTAACATACTAATGATCTCTTCTCTTCTCTCTCTCTCTCTCTCTCTCTCTCTCTCTCACGGCCGAAACTCCTCTCCCTTGGCCGGATGACTTCTTCTCCATAATCATGCTCTCGCCATATCCTTTGGACAAAGTTAGACATCTAGGAGTTGAGATCTACTCTAAACTCCTCCGAGGCAATCATCAATCATGTAAGTGCCAGCAATCCTCCTTTTAAAATCAAGAATTATGTCTCTAGGGTGATAATGATAATAGGTGGATGGTGATAGGATTTGAGTATATGTATATATATTTTGTTGAGATTGGAGTATGAATATATGTATGATTGTGAAGGAGATGGGATTTATGCATGGAAGAATTGTCTTGGATGATTATATGATGATTTGAGGTTGATGCAGGTCATAAGTAGTATATGTGATGAAGTATGCTAGAGATTATGTCACCTTTGGTGAATATGGTTTATATTCATGATGGATTAATATTGAAGCCATGATCATTTTTATGCTAGTAGGGGTTAGATCATATGTTGATAAATTGAGATCTATGCATGATTTGGATGATTTGATGAATTAAAGGATTGTGTATGTAATGATTGTGGTTAGCCATAGGAATTTGATCATGATCTAGTTGTCCCCAAACAAATTTTTACTTCATGAATAAAATATTCAATAAAATAATTTCTTTTAGTATTTTCGAAAGAAAAAAAAACCCTAGGAATGGTAGATTTGGATTTTCATATATATAAAGGATATTTTAGTCAAACAAATAATGATTTTTGCTAGAAAAATAATATATATGTATATATATGTATATATTATTTAATAAAATGAGATCAATTAAAGCCTTTATGAAAATAATTACAATTAGTAGAATATATATTACTAAAAATTTAACTATTATCTTCTAATCAAAACTCCTTAAGAATTTATTTAATATTGTTTAAGTGAGACTCATTAAATTTATTTTCAACTAATTTTAGCTACCAATTATTTTCTAACAACTAAATTATTAATAAATCAATATTTTATTTAATACTGCCTAGGATTCTTGATCAAATAAACTCTAAATTTTCCTAAATTTTCCCTAACAAGATTTAAGATTTCAACTTATTAAATTTATTTCCCAAACCAATAATTATTTTAAATAATTGTGCTAGGCTCAACTCTTAAACCTATTTACTTATTCTTTAACCTTAAAGTTTGGGACACTAGGATCATGGTAGTAGTAAGTTGAGTCGATTTAAAATTAAGAAAGTAGTTTGTGGCTTGAAATTGATTGTGATTTGTATTTGCCCATGTGGGGTTAGGTCTACCGTTGGAGACCTTGTTATTGTGAGCAAGAATTGGGTAAGTTCCTGCATAAAACCTATTTGATGCAAAATGTTTATTATGGCAAGCCAAGTGTAGAGTGCATGGACACTTATTTATGTAAAGGAAATTGTGGGTTAAATCCTTTCTTATTTCAAACATTTGAATTATTTAAAAGCCAATGAGCAGATTTACTCAAACTCAAACTCTTTCTAAAACTGATTTTGTTAAAGACTTTGGAAAATCCATAAATTGCCATTTTCATGTGGAATAGTGTTTTGTTCATTTTATCCCAAGTGGGAAACGTCGTTGAGTACTCAATAAGGGTGGACTACTAGGACTAGTCTTTGAAGGGTTAGGGTAAGTCTCTCAGTAGGTGGCCACCTCTGAGGGGTGAGTCCTTCCCGGATAAGATATCCGTCCAGTGAGTCGTGCCGGTCCGAGCTAGCAGTTTGTTTTCAGTCAAGTGACTGTGGTTTACTGGAATGGACACCCAGTTGTTGTTTGGGTATAGAGAATGAGGAGTATCTTACCCAGTAGGCCGATCACCTACTTTTGTCAGTCTGCACAAAGTGTCGGCATTCTGACCGGTTATGGGGCCCAACGTGTGGTAACCCATATCCCTTTCTTTCGAATGGTTGATTTTATTACTTATGTATGGCTGGAAAAGCCAAAACACCACTCTTGCTTTTGACTAATGTTATTGCTTGCCAGTATTTCTCTTATAAAGGTTTCATACTTTGCATCCACGAACTGTTTTCACTAAACACCCAAAGCACACACAGACTTACTTAGATTTCTGTCTCACCACCATTTTATCATGATTTCAAGTCCATCCTGCTGTGGGCATAAGTAGCTATATATTGTCTGCTTTGGAAGAATTTTCTGAGGATTTATTTTGTGTAATGTTTGGAGAGCTGAGAGCGGATGAATTTTTATTATGGATTTATTTTGAGTATTCTTGGATTTATTATTATTTTTTTTGGGTTGTAATAAATTTCAAGTTGAAGTATCATTTTATTTCCGCTATTATATTTGTGTGTCCTAATTATAAAGACCCCTTGTCCTTTGGACGGGGCGATATCCCTGGCCCTGGCGGGCCTAGGTAGTGGGGTGTTACAGAGGGTATCAATGCTAAAGGCTAAATACTCTCTTGCACACGAACAAAAGAAACTACTACTTGAGTGGGTAAGAAATTTGTGACTCTCGGATAGATATGCTTCAAATTTAAGCAGGTGTGTTGATTTAAATGAGCTCAAAATATCGGGTATGAAATGTCATAACTGACATGTGTTTATAGAAATGTTGCTTTTGACTGCCTTGAAAGAGTTACTTCCAGTGTTAATTTGGAACGTTTTAACTGAAGTCGGTCTCTTTTATCACGACTTATGTTCTCCTAAACTTTCCACAACCCATATGAAGGAATGGAAGATAATATTTTATTACTCCTCTACAAATTGGAGAAGACCTTCCTACCCAGTTTCTTTGACGTGATGGAGCACCTAATGGTCCACTTGTTGTACGAGGCATGGGTTGGTGGCCCTATTGAATATAGATGGATGTATCTGTTCGAGAGATAAAATATTGTATATCATTATATGTGTATGTACATACATTATGTAATTTGTTCTTACCGTAAAAAATGCATTAGGTTCTTATATCGTTTGAAGACTAAGGTTAAAAATAAGGCAAGAGTGGAGGGATCAATTTGCAATTCTTATCTAGTTGCAAAGGAATCTACATTCTTCTCCTATTGTTTTGAGCTGCATGTGCAGATTAGACAAACAACTATGTCTCGAAATGATAAAGATGTTCTTGATACAAACTCACATGATAATGGGTTGTCTATATGCACTGTTCTTGGGAGGATTTTGGAAAATATTCAGAATAGATATCTTACTTTAGATGAATTTAAGACAGCCACAAATTACATATGTCTAAATTGTGAAGAGGTTCAATCATACATTACGTAAGTATACTTATTACCTACAACATTTTTTATGTTATACTTTGCATAAGTATCTTTATGTGTTCGTTTTTGTCATTTTAGGAAATTCAAGAATGATTTGCAATCACGTGAGCCGAGTATAATAGACCTTAAAGTTGATAGAAGATTAGAATCTAAGTTTGCTGGATGGTTTTGGACTTATGTGAGTTGAACAAACAAAGTAGGTTTTACATATATAAATGAAATTGATAATAAAAGTGTATTAACTTTTTATTTTTAATAAGTTCACGATCCACAAAATCAAGTGAGTGATCAACATCTAAAAAGCTTGGCTTGGGGACCTTCGAGACAAGTGAAATAGTTCCATGGCTATTTCATATATGGTTTTATGTTCTATACACATGATCGGTCATTTGGAAAAAAGACAATCAATAGTGGTGTTTGTGTTAAAGGCGATAGAGATAGTGGCAACGATTATTATAGAGCCTTAAAGGAGATTGTCGAACTTCAATTCCCAAATACTCCTTTTAAAAGTTGTCCTATTCAAGTGTGATTAGTTTGATCCAATGCCAAATTAGGGTATTAAAGTTCATCCTCACTACAAACTTATTGATATCAACTGCAAGAGGAATTACCCAAAATATGATTCATTTGTGTTAGCTCAACAAGAAATTCAAGTATATTTCGTATCCTACCCAGGAAATAAAAGACCAAAATTTGTTGGGTATCTGTTTGTAAATTGAAAGCTTGACATGTCATTAATGCACCCATTGTCGAGGAACTATATTAGGTGGAAGTAGATCAAATAATGGTAATCAATCTATGTGTTGAGGATGACAACAGTAGAAGGTTGGTAGATGAGTCTGGTATCAGGGAGACAAACGATATTCTAGATTCGAGATTAATGATGGAGGGAGCACAACTGGATAATGAAAATGACGATGAGGAAGATGAATGGGAGATAAGGTACTCTATAGATGATAATGTGGAAGACTATTCATCCGTTGATAACTGAAGTCAATAGATTCGGCCCAAATTTAACTAATGCATACATACAATTATTAGTCTTGCTATCGTTACATTACAAGCGTTTTACTTTTCTTTATACTTATAATTATTTTATTTTTTCTTCTTTCTATATCTAACCATATATATATTTTTAAATAATTCCAGTTACACTTGGCTTTCGAAGTCTAACACGGTGATCACTCAGCAACTCGTGAGATGTCGAGAGAGGATGAGACACCGTCCCCGAGTATGGCTCCATGTATACGTGCTCCACAGCTAATACTCTCAGATGAGGATTAATCACAGTAGGTCCCTAGCCCGATCCCAGGTTCTTCAGAATCCACAGTAGGTGCTACCCAGAGTGAGGATATGCGGCTCTTGATTGAGCCAGTTGGTGACTCATAAGTCGTAAACTTATTGCTTATTATACGCATATCTTGCTTCTCAAATTTATAACTTTGTCTTATATTACATATCTATTTTCTTGGAACAGGTTCACACATTCGGTTCAATGTGTGAGAGAGATAGTTGAGATTTTTAGGTGATACTACATTGGAGCCTATGCTACTTTCTTACAGATTTCGATTAACGTCCGGAACATGTGGTTCGATCTCTGGACTGTTAGTTCGATATATTACCTATAATTTAACTTGTTATTCAAATTATCAACAATTTGTTATTTTTAATATGTTTTCTTAATGGTAGTTTCTTGTAACGACTATTTTAATTTTGCAGTATTTCTTCCATTGGGGCCTGAAACATCCCGCACAAATCTAAGCTATTTGGGAGAAGAAATGTAATGCTAGACTTTCAAACTAGTTGTCGAAGGCTCGGAAGAAGCATGGGGATAGTTACCCTAAGTGGATTTCCTCTTACCATTAGGCTACTTTATCGAAGCATTGGGGGTCCGATAGGTGGCAGCGTATCTCTTCCGTTGCTAAGTAGAACAAATCCACCAGTGAGGCATCACACATAGGAGGATCCATTTCATTTGCCGAGTATGAGAAGTGGATGGTAAGTATAAACCTTTTTTTCTATAAACCCACTATGTTACACTTATATGATATAAAAACATAACATTTACTATATTTTGGTACAATGATAGTAGAGATAGTTAGGTACCTACTTTAGTTATATCGAGCTCTTTAGATGCACCTACATGTTTTAGGATGGGCCGAGGAAGGGCCAATATGTCAGTGATTGATCACGATATATGCTAGTAAGAATACACAATCTAATTTTTTCTAAGTTTAATATTATTTATGTTTTGATTGCTAATTTTAAATATTTTGCATTTATTTTCTTATTTTCATTTCGACAGGATAGTGTCACTGCTATTATGGAGTGCCACACATAGTCGGGTTCTCAGATAGGTTCGACGAGTACAGTCGCTCCAAGTAGGGTGCCTGAGAAAAAGACACTATTCGTGATGACAGAGCGTGCAAAATAAGGTGAGTATATGGATTAGACTCTGAGTTTAAGAGGGTGAGATGGAGGTTGCAACAACCCACGACATCTGAGTCATCTACTTCTTCTGCCTCAGTTGATGTGTCCAAATTACAGAGAGAGTTACACATGCAGAGGAAGAGGCAGGAGAGGGTTGAGCATCAGGTACAGATATATTGGAGTCACAACCAGAGCTTGACTGAGTAGTTGCCACTTATGACTCAAAATCTACCTCTACCACCACCAAGGGTATTGAGGATGAGGAGGACTTCGTCGTTAGTCCTCTGGATTCACAAACTAATCATTGGCCAAGTCCATTAGATCCAGCCCCGCCCTCTCGGTTGGCTCTAGCATCTGCACCAATTGTTGATTCATAGTTAGGACATTTGGACTACATTTCTATGTATTATTTATATTTGTCATTATCATATTTATTAATTTTACTATTTGATTGGCTTTTTTTATTTAAATGATTATTGGCATTATTTTGGTAGATGGATTTCTCCCACTATAGGAACTTTTTTTAAAATATATCAAAAATATTTTAGACTTATAATTTATTGGTGAGGAATTAGAGATTAATTTTTTTTAAAAAAATAAAAAATCCATTGCTAATCCCTCTTTAATAGTGAGAGATTAGCGATGAATGAGACAGCTAATCCGATGCTATTTTGAGAGGGCTCAAGGGACAAATTCCATAGTTAATCCCATGCTAATATGCGAGGATTTGGAGACAGAATTTTTATAACTATTAATTAAACGAAAAATTTTGTAGCTAACCTTTCACTAATTAGCGAGGGATTAAGGACGGAAACTATCCTCTCTAATCACTCACTAATTAGTGAAAGATTAGTTACAGAAATTTTATATTTAATTAATGTTCAAACATATCCGTCACTAATCACATGCTATTTTGCAAGGGATCGCTAACTAATTTTAAAAAATTCCTCGCAGATCCATTGCAAAATTCTTGGTTGAATCTGTGAAAATAATCCCTCGCAAATCCATAGCAAATAGCGACGGATTTACGAATCCATCGCTAATATTTTCCTTTTCGAGGAAGAATTTAGCGAGGCATATTTCCCTCACTAATCCGTCGCTAATTATGTTTAGCGACGAATTAGCAACAGAAATATCACTCGCTAAATTGGACATTTCTTGCAGTGAAATCCACACACTCTTTCTACCACTCTCTACCACTCCTCCCCCTCCTCCCTCCGAGTCTCTCCCTAATACACATCTCACGCCTCTACCCTCCCCTTATCACAGACCATAGTCTCTGGTATTACTCTCTACCACCCACCCCTTCCTCCCTCCGTGTCTCTCCCTCCCACCCCTTTTGTGCCTCTACCTCCCACCCTGCTTCACCATCACACTCTGAAATAGTAGCTTTGACAAATAGCAACAATAGCACCGCTTAGATTTGAACTCGTTAGCAACCCTTTTGCTTCTGATTTCATCTTGGATTGCTTAAAGGTGGTAGGTTGCTTACTAAATTTGGAGGCAACGAAGGGAGGTATAGAGAATTTCCCCATTTCTATTCATTTGCTGCCCCTCCTCCCCTTCTCAAGAAAAAAAGCCTCCCTTCATTTTCTCAAAAATCAGAAATTTCTCAGAGGTATTCTCTATCTATATTTTTTTTGTTCATAAAACCAAAAAATGTTCATAATATCTATATTTTTGTATGTATTTTTTATAAATGATTTTGCGTTTAGATATGTTGATTTTGATAAATGATCGTTTTATGTTATTCTTCAATCTGCTATTTTTCTTGGATCTTGATTATTCTTTCGCTCGAGGAATTATTTTTATTTTTTAATCATTTTGCCTGGTATAACTTCTCTGTTTCTTTATTATCATTGTTGTCTTTGGCAAGGAATGAGGGGATTGGGATTTCAACCTATTAAATGATAATAAACCTTATAATAACTATGCTTCTCATCGGATTTTGTTCCTCTTTAGGACTTGTTGTTCCATATGTCCCTCTGGAGGAGACTGAGATCTTGAGAAAGGAAGCTACTAAGAATAAGCTTGAATTGGTAGGTCTTAAATTGGATTTCTTTTTAACTTTGTTCTCAAATTTTAGAATACCTTGATGTTATAGATAATGGTTGAGCTACTTAAATATCTACCAGTGATGAATCATTTAGAAGTGGTAAACTTTTTTTCTTGCCATGAGGGTTTTATTTTTGTTTTTGTTAGCTATTCTTGAATGTTGAGTCCATAACTTGGGTTTTTTTAATGATCTGTAATTTGAGAGTAGATGTTATCATACTTTTCATTTTTCCAAGTGAATTTCTTGTATGGCTGATTTCTTTTCTAGTTTATTTTCTCTATTTTTTATTAAGGCATTGTTGACAACCCGAACGATCCCAACTGCTCGTATAAGGCAATTGTTAAGTTTGCAAAAGGATTTGTATATCTTGTAAGATCTCTAATGCATGTTTGGAATTTTTTTTTCTTTTCACATCATCTAACAAGGACTTGTCTTCTTTTGCTCAATCTTTTATATGACATTTGATTCCTTTAAGGTTTGGTTGGTTTTAGATATTAATATTGGTGATTTTAGAAGAATGGAGGGGAAAGGGTCATGAGGAAGATACTAGCGTTCTACAGGTTAAAATTACTACTGTACGATGCCTGCTAATTAAAGCATCTGTACTTTTGAAATATAGGTGAGCTCATTTAGAATAACTAGAACTCGAGCATCTGTAAGTGGAAACGTGCACACAGTACAAATTAGAATTAAAGCACAATGCTTAGCAAACAAAGTCTCTTGAAGATCTCATTTCTTAGGATACTAGCACATTTTATTATAATGAGATTTTATTACTAGAACTAAATAATTTTCTATGTAATTATCTCATAGCTAGATCATCAAATGAACTTATTCAAATAACAAGCATCCACGTGTTAACTATTAGTATCACAGTACTCATGAATGTGAGAACTATCGCTTGATCTAATTAAGAAATATAACACATAGTATTCTTTGTGCATTAACAATATTCTATCTCATTAATACTATGACTAGCTAGGGATATTTTAAGTACAAGTACTATATAGTGTAGTAGGAATCTCACATATTGATTTGTATCATGATTTTCTTAACACTATACATTGTGTTAGGGACTTTATCATTCATTTTTTATACACAAACATATATGAACAAAGAAACTGAAAGATAAAGAATGCCTTTTTATTAATTTAATGAGCAAAATATATTCTACAAATTATTAGACTAAAGGGCTTTCTCCTATCGTTTGATAAATGACAAACATTGATGTAGACTAACATATGTGATTTATATGTGATAGGATTTTTTGGATTATGGCATATTTAACCATGGTTCTTTAAGTCTTACAAAAAGGACTACTAAGCAACTTATGGATAATGAAGTGCAAGAAGGATTGAGCAAGTCAAGATCATACCTTAAGAAGTTGCATACCATGAAGACCTTTTGAAGAATTGTAGACTAGGAAATTATGGTTAAGGTATTATTTGTATTTCCTATGTATGTTTACCTTATGTTTAACTCACTTCATATTGAACCACAAAAATCTATTTCAAAAAAAGGTATTATTTTTATCCATGTTTTTTCCGTAAAAAGAATTTTACAGGAAAAGTTTTTGCGACTTTTGTAGAATCATTTTTTAACAGACCTCTAAATCCAAAACGCCCCCTTCAAAGCCTGTTTCCAAAGTGCCAAAATTTAAAATTATTCAAAATATATTTTGTGGCACAAAATGTTGTTTTGGATGTCCTTTTCAGACGCACAATTTTTTGGCACTGTGAGTCCAAAATCCTGTAAAAGCTAACAGTAGCAACTAGCCATTACTAGCCGTTGTGACTTTTATTTTTACCCCTACAAAAGCTATTTAAATACAATTTTCAGTAGGGATTTACACTAACACTTTCAAAAACATCCAAAAGCACTTGAAAAACAAGAATCACTCATCTATATTGTACTTCAAAGTGAGAGCTATTGTTCTAAATGTAAAAATGTAAGCTACTTTATTTGGTGTATATTTGCTCAATTTGTGAGCTAATTTTGTATTCTCTTTTTAATCTAAGGTGTTCAAGGTTAAAGAAGTAAAACCTAGTTGGGGTGAATCTTGATTGTTGGGTGTATAGAGGTTGGGAGTAAAACAAAGTGTGGTGACTGATAGGGGCTAAATTTACCTATATTTTCCTAGTTATTTGAGAATATTTTGTGATACTTTTGATGTAATAACTAATCATATTCTTTTGTATTTGATATTTTACCTTTGAAAATATATTTTGATGATTTTATATAGAATTAGATGAAAAACGAAGTGAAACTGTTGGTTGTATAGAGTACGGCCGACGCCGGCCCTTTATTGAGAAACGGTGTTGCGCCAGCCGTGCATCGACCTAAGGCGGTGGGTTTCCTTTTCCAAGCAGATTTGGCAATTTTGGTTAGATTCTTTTGGAAACTTTTTGAAACACGGAAAACGACTCTTGTAGGTACTTTTTGGCAATTAGAACTCCTATAAATAAAAGAGCATAACATTGTACAAATTAGTTTTCCTAGTTTTTAATTTTTTAATGTAATATCTTTAGAAAACTCCTAGTGAAACACCAAGTTTAGAAGGACCAAGAAGAATTTTTGGAGAAGAAGAGGTTGCTCAAGAAGGTTTCACAGAAGAAGAAGAAGAAGGCATACTTGTCTATGAGTGCTTTATTTTCTCTTCTTTGCAATTTATTGGCAATTTGAGATTAATGTTTTAATTATCTTTAGAGGATATTCTTTTGGATTCATGATTTTGTATTTATTTTAGTTCTTTAATCAATTAGTTATTATTCTTGGTATTTAATTACTTGTTTTAATTAAGGAATTGATTGATTGATTCTTCTTATTGACTTGCTCAAAAAAGGGGTTGATAATGGTTTTAATCTAATTAATTTCAGATTTGTTATCTTTTAACTTGCTTGAAAAATTGGTTAATTATCAAGAACTTGGGTAATCAAAGGTTAGTTATGATTGCTAGAATATGGATTCATTGACTAATTTCATGCTTTAAATCACCTAGAATATAGGGATTTATGTGAGGATTGATTTTAATATATCTTTTGGGTAAAATGGTTGAGATAGAATATATTCACTAATTTAACTAGAAGATAGTTATTTCATGGATTTCAAACGAAGTGGGTCTACTTTAATCATTTATGATGCTAAGATAATAATTAATTGAAAGGATTTCTAGTCAATCATTATTATGTAGTCAAAGATTTCTATCCATTTACATATCTTTTCTCCTTGTTCTCAATCCTTGATTATCCTTGTGACTTTTCTTGTGTGACTTGATTTTCTCTAGTATATTAGATTAGTTTTTTATTTATTTATCTCTTCTTATTTTATTAGCTAAACAATAAAGATTTAGGTAAAGTAAAGTGGTAGCCTAAGTTCTCGTGGATTCGATACTTACTATTCTCTCTACTAAAAAATGGGTATACTTGCCCGCATGTGTGGTTTTAGTGATTAGAATTTTAATTATAGCTTGATTGATTGTGGACTCTGTTGGTAATTTTTTCTACATTAAAAAATACGCATCAAGTTTTTGGTGCCGTTGTTGGGGATGGCCACTATCGGAAACACTCGAGTCTTGTTGATTTAGCCTTTGTTGTATTTGTATCACTAACTTTTGTTTTTAGATACTTGGTGATTGTTTAAGTCTTTTTATTAGTATATGATTTTGTTTTTTATTTGTTTAAATTTTTGCTATTCTTTATTTTTCTTTTCGCTTTGATTTTTATTTTTCTTTGAGCTCGAGATTGACATCATCATGGACAATTACTTTTAGGCACAAGATAAAAAGAGCTACAATGATGAGAATTAGGTAAATTTGCAAGTTTGGATTGACGCTTTTTGTGAAATGTCACTTGAATCCTCAATACATTCTTTTGTCACCAAGACAAATTTATCTATTAAGTGGCATTTCGTTGCATCCCAACAAATAAGCTCTACAAGAACATAACTAGCCAAGTTGGTTGAAGATGTCCTAATGGCCCATACACTTGAACAAGAGAATCCCCAAGGAAAGAAGAGAAGATACAATTAACAATTGCCTAATGTGGAAAGGGAGGTATTTGATTCTCCTCTATATGCTAACAATTCTAATCTCTTTTTGTCACATGATTTCTTATGTTCCTCTCTATTCTTAGAGGACAATGGTCCAAATGATAATATATGGAGTTTAACATATCTCAAAAAGTTAGATTTATCCATAATTCATCATAAGAAGTCCTTAAAGGATATTGACAAATTCTACCCCCCAATTTTAGAAAGGTAACTTGGTATTTGTAGACCATCACTTGAAAAGTAAGGATTTCTTAATTCCATCTTTAAGATCTACACTACTAGGCTTAAAAAGGAGTTTTCATTGTGATAAATCTTTTGAAAGGATTAGTGGTGATTCGAATGCTTACACACTTTTTAGATATAATTTACATCTTTATGTTGGGAACTTGATTTGTATGCCTAAAAAAGTGCTATGAACGGGCGGTCATGCATTTACATTGATTGCAACTAATATTTTGCATGCACCTTCCATTTTTCAAAACCCTCTCTTATTTCTACTTTCATCATGCCTACCTTTTTCAATAAGCATTAATTTCTTTCACAAATGTTTGATGAGGACGTATGATGAGGGGAAAGAGTTTGTATGTTTGTTTTGTGTTTGGTGTTGTTTGGCATTATTTCCCCCAAATAAGGAAAATATATTTCGTCCATAGTATGGAGGAGTAAGTCGTGTCTTTCTTTACTTTATTAAGATTTTTATTAGTATTTTTCTTTAGTTTATTTTCTTTTATTTAGGCGTGTCTCTATTTTTCTTGTGTTTTTATTTAGGTTTCTTTTGTAGTTTTGAATAAAGTCTTCTTGGACAAGCTCTTCTATTCTTATCTCTATTCCAAGTTTTAATATTTATTGGAGCATTATTGCACTTGAGGAGTATTGCTTAACTTTTTACCTCTTTGATCATTTTTTTGTCCCTTTGGAGATGCCTTCTTGTGTTAATTTTTGGCCAATGAGGATATTGTCCAGTTTAAGTGTGGGGGAGTGGTTTGGGGATATTCTTTGTCCAAGTTTTTATTAATTGTCTTGGTGTTTTCTTGGTATCGAGCTACGTTGGAAAAGCCATCAATATTTTCATTTTCATGATTGAGCTACATTAGTATTTTGAAACATTTTTATTTTGAAAATTTGAAGAAATTTGAAAGTTTGGAGATTTTGGATGTAAATTGAGCTTATTTGTCTATAATGAAGTTATGATTTTATTTTTCACTTGAGATACGGATTTATCATTCATTCTGGTTTGATTTTTATTAAAAATAAACTTATGTATTAAGTTGGTTTTTGCTGAGTCTTGTTTTATTCTTTAAGTTTGAATGTGGATGATATGATGAAATATGGGAAGCGTTATTAATTAATTCTTGAATTATAGATTTAAAGTTTACTTGACTTTGAGTTGTGAATAAGGAATGTGAGGGAAAAAAAATTTGAGTGGAAAGAACCAATTGTGAGTTGAAAAAGCAATTGAGTTGAAGAAAATTTTATGCTTCATCTTTTAGAAGGAAAAAAAAGGTACTTTTTGCTTGATTATAGGGGCTAATACGGATAGTGAAGAGAAATCCAGTTTCTTGAGGCTATTAATTCCTGAAAGAAAAAAAAAAGAAAAAGAGAAAGTTGTTGAAAAATGACAAAGAGTAGAAGAGGGCCAATACGGTGAGTGAAGAGAAATACAATCACTTGAGGCTATCAATTCCCTAAGTCATTGGGGAAAAAAAAAAAAGAATGGAGTGTTTTCCTTATTTTATTAACTTGAGTTGTGTAAATTTGAGTTTATAATACTAAAATTTGTTAAATGGCTTGACTGGTATGATTTATGTTATCTATATTTTTGCTTGAGAAGTAGGGTGATTTTTTTTTGTACTAGATATAATCTTGTTTAACTTAAATTTTATGGCATTGGGATTGTTTGATTTATTACATGAGTTCACAAGATTTTAAAAGGGTTAAATGAATGATGAATTTATGTTTAAGGTTGGAAGAAGGTTATGTCTTCATTATGGATGAATTTGCTAAGGAAAAATTTACCAAATTGTTTTGTCCTGTTCTAAATGCTTAGTGTATAATTCTTGTTTGCTTGAGGACAAGCAAAGCTTAAGTGTGGGGGAAAGTGATAGTGGCTAAATTCACCTATATTTTCCTACCTATTTGAGGATATTTTGTGATAATTTTGATGTAATAACTAGTCATATTCCTTCCTATTTGATATTTTACCATTGGAAAGATATTTTGATGATTTTATTTAGAATTAGACAAAAAGCGAAGCACAATCGTCGGCTGCACAGAGCACGGCCAACATCGACCGTATAAAGCACAACCTGCGCCGACCCTTCTCTGAGAAAACGATGCTGGCTTGGAGGTATGGCCGGTGTCAGCCGTGCGCCAACTTAAGGTGATGGGTTTCTTTTTCCAAACAAATTTTGACAATTTCAGTTAGATTCTTTTGGAAACTATTTTAACCACGGAAAATGACTCTTGTAGGTACTTTTTGGCAATTAGAACACCTATAAATACAAGAGAATAACATTGTACAAATTAGTTTTTATAGTTTTTAATTTTTTAGTATAATATCTTTAGAAAACTCCTAGAGAAACACTAAGTATTAGAATGATCAAGGAGAATTCTTGGAGAAGAAGAGAAGGTTGCTTAAGAAGGTTTCAAGGAAGAAGAAGAAGACTTACTTGTGTATGAGTGGTTTTTTTCTCTTCCTTGTAATTTATTAAAAATTTGAGTAAATGTTTTAATTGTCTTTAGAGTATATTCTTTTGGATTCATGATTTTGTATTCATTTTAGTTCTTTGATCAATTGGTTATTATGCTTGGTATTTGATTACTTATTTTAATTAAGGAATTGATTGATTCATTCTTCTTGTTAACTTACTTGAAATGGGTTGATAATGGTTTTAATCTAATTAATTTCAGATTTATTATCTATTAACTTACTTAAAAAATAGGTTAATTGTCAAGAACTTGGGTAACAAAGGTTAGCTGATGATTGCTAGAATATGGATTCGTTGACTAATTTCATACTTTAAATTACCTAGAATATAGAGATTGTGTGAGGGTTGATTTTAATGCATATTTTGGGTAAATTGGTTGAGATAGAATATATTCATTGATTTAACCAGAAGATAGTGATTCCATAGATTGCAAACATTATGGGTCTACTTTAATCCTTCATGATACCAAGATAATGATTAATTCAAAGAATTCTAGTTAATTATTATTGTGCATTTAAGGATTTCTATCTATTTTCTCCTTGTTCTCACTCCTTGATTGTCCATGTGACTTTTCTTTTATGACCTGATTTTTCTAATATATTAGGTTAGTATTTTATTTATCTCTTTTTATTTTATTGGCTAAACAATAAAGATATAAGTAAAGTAAGGTAGGAGCTTAAATTCTCATGGATTAGATATTTGCTATTCTCTATACTATATGATGGGTACACTTGCCCATATGTGTGGTTTTAGTGATTAGCATTTTAATTAAAGCTTAATTGATTGTGGATTTTGTTGGTATTTTTTTCTACACTAAAAAACACGCATCAGTGACCCTGTATTGTAAGGTTGGTGTTACCTACCATTATTGATTTGGGAAAAAGGTTTTAGTAGCTAGGCTAAAATCCTTAAGTATGTGCTTAAGATATTAAATGTAGATTATTTGAGGATCGAACAACCATAAATCCTTGAGTCCATTCTCTTTCATTTATTTCAAACCCTATGACTGAAATTTCACTGTTCATATGATTATAATACATAGCATCGCTATTTGCATTTACTGATTTGGTTAAAGTTATTTATGTTGATGAGTGAACTGGTTGATAATCCTTTATTTGCCTCCTTTGACATGGTCTATTTTCCCTTCATTTGGTAGAACCTTGAAAGATCTCTGACTGCATTTAAATCTAGATAGAAAAGCTTCTATTTTGAAAGTTACCCATATTTGGTTTCCTTTTACAATATTCAAAAATCATTGAAAATTTGCATTTGTTTTCCATAAACCTAATTTACACCCTCTAAGGTTTATCAATTGATATCAGAATGTTGGTCTACATTGTTTTTGTCCTAACGGCCTTGTAGGAAAGATCCAAATGGCAAACACTTTGTCTCTACCATACGTTGAAGGATCTTCAACAAATTAACCGCAATTGTTCAATGGAAGTAGCTATACCTTCTGGAAAAATAGAATGAGGATTTATGTATGCTCAATCAATTTTGAGCTATAGAATCTGATTGAAAAAGGACCGTTTGTTCCATTCAAAATTGTTGAAGGCAGAAAAGTGCCTAAACATAGTGATGAATATGACAGTGAGGATACTTTGAAAATGACTTTGAATTTTCAAGCAATGAATATAATGTGTTGTACCTTTGATGTTAGTGAATATAACCGGGTTAATGGCTATGATTCAAATTATGAAATATGAAAATTACTTGCAGTCACACATGAAAGAACAAATTAAGTAAAGGAACCAAAGTTAGGACTCTTTGAAGGCTTAAGAAGGGAAAACACAGAGCACGCAGCGGAAGCGAAAAACAAAAACTAGAAAAAATTGAAGAACAGGGAACTCCGAATAGAGCCGGTGTCGGTCGTGCTCTATACGGATTCCGAGGTTTAAAAAAAATACCTCTTTTCCTCGTTCTTAGAATTGGCTGGACCAAAATATGTGCAACTGGGGTAGGTACGCTGGTGGAAACCTCTAGTGCGATTCCTGCAAGTCTCCTACTCCGTCTTTGTATGTAGGTGAACGCCAAACTCTCGATCTTCCAGTATATGGCCTGTCGAATTCCGTTTGGTGAACAACTCACAGACTAAGGAACTTTTCTGAGAGAGAGAGAGAGAGAGAGAGAGAGAGACGTCTGGTTTTTTTTTCACAGAGAAGAAGCCGTCTCAGAGAATCACGTTGTTTTTTTTTTTTTTTCATTCTCCTAGTTAATCTGAATAAAACCCTAGGTAAAACTGAACTGGGCCATTGGACTCTTAGTTTAGCATTTTTGACTTAATTAATTATTTTAATTAGAACCAACTTAATGGCCTAACAAATAATTATTTCCCAACCCAAATAAACTAGTCCAATAACTAAGCCTATATTAGTTTAGTCCCAGGTTAATCTTTAATTATTCAAACTGGGCCAAAGCTCTGAATAATTAATTAACCCACCAAACTAATTTAATTAATTCTCTCTCCATAGACCTTTATTTTATTCTAGCACAACAATTAAATCAGGCTACTTAAATAAAATAAATTTCATTTAATTTAAGATCAATTCCTTAGCCTATATTTAATTAGGACTCACGGTCTATACTGGGGACCAAAAGACACACCGCCTTGGCTACTAAAATGACCAAAATACCCTTGCCATATAAATAGTTGCATTTTGTATTTTAAATATTTCCTAATATCACTATAATGAAATATTGACCCCAAGGACAATGCTGCGTTAGCAAAGTCTCTGACCTGCAGGTGTAATGACTAAAATACCCCTCTATACATTATTGTACATTTAGAGAGGAAGAAGTATATTAATACATCTCTAAATGACATCTACCCCATTCTTAAGCTTCTAGTCTAATGATCCGTGGCTTCTTGGATTGTTTTCGCTTTCCAAGGGAGCTACCCTAAAGCAAACTCCAAGTCATGTTTCCAAGGGCCCCGGATATTTAGATCATTCAGACAACCACAAGGGGTGACATAGTATAGAAACTATCTTGTACAAGTCTGTCTTAACTAACTAGTCACGCATACCCAACATGCAAGTATATTAGCCCTACGATAGAACCTCAACTATAGCATATCAAAGTACCTGCTTCCAGCTTCATCAGACTACCAACTCATAGTCAAGTCATAGAGTACTAGTCCATACTATAGCAGTAGTAGTCTAGGTTTCTACCATATAGTACTTTTAAGAAACCACTACTACATGTCCTATTTTACATATTCTAAATACACTTATGTCATGATGTGAGTGGACTACTCACTGGCTAAAGGTAAACCATTCCCATTTAGAATTCAGAATATAATAACCTAGACATGATGAAATTCTCATTCTCATCAATCGGTTAAGAATGAATGTTTATGTGTTAAGTAACCCGTGATTCATACCTTACTGTGAAAGACCTCCATTCACATGGACCACTTACTTAAATACAATGGGCCTTTTTCAAATGTAATTGTGCGTAAATAAAATATAAATTCATAAATAATTTTTGAACATAAACTCTTTTATTAAAACATTCAATTTTTACATCAGAAACCTAGTCTAAGAGGGCATATTTCCCAACAATCTTCCACTTTCACTCTAAGACTAAGTAAGTCTGTAGGTGCCACCCCTATAGCGTATAAGTGTCTTTTGAAGACTCTCTCAGTTAAAGGCTTGGTGAATGGATCAGCTAGATTGTTCTTAGAGGCAATCTGTTCCACCATGACTTCCCGTCAATGAAATCCCAGATCAGGTGGTACTTTCTCTCAATGTGCTTCCCCCTTTTGTGGTTCTTGTGTTCTTTAGATTGTGATATTGTTCCAGTTTTGTTGCAATATATCACAATCGGTCTGTCCATGTGTGGCACGACTCCAAGTTCTGAAAGGAACTTCCAGAGGCAGACTGCTTCCTTGGATGCCTCCGAAGCTGCCACATACTCAGCTTCCATGGTTGAGTCAGCAATGTAAGATTGCTTGATACTCCTTCATAAAATAGTTCCAATAGACAAGGTGAAGACATATCCACTAGTGGATTTTCTCTCATCCTTATCCACCTGGAAATATGAGTCTGTGTATCCTGTAGGAACCAATTCATCAGCTCTGTAAACCAGCATATAATCTCTTATTCCCTTGAGGTACTTGAGAATATGCATTACAACTTGTTAATGAACCTCCCCAGGGTTTGACCGATATCTGCTAACTATGTCTACGGCAAAGCAGATATCTGGCCTAGTATACAACATGGCGTACATGAGACTTTCCACAGCCGAAGTGTAGGGAATCCTACTCATTCTTTCCTTTTCTTCTTGAGACTTAGGGTAGTCCTTTGAAGAAAATGACAACCCATGTCTGCAAGAAATTAGGGCTCCCTTGCATGAGTCTATGCTATACTTGGCCAACATCTTGTCAATGTATGCCACTTGGGATAATTCTAACATTCTCTACTTCCTATTTCTAAGAACTCTAATCCCTAGAATGTAGCTACCTTCTCCCAAGTCCTTCATACTGAATTGACTAGACAGCCAAACCGTTATAAATGACAATAACCCTACATCATTTCTAATGAGTAGAATGTCATTCACATGCAAGATAAGAAAAACTACATTAATGCCTTCAAGTTTCCTGTACATGCATGGTTCATCCTCGTTTTGAATAAATCCATAAGACTTTACAGTCTTATCAAAACAAATGTTCCATACCCTCGATGCCTGCTTATGTCCATAAATGGACTTCTTAAACTTGCAAACCATATGTTCTTAGCCTTCAGCAATAAAGCCTTTCGGTTGAGACATACAGATGTTTTTGCTAAGGTGGCCATTTAAAAATGCCGTCTTGACAACCATTTGCCATATCTTATAGTCATAATGACATGCGATGGCAAGGAGGATACAGATGGACTAAAGCATGGCTACCGGGGAAAAGGTTTCCTCATAATCGATTCCCTCTTTCTGAGTATACCCTTTCGCCTCAAGCCTAGCATTGAAGATTTCTACCTTCTCATCTACTCCCCTCTTTCTCTTGTATACCCACTTACATCCAATGGATTTTATCCCTTTAGGTGAAGCTACAAGATCCCAAACCTGATTGAGGTACATAGACTTAATCTCAGATTTCATTTCTTCATGCTATAGATTTGCACCGACATTAGCAATAGCCTCCTCGTATCTAGTAGGGTCTTATTCCTGATGGTCAGAGATTAGCTCGAAAGCTTCTCCAGTCCATCTCTCTGGAACCCTAGACAGTCTCCCACTATGACGAGGCTCCAATTGTACAGGCTCTTGAGGCTGTGCCTCTTCTAGTTCCACAATCTGGTTAGAAGATGTTGATTCCGAAGATAACTTCTCCTCCAATTCCAGCCTAGTTGAACCTTTAGTGGAGGTACTCTGATTATCCTCTAAGTATCTAGCATTGGTACTAACCAATACTTTCTGCTCTTTAGGATGATAAAAGTAACCACGCATTGTCTCTTTTGGATACCTAATAAAATAGCATAATTTCGATCTTAGTTCCAACTTGTCTTCCTTGACCGGTAAAAGCAATAGCTTTTTACCTTTGTTTGATCGTCCAAAGAATAAAACTTCTTCTTCAAGTTAAGGTACGATCCAGCAATCCTCTTATGCAAACTCTACGTGGGTTGAATGTCTAACCACTATAATCACAGTATGTTATTATCTCTAACAGTAATCCACACAGAAAAATACTCAAGCACCAAAATTTCTTGTGCTAGCAAAAAAATATGGCGGCTAGGGCTTCTCCACATTTTCAGAAAAACAAGAGAGAGGGAGAAGATCTTGTGTTTTGTGGCTTCTATTTTCGTGTGAATCACCCATTGGATTAGGGTTTCGAGCTTATCCAATATATGTTCCAAAATCCACTAAAATCTGAAATTCTAAAAATAATTAGAATTTTGGAATTGTAATTGAAAACATCAAGTTTTCACAATTACTACTTGGACCACAAATTAGAACTAATTATTATTTGTCCACAACAACTTCTCTTTCTCGCAATTAACCCCACTATGTTATCAAATAACATCTTGAGTATATAATCCTCTATTGTGTGTGACCTATTAGGTTTCCCAGCCAATTGTTAGCGAACATGAATTAATCCAAATGTCTTTGAGATTAATAATACATAATTAATTAGAATTAATCATATTAATTCTAATCAAGATTGGTTTATTAATTCATCAATTAATAAACTCAGATTCCCAAATCATGAGTGGTATCTAGCAACATATCATGACCACCCAAGAGTCCAGGAAGTCAAGTGGCTTGACATGAACCCTTCAATAACAAACTTTAATGCAATTAACTCCTTTCACCATACAATATCTCATTCAGTTTGGAGTACAAAATTAGTGTAAACTCCCTCCAGAATTAATTCTGACCCGAATACAATAGTACTTGTACCAGGAACCCACTACTCTAGATGTGTATCAATTAAAACTGTTTCTAATACATAATCGCCTTAGCCAAGGACTTCTTGAGTAGTAATTCCTACTAGTGGCCGTGAGATATTCACCCCTACTTTTAGGAATGGTGAATCATTTATTGACCCTTTCAACTACTTTCGTTTAGCTCACAATGTATCCAATATCCATCCCATAGGCAGCTCTTGATCGAGCTCCAGAGATTGGAATCAAAGTACAAAGCTCAGCAAACAAAGTACCTTGGAGATCTAAAGTCTAAGGATACTTGTACGTTTGCTATATTGAGATTATATCACTGGCACTAAATAGTTATCCATGTGATTATCTCAAAGCTAGGTCATACAATGAACTTGTTCCATTAATAAGCATCCATATGTTAACTTTGAGTATCTCAATACTCACGATATAAAAACTACCACCTGATCAAATCAGAAAGTCTAACACATGCTAGTCTTAACATATTAATTATGTCCTGTTTCATTAATACTATGACTAGGGACTATTTAAGTACTAACACTATCCAGTGTAGTAGGAATCTAATATCATGATTTCTATTATGATTTCCTTAACACAGTGTTGTACTAGGGGCTTTATCGAATAGTTATATTACTTAAAGTAAACAAAAGAAACTATAAGATAAATAATGCCTTTTATTAAAATAAAATATGTCATATACAATGTACAAGTGATTGCCTCTAGGGCACAACACTAATAGGTAAGTCAAGTTCAAACATCTTATTTCTTCTTCTTTTCATTTCTTTCAATTCTTCTTATTGTTTTCTTATTCTCTTTCTCTCTTGGTCGAATTTATTGGTGGCTAACGTCGGACTTCTTCAATCCTTGGTCTCTCAAAAGACTCATTAAGGCAGTTAGGGCTCTTCGACTGTCGAAACGATATCTTCAACTTACATCAATCATCAAAAAAGTATTTTGTCCTAACTCTCTTATTTATTTTCGAACTCAAGATTAATAAGATGACGACTTATAGAAGTATTGATATGATAGTTGATGATCTAGTGGCATTGGGGAAGATAAATGCATGTTTATATGATGCGGATGATTTTATGATATGAAGGTTGATTTCTAGAATTATATTTAGATTTTTATTTTAATGTGAGGTTATGATATGTTTGTTACTAGATTTCTGAATTGAGTCTATATGTCATGAGCATAAGATGCTATAGAGGATTTGGACATTGTTGCTATTATTATTTTTGCTAACGCTTT
Source organism: Voacanga thouarsii (assembly GCA_026120185.1). NCBI lineage: Eukaryota > Viridiplantae > Streptophyta > Magnoliopsida > Gentianales > Apocynaceae > Voacanga > Voacanga thouarsii. Next base: position 525,446 of record JANUWF010002415.1, on the reverse strand, counting down.
AATATTGTTAATCTTGCCATCAATTACCATGCAAATATTAATATTATTGATACTACTTTTGCTGCGATAAATATTATTATTACTCTACTTGTATGATTACTACTTTATTTACTAATGGCAAAACTATTACTACTTTTAATTACTAATAGTAATATTATTGTTACTTTTGATACTTAAATGCTATTTTTATTTTTATTACTATCACTATTATGAATATTATTATTTTTAAATTATTATCAATTATTTTTAGAACTCTTAAACCATTACTATCATATTTGAGTATTGATATTGATTAGAAGGACTTGTGCAAGCAAAGTTTGGAGTTATTTGTATCTATGAAATTTTGTTACTTAGTTGTGCACCTGCAACACCCCATATTTCCATAACGTAGTTGGATGTAACTTTATGGGTCTGATTACTCAGACAAGGGGTCTTTATAACAAACTTCACTCAATAGGCAGCAGAAATTTTTTTCCAACATAGAAAGTACAAGAATTTGGCTTTTGATACATACACTCAAGGGTATATCAACTCCAAGATATAGCATGAGCCTCTGGAGTCCACTGCGCTTTCGTTATGTCATATTGGTCCTGAACTTTTCAAAGGAAATAATACACATGTGAGTGAAAATCACTTAGTGAATCCCGTGTGTGTGAGTTTTTTAGTAAAGAGACAAAGTACATAAAACCCTTATGGGGAAAACATTTCATTTGTTCACTAGAAACAATTCCAAAACTCTCTAAAGAAAAGTTTATTCAGAACTCAATCATTTTGAAAAATTGTGTTTTAATTTCAAATCATAGCTCTGATTTCCACATCAGAGGCATTCCTCCAATAGAAGGTCAGCCTGTATGCAAAGCTCACAAGGCTTTGCCTTCGGTGCCACATATCATTATATTTAGATCGCAGCCTACAACACTCAACCGTGCATCACTAGAAGCGTAAGTACATCGCAACATACTATCGAGAATCAAGTTAGTGCATACGCCAAGTATTTAAGTTAGTGCATATCTCAAGTATTCAAGTTAGTGTATATACCAAGTATTCAAGTTAGTGCTTATGCCAAGTAGTCAAGTTAGTCATGTTTTGGAGTCAAGGGTTGACAAGTTCAAGAAATCAAGAATTCAAGATTCATATTATTCATCGGGTTTCCAAATCCATAAAAAGGCTCGTACTTGAGCACATTAGAAAACCATTTTCCATATTAGGAAAAGCATTTTGCCTAAATTGGGATTTGGAAATTAAAACATCACACGACATATTTCATATTCAAGAAATTGAGTTCTTGGTAATACTTTCAAACTCAAGTGTAATGTTTATCACATAATATATTAGGAAAATATTAACTATATCAGAAAAGCATATGATCATTTCAGTATTCAATCACAAAAGTCATTTCCAAGTGTATTCGGGTCATTTTACCCATACTCAATTCCAAAAGACTTTCTGAGGGTATTCGGGGCACTTTACTCTTACCCTATTTGAAAAGTATTTACAAGACTTCCAATAGGATATTTCGGTCATTTATTGAATATCCGATTCTAAAGGTTTTCATCAAACATTCCAATATGGACATTTAAATCATTTTCCAAATACCCAATTTCAAAAGGAACTCATTTCAAGAATTTCAGAATTCTAATCCGAAAAAAGGATCAAATGCAAAGTTTCTAAGCATGTTTCCATAAAATGTTCTAATAAGGGCATTCCAGTTAATTCACGAATACCCGATTCCAAAATTTACCATTTTCTGAAAATCTCAAGTTTTAATCCAAAAAGGACTAAATTCACAAATTCATGCTTTGATCATCGATTAATGTTTCCAAGCCAAATATGAAGTTCATTCGAGCCCAAAGTTGTAAAAGAATAATTCTTGCTCAGAAAACCCTTAAATATATTCAGGAATTTCAAAAAATGGTATAAAACGTTACATTTCATGGAAAAGTAAAGCACACTAGTTTTCAAAAGGTTTTAGACATCAAAGGGACTCACCTTATGTCCTAATTAACTTTTCCTATTGACGGCCATTCGACCACTATTTCAACCGTTTCCAACATACCGTTTGCTGTTTACTGATAAACCTACACCAAACTTCGTTTTTAGATTAAATCATGTTTGGTCAAAAAGTAGCCAACGTCCAACCAACGGGCTGGTGGTTAGCCGACGGTTAAGGAAAACGTTTAACTTTCATTCATGTCATTTATTCGTCGTGAATTCAATTCTTCCATTTTTTTTTTCTTATATTCTTCCTCCTTTCATATACAAGGGATTCACTCCATATTTCTCATTCATTTCATTCAAAATCACACAGTTAAATCATTCTTAAGTTCATCCATTTTCGAACTAATTTTCTAGAATTTCACTGCTTGACACATAATTTTGTTTTGCACAAAACTTTTAATCCACAACTCTGATTTGGCTCTGTGATGTACCAAAATGACCATAAGACTCTTAAATTTAATTCTGTATAGGTCTTTTTCAGAGTTATAGTTCCTATGACACAATTCATTCAAAAAAAATAGCCTCGGTAATTTTACTTCAATCCTACTATATATGCTATCCTTTAGCCTTTAACACCTTGGGAACATTAATTCATGTAATTTTCCTTCAAATCATCATTGATTCAGTAATTTCTAGATTCCAATAGTTCACAAGAGTCATTCTTATTCAACACAAATTCACTTCTTCTAATCAAAAGATAATATAATTCATTTTTCCAACCAAGTAACTTTCATTTTCATTCTACTTTGGTCATCATCTCATGAACCAAAAGCAATCCTTCAAACTACCATGCATATTCAGTTCTTTCTCACACAAAACATTATCCATAAACCTCCTAGGCAACTGGCACAGATAAGCATACACAAGGTTCATACACAAAGTTCACAAACCCTAGCTTTTGATCTAAAATCATGACATGAAAATCATGTTTTCATGTTAAAACTCATACCAAAATAATCACCGTAATGGGATCTATGATTTTAATTCTTGAAGCATAGACTTTAACCTTATATGTGTGATCTCCTGGATTGATTTTGCTCTAGGAACACCAAAAACACACACACACACACACACACACTTCTTTCTTTCTCTCCCTTTTCTTTTTCTCCCTATTTTTCTCTAACATTTTTTTCATTTTCTTTCTCTCTTCTTCTCTATCCCTTATGGACAAATTTCTTCATAAAATTCAGCTCCTCAACCGCCATTCTTGGTAAAATATTGGCCATTCATTTCTCATTTTTCATTAATTGTATGGTAGTTAAAACATAGGTGTGTTCCAATAAAAAATTTACACATCAACCACTTAATTTCCTTCCACAAAATTTTCTCTTCTTTTCTCTATGGAAGCTGCCAATTTTTTGGTCATTCAACCACCTTCTTATGGTCCAAGTATTGGCCAATCACATTGCACAAGACCTTAATTAAAAAGGGCCCACAAATGTTGTGTTCCAATCACAAAAATACACATTATTCTTTATTTATTTTGTAATTTTTAATTCCATGTATCTTGCATGAATTCTTCATGCTACCAACCACAAAATGCCACACGTTCAAATTTTCGATCGAATTTTTAGTTTTTTCTCAGAAATGACTAAAATTGAGTCTGAAATAGAAAATTATTTTACTTTACTATTCAACCCCAAAAATTTCATTGAATTCATTGGTAATACTTAAATCCTTTAATTCCTTCTTAGTTTGGTCAAATTTATGTTCAAAGACACGGGTGCAGTCAAAATAATGAAAATGCCCCCCATAACCCGAATAACATAATTCACATCAAAATATATGTCTCATCACACCGATCAATTTCCCTTTTCAATGCACCCTCAAATTCTTATTTTATTAACAATAGTTGCCTTCTGAAGATTTAGGGTAGGAGTAGAACAAATTTAATAATTACATCTACGTCCTGACAAAATACCAAAATATTCGTTTCATTACACCGATCATTTTTTGTTCTGACCATTAATATAAATTCTCATCCTATTACAAGTAGTAACCAATCAAAGGTAAAATGTAAGGTATTACAGCACCAATAGTGATATATACCTTGTGTTTATCCTAGATAAGGCTAGGTTGCCTTGAGCAAGACATGGAGGATTATTTTATCAGTGAAATCAAGAGATCAAGTAAGTCCTTGCATAAAGGTGTTTGTTGAACAAAAGCGCTTCTACAAGTCAAATGTACTAATTATCATGGAAGATGTATTTTAGGATGAAATTATGGACATTTTATTCCTTCTGCTAAAATAAAATAATTTTTAGTCAAACAAACAATTTCTCAAGCAAAATAATAAATTTTTCTTAAACCAATTTTTATCTAAGATTGCCTGAAAACCTTAATTGCTACTTCAAAGAAAACACTTTATTGATTTTACTTTTCCCAAGTAGGATAAACATAATGTTTAGTACTCAATAAGTACTAGGACTACTCTTTGAAGGGTTGTGATAAGTTCTCAATAGGTAGCCACCTCTGAGGAGTGAACTCTGCCTGGACAAGATACCAGTTCTAGTTGATCAGGCCAGTCCGAGCTAGTAGCACAATTCAGGTGAACTGTTTATTTCCAAAGTGGACAACTGATAAGTTTAAGTGTAGAGATAGAGGAGTATCTCACCCAGTAGGCTAATCCCCACTTGTATTATGATGTAAGGTTTTATAGTACACGGTCATGATGCTGGGTTTCATGGCCATGACTATGATGCAGGGTTTCTTAGTCAACTTTATTTGACTGGTTTATTTCTTTATAAGTTGATCACTTTCATTTTACAAATGCTGATAAAACACCACTCAATGTTCAAAGATAAAATTTTGGACTTGTAGACTTTCGTTACGCCTTGTTCAAAATCTGCATACATGAAATGTTTACTTAAACTGTCATGAGTACACGCATGACTTACTAGGAAATGTTTCTCACCACATTTTTATATCATGTCTTCAGGTCAATTCTGCTTCAAAGGTTAATTTACTTATATTGCCATGAGCTTGGAAGATTTATTTTGATGTATTTATTCATTGGGAAATTTTAGTTACCTTCTATTTGATTTGGAACTTGTACAAGTATTGTTTTAGGGTTGTAATAATTTTAATATTAAGTTATTTCCTTCTATATTTTCTATGACCTAGTTATAAAGACCCCTTGTCCTAGGGACGAAAAAAATCCCTACCCCTTTTGGGGTACATAGGTAGTGGAGTGTTACAACTCATTATGCTACCTTATATAAGACAAAATACTAATCTTGAATTGGAAAATGGATGAATCTTGAAACAAAATCATATCCTATCACTAATCTATTCATCTCTACAAATTTCTAAATTTCAGATCAAATGGGATCTAATCAAATAAGGGCAATGAACTTCTTTTTCAAGCTCACGTGCTTATATTTGTGCTAGGACTAGAATTATAGAAGTATTAGTCTTTTGAGGAGAACTTTTGAAACAATGATTATGTGTTTTGGCAATTTGAGGTCTTAAAGAAAGGAAAGGATATTCGATTTTGATCATGCAAACTAGTTTACATGTAGTAGAAAATAAAATGAAATCTACACAAATGATCACTCGTATGAAATTAAATAGGTCAAGAGAGAGAAGAAAATTTGATTACCTTAATCAAGAAGCTTTTAAAATTTTCTTCCACATGAATACCCTTCGAAAATTGATTAATCAATTCGAGCCACCAAAATTCCAAGTGTAAGAATTTCTCTAACAATATAGATTGGCGGTTGTAGGGATAATTTGTTCTGAAGAAGAACGAAGAAAAAGCTTTTTGTACGTCTTAATTAGAGAACAATTTCTCTAACTATTTAAAGTATACACCGCTATACAAAGCCTTTGTCTTTATGGGCTTGGGTTCCTCAAATTGCAATTAGGCCTTAAAGCTTTTAGTATTTGCAATTTTACCTAAATAATTATAAAACTTTATAATTAGCCCACAATAATTATTTCTTCTCACAAATCAACCCTATAATATTATCATATAATACCTTGAGTACCAATTCCTCTATTATGTGTGACCTATTAGATTATCCAGCTATTGGTAGAAAAATATGAATTAATTCTAATTGCTACAGAATTAATAATCCTTAATAATTAGAATTAACTTATTAATTCTAACTGGGGTTAATTTATTAATTTGTTAACTAATAAATCTATATTTTGCAGATCAAGAGCTGCATCTAGCAATGCATCATGACCACCCAAAATTTCAGAAAGTCAAGTGGCTTGACATGAACCTTTAAATAGCAAAATATTAGTGCAATAAACTCCTTTCAATATATTATATCTCATTCGATTTAGAGTATAGAATTAGTGCCAAGTCCATCTAGAATATAATTAATTCTAGTCTAAATTTATTAGTACTTATTCCAAAATCTATTACTCAACATGTATAGCATTTTGAACAAATTCCAACACATAGCTGCTTGGCGGAGGACTACTTGAGTAATGATTCCCTTAAAGTGGTCATGAGATATACGCCCTTATTATTAGAAGCGATGAATCCTTTATTGACCGTTTATCTTACATTGTACCTAATATCCATCGCATATGCAGTCCTTGATGAGACTCCAAAGATTAGAATTAAAGTATAATACTTAGCAAACAAAGTATCCTGCAAATCTCAAGTCTAAGGATACTTGCGCATTTGCTATTATGAGATTCTATCATTGACATTAAATATTTTACCATGTGATTATTTCATAGTTAGGTCATCCAATGAACTTGTTTAAATAACAAGCATCTATATATTAACTTTGAGTATCACAATACTTACAGATGTGAGAACTACTACTTGTTCTAATCAAGAATTATATCACATGCTAGTCTTAGAGCATTAATGATGTCCTGTCTCTTTATATTATGACCAGGGATCGTTTAAGCACAAGTACTACATAGTATTGTAGGAATCTCACATCATGATCTCTATCATGATTTTCTTAATACTATATATTGTGTTAGAGACTTTATCATTTAGTTTTATACATATACACATATGAAATAAAGAAACTAAAAAATAAACAATGCCTTTTATTGATTAAATGTGCATAATACTTTGTACAAATAATTGCCTTTGGGGCATAATCCTAACAAAGGATGCACTAGCAAATTCAGGAAATGAAGCTAATTTCTTACATAGCTGAAGACGAGATTGCTGCATTATACTTGGAAATGTTATCCTAACAAGTTTTTGGCTGATAACAATTCGAGTGCTCTATCCATACAATGATGACAATATTTCCATATAAAATATTGGTACTAATACCCAAGATCATTTTGCCTTGAAATGATATGAAGTACTAACAATTTACCAATCAGTGTCAGTTACCAGATTCAAGATGGTTTCAATTTGAGGCATCTTAAATCTATACCAAGAGCAAGCTACTATAAAATACAAAAACATTTAACAATAGCAATACACTTAATAACATAATATATAATATTGGAAACTAATGAAAAGAATTAAAAAATAACAGAAGAAGTGAAGCAAAATGTACCACCCATCCAAAACCCTGGAGAGCAGCCCTAGCTACATCTATTATTTCTATCAATTTTTCCAATGAAAGAAAATATGCATTAATTCACTAAGCAATATACCCGTGGAGGATTTTCCCCTCCTTCCTACCATTATTTCTAACAACAACATAATTCCTATTTCACCACCAAGGCATTAGAAATATTCATTATATAATAGTACACATTAATATGAATATAATCACACTAATAGGAGCCAGATTCCTCTAGAAAATTGAGGGGTTTATGTGACATTCAAATGTACATCGGAGAAAAAGAAGAAGATATCATGAGTTGAAATGCCCCAGTTATATAATATCCACCAAGAAAATGTATAATAATTTTCAATAATATAGAAAGTATTTATATCACAATTAATTAGACAAGGGCAATCAACTTCTTTTTCAATGATTTTGTTAAGTATTACAATTTCCAGATTATATTTTAATTAATCTATTCAATTAATTAAACTTTGAAATAGAGACTTTGTAAGTTTTCATTATTCATATATATATATATATATATATATATATATATATTTATGGGTATGCTTATGCAGTTATAGCCTATTTTTTCTTGGAGGTATGGAGGATTAGAAATGATATTTGTTATAATGGTTTGGTGTACTCTGATTCAATTTTGTAGAAGAGAATACACAGTAGTCTATCAGATTTTTCATGGGTTTTCCCTATTTCCAAACCTTTGGTGTTGGGATCTTTTCCTAATTCAAGTATATGGAGACAAGCAGCATCTCCTTCAATCACTACTGTTACTTGGTTAAAAATGTGGAGTGGTAAGGAAGCCTTCAGGGTTTTTTCATCCATGCTTTTTCTCGGAACATAGGCTTTGCTACCAACCAAAAAGCTTAGGCTTTGGTTGTGCTGGAGAGTCTAAAATTGTGTTCAAGTCTCATGTTTTCCTCTATTGTGGTTCAATCTGATTCACAAAATCTCTCATCAATCAACTTAATGGCCTTTTATCTAAGCCTAGGTGCTATCATGATATCTTCAGGAGTATTGACTTGCTCAAGGGAAAATTTGATTCCCACATTTTCATGCATGTTTTTAGAGAAGGAAACATGGCGGCTGATTCTTTAGCTAATTATGCTTGTTCCATTCCACAATTTACTTCGACTCTTTTTCTTCCCTTTCATAGGAGGCAAGGGGTCTGTATAACATAAATATGATTCCATTGCCTTCAATTCATGTAATGCACAAGTTGCCAACTTAGTGGCTATTCTTGGCCTTTTATTATTTTCAATAAAATCTTGGCTATAGCCGTTTAATAAAAAAAAAATATTCCTATATAAACTTATAGTTTTCAATAAATTTCATTTTGAAAAATTTCAATTTCAAAATCATATTTTGCAGAAAGAAAAAAATTTCAACTCCAAATGAAATAAGAATAAATACTAGAAATGCTTGATTGTTGCAACAAGTCCTTCTCAGCACACGGGAAATCATCCAAGATACCGTCACACTCCCTGCAAATATTTATAACATAATAAAAACATATAATAAATACCACAAGGTTTTTCTAATGGCCTATAATTCAACAAGTTGGCACCCAGACCGGTGATTACAACTTTTATCCCCCTAAAGAAAGAAGCATATGAAGGACACAAGAAGAAGTCAAAAAAATAATAAATGATATAGACTAAAGAAGCTAGCAAAAAGAAAAGTAGAAATAGATATTGGCTAAAGGGACCAACAAATGAAATACACCATCATGGACTTGCGGTGATCAGTGTCACTCATCAATTCACGCAAAATAACAAAGACTCATATTTTTAATTCACCAATAATAAACAAAATTATGCAATTAGGAAATCCCAAATTAAATTCAGAAAAAATCTAAAAAACTAACTCTAAATAATAGAAAAGCTTGCTCTTTTTAAAGGCTCCTACTAATTCTCCTCAAATTTTGGCAAAAATTTTAGAAAGTAACCTACGAATCTTTGTCGATCAAGGGATCCAGCACACTGCCTCCCACTAACATAGACACGGCATAGTAGCACAGATGATGGCAAACATTGTTAGATATAGGATACCTACGAGCACAGACAGGCAACTCAATTGAATTAAACAAGTACCACCTATACCCGACCAAGGCTCTAACAAATGCAATTATCAAATATCAATAATGCTGGCAAGGCCAAACAGTCCAAGCATAAAGTAACTAAATAGAATTTAAACTTAACAAATAAATCAGTAATGGACCTGAGAGACTTACTCGCGGTTCTGCCAGAATGTACTCAGTGTCGGCTGCAGTAGATGTACCCGGAGCCGGCTCTCCACTGGACAAGCTGCGATGTGATGTACAGTAATGCTGACCGAATCACCAGTTTAATACTGGTTTGCCTTCAAGAAGTTATTCACCCCACTCCAATGCGATGGGTACAACAACTCTTCTTGCAGGATAAGATGGTCTCAAATCGCTATCGACGCACACCGACTGCGATCACCTCGAAAATCTCCTCAGTTCACCAGTCCCGTTCCGTCAAAATACTATGGATCGTGGTAGGGAGAACGGAAGAGGCGATTTTTGTCACAAGGAAGCAAAACACGAAAAACCTTAACCCTAGCGGCCACCTTATTCATTTCCTTTTAATCTCACCTAAGGAAAAATCAAAACCTAATCCGAATTAGGAGACCCTAATTCCAATTAGATTTTATGTTTCCTTTTCTCTTTTCAAGTTAGAGTTAATTGGGCCAAATAAAAATAGAAAAACATAAAAACATGGCCTAAGCCCAAGCCCGAGCCAGGCCGACCGAGCGGCGCACGTGTGTGGCATCCCCCATACTTTGGGTTTTTTTATCAAGTCTATAGAAAAGCCTTTTAGTATTTCAAGGCTTCCACACTCCTCAAGTTTTCCCATATGGGACTCATGTCTAACATGAGTTCCCAAATGGTTAACCACCCAACTTTAACAACATTTAATTATGGATTCCCACCATGAAAATGGCTTCTACCATAATCAAAATAATCTCTAACATGTCAAGAACAACTCCCATTAATTATTTTAGGCTAACTAATCAAGGTTAAAAGTTATTAACTCCCAAAGTTACTATTTTCAACAATCCCCCACAAGTCTATAGTTAAAGACTATCCAGGATTTACATAATCTGCTTTCGATAACGGTACCTTCTGGTTTGAACCACTACCTAAGTTATCCAACTTATGCCCCTATAGGAACAGATAGACTTAAGCCTTAAATCTGAACCTTAAGTATGATGGTGTCCATTGGTAACAATAGACTATCGGCTATGGAGATAATCTTTAGGGTTGACACGTTATGGCCATGTGTCCTAATCCTATCTCATGAGTGTATTCAGCGAAAACCTAATTCCCTTTAGTTGCAGCCACACAACACCACTCACATAGTTGGCAATCTCCAAAGATGTACTGCTAGCATCTTGTCGAAAAAGACTTGATCTCATTTAGAGTTAAAATTCTTACTAATTGCAGTAAACGCACCACAGGCTTTCAGGGAAAGGACTTAGATACAAAAGTATTAGAATAGGTGCTAGATTCACTCAAATAGCTTGTTTATACCACATTGAAATGCCTTATGGTATCTCCACTTGGTCAATTGGGTTACCACTGTAGGTGAATCATTGTTGGGTTATCAGTCCCATTCCCATCCTAGATTTAAGGAACAAGGATGTTTCCAGTCCCTTAGTTAAAGGGTCTACAATGTTATATTTGGATGCAATAAAGTCAATAGACATCACCCTTTCAGATACTAACTCCCTTATAGACTTCAGTCTAACTTAGATGTGTTTCTTAGTCTTTTGATTATACTTAGTACTCTTTATCTTTGCAATGTGGTTTGACTATCACAATGCACAGATATAGCAGTAATGGGGTTGCTGATCATTGGCAAAAAGGATAATAGTCCATGCAGCCATTCAGCTTCCATTCCAGTAGTATCCAAGGCACATAACTCAGCCTCAAAACTTGACCAAGTTATCAAAGTCTGTTTACAAGACTTCCAGGCGATTGTTCTGCCACCTAAAGTAAACACATATCTAGTGCAACCATTACTACTAGACTTCTTAGCTATTCAGCTTGCATCACTATACCCTTCAAGTATAGTAAGGAATTTCCCATAATGCATCCCAAGGGAAACTGTTCCCTTCAAGTACCTTAGTACTCTATCTAAGGCCTCCCAATGAGTCCGATTTAGACAACTTGTATATCTTTCCATCTTAGATATAGAAAATGAAATATCTGGTCTTGAGCCATTTGCAAGATATTGCAAGCTACCAATAGTTTGAGAATATCTTAATTGAGACAAAGGAACTCCACTTTCATTTTTAAACAAAGCTACAGAAGGATCACTTAGAGTTTTAACAATTATACAATTTTGATAACCATATTTCTCAAGAACATTCTCAACATAGTGAGTTTGAGAAATAGTTATCCCCTCAGTTGAGCGAATCAACTTTAGGCGAAAAATTACATTTGCTACTCCTATATCCTTCATTTCAAACTTACTTTTCAAGAATAATTTGGTCTCATTAATTATCTCAACATTGGACCCAAATAGCAAAATATCATCCACATACAGGCATAGCACAATACATGCATTTACCTTTAGCCTTGCAGTAAACACACTTGTCATTTTCATTTATATTGAAGCAAAATGATAAAATAGTTTTATCAAAATTTTCATGCCATTGTTTAGGTGCTTGTTTTAGACCATATAGGGATTTAATAAGTTTACAAACTTTTCATTCATTTTTTTTTTTTTTTGCTACAAAATCCCTCAAGATGATCTATATATATCTCTTCTTCAAGATCACCACGAAGAAAATCTATCTTCACATCCATTTGGTGGATTGTGAGACCATATATAGAAGCCAATACAATTAGCACTCGGATTGTAGTCAAACGAGCAATAGGAGAGTAGGTATCAAAATAATCTATTCCCTCTTTCTGTCTAAACCCTTTGGCAACTAATCTGGCTTTATACTTATCTGTGGTCCTATCTGATTTAAATTTCTTCTTAAATGTCCATTTGCATCCAATTATAGTGCACCCAGGAGGGAGATCTACCAGTTCCCATATCCCATTAAAGACAATAGAATCCATCTCACTTTTAACAGATTCTTTCCAATGCCCTGCTTCTGAGGAAGCCATGGCTGCTTGAAAAGTTAAAGGTTCGCCCTCAATATTGTAAGTGACAAAGTCACTTCCAAAGTCCTTGACTACCTTAGCTCTCTTACTCCTTCTATGTTTTTCCAATTCCTCAGTTTGAGTGTTGAAACTATTTGGACCTACCCTCACATCGTTCATTCTTTCCACATGATCAGGAATAGAATCAGATGTTAAGGCTGAATCTAAAGTAGAAACATATTGAGGTAAACCATTTTTCATGGGAAACACATCCTCAAAGAATGTAGCATCATGGTATTGAATAATAATGTTAACATCTATGCCAGGTATTTTAGACTTAATTACCAAAAACTTCATGGCGTAGCTTATTTCCACATAACCAATAAAGATGGCATCAATAGTCTTTAGTCCTAACTTCTTCCTCTTATGTTCAGAGATTAGAACTTTTGCAAGACAACCCTACATATGGAAGTATTTTAAGTTAGGTTTCCTACATTTCCAGATTTCCAATACCTCTTTATGTTTGTGAGGGACTCTATTCATAATATGGCAAGCTGTATTCAAAGCCTCACCCCACATATACTTAGGCAATCCAGAATTCAAAAGTAAACTATTGATCATATCTTTAATTGTTCTATTTTTCTGTTCAGCAATCCTATTAGACTAGGGAGAATAAGGGAGTGTCTCCTCATGAATTATGTCATTACTTTGGCAATATTCAACAAATGGATTAGACCTATACTCTCCACCTCTATCAGATCTTAACCTTTTAAATTTCTCGCCAATTTGAGTTTTAGCTTCATTTTTAAATATGAGAAACTTTTCAAGTGCTTCATCTTTATGTTTAAGTAAATAAACATAGCAATATTTACTGCAATCGTCAATAAAAGTAATGAAGTATTTCTTATGATCCCTAGTCAACAAACCATTGAATTCACAAATATTTGTGTAAACTAAATCAAATATTCCTAAATCCCTTTCAATTGAATGATAGGGTTTCCTAGTTGTTTTAGCTTCCACACACCCTTGATATTTATTCTTCTTATCAATTGAATGTTTAGGGATCAAGTCTAAATTCATCATTCTTTTAACAGAATCTAAATTGAAATGTCCAAATCTACTATGCCAAATATCAGTGGATTCAATAATGTGCACCGTAGGATAAATAGAATTCTCAATAGAAAAAGCTTTATTCAAATCAGAAGTAAATAGCTCAACTCTTAATTTAAACAAACCATCTGATAAATATCCTTTGCCAACAAAATAATTGTAGTGCATAATCACTACTTTATTACATTTGAAAGTGAATTCATAACCCTCTCTAACTAAACATGAACCACTAAGAATATTCCTACAAACTGTTGGAATATGATGCACCCTATGAGGAGAAAGAATAGAAAAAGCTTTATTCAAATCAGAAGTAAATAGCTCAACTCTTAATTTAAACAAACCATCTGATAAATATCATTTGCCAACAAAAGAATTGTAGTGCATAATCACTACTTTATTACATTTGAAAATGAATTCATAACCCTCTCTAACTAAACATGAACCACTAAGAATATTCCTACAAACTGTTGGAATATGATGCACCCTATGAGGAGAAAGAATATGCCCTGAACGAAACTTCATGTCCACGTGTCCAACCCCCAACACATTGGTTGTAGCTAAGTTCCCCATCTTCACAGTTTTTCCTTTAATAGGCTAGTAAGACACAAAAAGCAATTTATTAGCACAAACATGAACATTTGCTCCAATATCAACCAGCCATTCAAATAGCTCATAAATAGTAAAGACTTCTGGGTTAAAAGAAACATACGTTTCATTATCATTAGAAGTAATGATGCCAGTCCCAACCTCAATGGTACAAACTTCAGCAAGGTGTGTACTCAAATCAACTTCCGCTTGACTAGTATCCTCTACTACCAAATTGACTTAGGCTTCAGAATTTGATCCTTGTTTAACTTTGGGCTTTTTAGATGGATAGTCCTTAGCCCAATGTCTAACCTGACCACAATTCCAGCAAGGTTTGTTCGCATTCAGTTTCTTCTTAGTCTTGCCTTTTGTCTTGTTAATGTTTTTAGAGTTTGAATTAACCCATACATTCCTCTGATTATTGTTATTCTTCCCAGTAGTCACCACATGGATATTAGACTCTACAGGTACAATATGACTATTATTTCTATGTTGCTCCTCAATGGATATTGATTTCATCAGATCATTTAGAGAAATATTCTCTGTCTTATGTTTGAGAGACATACCAAAGTCCTCCCAACTTAGGAAATTTCTCTATCACTGACATCACTTGGAACTTCTCAAGAAGTTTCATATCCGATTCATGAAGAGAATGAATAATCAATTGTAACTCTTGAGTCTGTTCAGTCACAGATTTACCCTCAACCATATGAAACTTTAGGTATTTGGAGACATAGTACATTTCCAGACATTGATCCTTGGTATTATATTTCCTATCTAACTCATCCTATAGCATCTTTGTTGTATATGACCCAGAACAGTAAACATTAAAGAGAGCATTTGTCAATGCTGACAGTATTACCCTTCTGACTACATTATTCCGTTAATCTCATGCAGCAATCTCAGCTACTCTAAGATGCCTATCAATTGGTATGCGACTATCTACTTGCACTGCTGACAATAAGCCCGTCATGGTCAACCCAATTTCCATGCATTGTTGCCAACGCTTGAAATTCTGCCCTGGACCAAATTTGTTTGACAGACCATTCAAGTCAACTAAAGGCTTATACACAGTAGAAGCAGTACCTGACGAGCTGGTCACTGCACACAAATAGATAATTATAGAATAACTTCTTGAAGACTGTTAGATACAGGGTACCTACAAGCACAGACAGACAACTCAACTGAATTGAACAATTACCGCCTATACCCAACTAGGGCTCTAACAAATGCAATTATCAAATATCAATAATGTAAGTAAGGCCAAACAGTCCAAGCATAAAGTACCTAAACAGAATTTAAACTTAACAAATAAGTCAATAATGAACCTGAGAGACTTGCTCCCAGTTCAGCCAGAACGTACTCGATGCCGACTCTAGTAGATGTACTCAGCCCCAGCTCTCATTTGGTCAAGCTGTGATGTGGCGTATAGTAATTCTGACCGGATCACCAGTTCAATACTGGTTTTTCTTCAAGAAGTTATTCGCCCCACTCTGGTATGATGAGTACAGTGACTCTCCGTGCAGGATAAGATGGTCTCAGATCGCTGTCGACGTACACTAACTGCGATCACCTCGGAAATCTCCTCAGTTCACCAGTCTCGTTCAGTCAAAATACTATGGATCGTGGTAGGAAGAATGGAAGAGGTGATTTTTCTCTCAAGAAAGCAAAACACGAAAACCTTAACCCTAGCGGCTGCTCAGTTTGTTTCCTTTTAATCTCGCCTAAGGAAAAATCAAAACCTAATCAGAATGAAGAGACCGTAATTCGAATCAAATTTTATGTTTCCTTTTTTCGTTTTAAGTTAGAGTTAATTCGGCTAAATAAAAATAGACGAACGTGAAAACATGGGTTAAACCCAAGCCCGAGCTGGGCGGCTGCGCGTGCGTGTGGCATCCCCCATACTTTGGGCTTTTCTATCAAATCTATAGAAAAGCTTTTTAGTATATAAAGGCTTCCACACTCCTCAATTTTTCCTATATGGGACTCATGTCTAACATGAGTTCCCAAATGGTTAACCACTTAACTTTAACAATATTTAATTATGAATTCCCACTATGAAAATGGCTTCTACCATAATCAAAATAATCTCTAACATGTCAAGAATAACTCTCATTAATTGTTTTAGGCTAACTAATCATAAGTTAAAAGTTATTAACTCCCAAAGTTGCCATTTTGAACAAACATACAGGAAGAAACACAACGAGGACAAGAAATTCTAATAATAATCAGAAAGACCTCGTACAAGATCATAGAAACCTGCAAAAGCCAAAGTCAAAATTTTAAAAGAAATTAGCAATAATTTTAATTTTAGGACAATTAAAATTAGTGATTTTGCAGAGAGCTTGTATATTTAAGGCGATTAAGGGGCTCAAAATTTAGCTTCTCCATGCCAAAAGTTTGGAGAACTTCTCATTTGGTGAGTTTTTACCACTTAGGATGTAAACCACGTGAGAAAGAAACACAACAAAGGTCTGGGGAGAACAAAAGAATTAGGGAAAATTTTGACCAAAAAACACAGAAGCACGCACGTGTTCCCCAAGAAGAAGACGTTTTTTTTTTCAGTCCATTAACAAAAAAATATTCCCCTCAAACTCCTGCTTTCTCTTGACGTAAATCTTAAAAGTCGTGCCTTTTCTTGACACTAAGAATGTGGTCTTATATTATTATGCAAGAATGTGTTCTTATGTTATTATGTTATTGTATGTGGCACTAAAAAGTGTCATAATATTTTGTAAGTTTAAATTAACTTAACAAAATTATGTCATTTTGACTTTATTATCATGATGCATATAGCGTCATTATAGGTCCTATATTATTATACATTTTAAAAAATGTCATTAAAAATATGTCGAGAAAGTCACTTTTTTTCTTGTAGTCAAATTTAACATGATAAAATAAAAAATTAATATTATATATAAAATTTTATTTGAAAAGCATGATTGCAACTAAATTTGTCATTGTAAAAGATAAAATATTTTGTTGAAAATATTAGAATTACTTCTATCCAATATTATAAGTTTTTAATGGAAATTTTTAATTGTGACAAAACTACTCGCAGTGAAAGATGAAATATTTCATCGAAAATGATAGACTTACTTCCAACAGTTTATTTTTGATACAAAACTAACAAATGCTTAATTATTTGCAATAAAATTATTTTTACTGGAAATAATAATTTATTTACTACTAAAATCTAGCCCCCACAAAAGAAATGGTAGCGAAACCATCTTTTTCGAAGTGTTATTGGCAAGGTAATGAGTTTAATGCATTTTTTAGTTGATTAGTGAGGTGGAGATATCCATTAATTTTACTAAAAGATAGGAAATCTATTACTCAAGAAAAAGTGAAATCTATATTTGTGATGCTTCATAATGCTATATTGGTGATTAATTGTGAAAAATGCTAGCTTAATCATTGTTATGTTTTTAGGGAAATCTATCTAAGAACATATCTCTAATCCTTATCTTGTTCCATGATTGATCTTGTATCTAGTATGGCAGTTGTAATTATTTCATCATCTTTATAATTTTGTAAGCCTAAACAAAAAAATGAGAGTGATTAATGGTACTTTCTCCTTATGGATGGATACTTGTTAATTCCCTAAACTATGCTTTGTGATTAGTATACTTGCTCTATATGTGTGCTTTTGGGATTGACATTTTAATTAAACTTGGTTGATGATGAGTTTAAAAATAATTGATTTTTACATGTACCAAAACCTTCACATCAGTGTGTCAATGAAGTACCATTATACTGAAGCAATGAAGATTGAGGGAGTACAATCGGTAGAATTGGATCCAGTGAAGATCTTGAGGAAGTTTGACACAAAAAACACTGGTAGAATGTTCTATTAGAATTAACTAGAGATCAATTAATGATTGAGATAAGTGTATTCCTTGTAAATGTGTTAAAGTTCTAATAGATCTTTTCAGGACATACAGACGTAAGCTTATTGATAGCCAAATTGTATTAATAATTTGTTGTGTATTAAACTTTTTATTTCTGTCTGTGAAACTAACATAACTAGAATATGGAAAATAACAATAGCACAGGAGATTGTCAAACCAAATCACGCACTTTTATTTCAATTTTTTTTAATAAACAACTTTTCACATCATTAAAAATATCTTGATTTGACCAAAAATCAAATTATCATCTTGACATAAAACAACGTATTACATGTTTACAATGATTGTTAATACTATAATATAAGTAACTATTACCTTATCAAACTTTTCATTCTACTATTTAGCAACTTGTTTCAACTCATAGAAAGACTTCACTTATCAAGAAGCCTTGTGCATACTTGTCTAACTTCAAACCCTTCAAATTCCTCTATATATATTTCTTAGTCCAAAGCACCATTAAGAATGTAGTCTTTTAATCCATTTGGTTTATAACTAAGTTATGTGTACAAGTTAAATCTAATTATAAGGTCCTAATAGTATTAATACATGTTATAAGAGAATAAGTATCAAAATATTCATACCTTCTATTTGTTTGGCATTATAGCCACCATAAATCGTTATATTTGTCTATACTACCACAGAAGGTTAATTTTTTGAAGATCTACTTGCAACTATTAGTTTACCACCAAGGAACAAATTACTTTGAATAATAGGTTGATATTTTCTCATTAGTTAGCTCCTTCTAAAAGAATGCCTCCATGGACATCGTAGTATCTTAATAAGTTTAAAGATTTCCTTGTACTAAAAATCTAAAAAAATTATTTCTAATTTTTTACCTTTCTAATTCTCTTACTTCTCCTCATATTGTGTTTCATGTTATAAGAAGAATTTGAAGTAGATTGTACATCACTAGTAGTTAAAATTTTAATAATCGAGGGTTCAGTAGAAACTTGCATCTTAAAAAAACAAATGTTCTCAATAGAAGTAGCATCATACGCTTCTATAATGCTCTTATGTATGATTCCATGCACTCACTTTAGAATTTTAAACCAAAAAAAAAATTATTTGCATTACTATTTTTAGCATATTAAAAAATTACAATATCAACAGTAGTATAAATAGTTTGTGGAGCTATTTTGTTTCTCATTATCCTTTATAGTCACCCAATTGAAAATATCACAATGCCAATATTACTTTCCTCCCCAAATTTTCATGTATTAGAGTTAACATCAAAACAGTATTTATCCTCTATCAAGGTTTAATGCTTTTTTTTTTTTTTTTGGCCACTCCATTATATGGAGTGGTTACTTCATGTATGTATGTATGTATTATCTTAACAAAATTGCCTCAATTCTTTTAAGAAATATTTTTCACTTTTATTAGTTTAAATCTTTTAATATTTTTCTAATTGATGCTTGACCTCTACTTTGTAAATTTTGAATTTATTAAACATTTCCGATTAATAATTTAAGGATAACAATAGTTAGAACAATAAGACGTAAAAGCCACAAAATACCTATTCTAAACTCTAGTAGAAGTTCTATTGGAAT
Organism: Voacanga thouarsii; assembly: GCA_026120185.1. Classification (NCBI taxonomy): domain Eukaryota; kingdom Viridiplantae; phylum Streptophyta; class Magnoliopsida; order Gentianales; family Apocynaceae; genus Voacanga; species Voacanga thouarsii. The sequence continues at coordinate 505,666 of JANUWF010002415.1, read as the reverse complement.
AGCATATATTACTATAAACAAGTCTAGGAGATTCATGTTCTATTTGCACAATATTATAAGATTGGCTAGCTTGTTTACAAGCTTGTACTCATATTTCATATTTATTATCTATTCACTTGAGATTTTAGGAATTAAATTTAGTGCGAAAAATACCAATTTTGTTGTATAACAAGCTTTTAAATAAATCTCCTATTTATGATTTATTTACTTGAGATTTTAGGAATTAAATTTAGGAGAAAAAACATCAATGTTTGAAACACCCCATAACCATGAGGCCCAGCGAATTGGGGATGTTGCCCTATTTAAGTGACAAATGGTCTTTATAATATGATTACTAAATAAAGAAATTCTAAAAATTAAATAAAATCTAAAAATAAAAATCTATTACAAGCCATAGAATAAATACATAGGCTTTCAAATATTAGTATCCAAATAAACCTCTAATATGTAACCAAGTACAAAATAAGCGAGTCCAAAGATAGCATTATCATTACTCTCTTCAGTCTCGAATATATACAAGTCTCCCCATAAAATATGAATAAAATTGTGTGAGACAAAATTTCAGTAAGTCCTGTAGTATGCTTATGATTTTGTTTCAAAATTAATTTCGTGATGCATGATTATATAATCAAATTCAAAATCAATAAATTATGCCTTCGAATATTTGGGATTATTTATCAAAAACTCTAATAGTAGAGTAATTAATAATCTTTTCGGGATAAACCACATTTCAAGATAATATCTCCCAAATACATTTGGGAACAATCAAAATAATTCATTTGATCCTTGAACTATTATTGGGTAGGTATAGCACCTATCGGGAGAGGTACTTCTCCTTTTCCTACTTAAATAAATTTATTGGGTAGGTCTACTTCCTACCAAGAGAGGTATTCCACCTTCTCTAACTTAAAAGGATTTATGGGTACGTATCAAATAGGTGTACTGCCTACCAAGAGAGGTATTCTCCCATCTCTAATTTTGTGAGTTATAAAAAACCTGAATGTCCCACATCCAACATCTAACTCCTCATAGAACCATGTCACTAACTAAGGATGGATCCATAATAAATACCGTCACCACTCTAATTAAAAGACCAAAATTCGGAGGTGGCTATCAATCAAAAAGTGTTCTCAATCCCATGCAAATTAGCATACGTTTATAACCTCTTTGAGTATTCAAGGATTTCATTCACAATTCAAGTGACTCAATAAAAGATTTTCATTGAAGACAAGCTCAAATTTCTTTACGAAACTCCGTTTCCAATTTTCAAAGTGTAAGTACATTTCAGATCTAAAAAATACTTTCCATTTCAAATAAACTACCAAAACAAAATACTCACATATTCAAACCATTTTCAATATCAAAAGAAGGCCTATCATTTCAAAAATGTCATATAGACATTTGGAGTACCAACATTGTAAAGCATGCTATAAGTTTCGCAAATAAACGCATGAAGAAAACATCATAATATGATAAATGTCAATAAACTCTAATTATGGCTCCATATGCAAACAATATTAGTATGAGGGATTTATCAAGACAATTGTACTTGAAGCATTTTCCTCAATATCATATACATACATTTCAAAATAATAGAATATTTCAAAATTTTCCAAAATAACTTGCATATAACAATTGTTGCAATATCATAAGATCATTTGTACAAAAGGATTTCAAATATGCAAGAGTTTATATCACCTTCCACAAATATTTCCAAAGAGTACAATTATTTATAATAAAAGAATTGTATATAATGCAAGGACTTGCTTTATAACAAAAGGAGATTTCATAAATGTTAAGACTTTTAAGTCTTGCAACACAACTTACCTTGAGTCCTAGCAACAAAAAAAAAAAAAAAAAAAAAAATCTCAACTTAACTCCTTGGTTCAAGACCTTAAACACCTATCAATCTAACACATAAATGAATATATATTAATTTCTATATCAACAAACTTAAGCATTGGGATCATTCTTCTATAATATTCATGATCCTAATCATTCTAAACTCACAATTCTGTCTCACATGATCCCTGTCAACAATCAACATATTTTCCTCAATTATCTAATACAAATAACATGGATAATTACTTAATCAAGCTCCCATGATGTTTTGAGTGAGAAGTCACTTGATGAATCAATAAATTCCTTTGTTAACAATGTCAATGCTTCAATTTAAGGGGTATGAAGAATCATCCCAATAAATGAGCTCTAAAAGAATATAAATAGCAAAGTTGGTTGATGAGACCTGCAATAGGAAATTGAAAATCGCAGAAAAATAGTGTACCTCTAGATTCACAGAACCCACTGATGCCATTGATGATGTGTTGAGTTTACCATGCCTGCAGGAGTTGGATCTTTCAATACTACATCATACAAAGTCCTTAGAGGATATTGACAAATTCTACCCTTCACCTCATCTGAAGGAAGGTAACTTAGTTTTTGTAGACCATGCAGTGAAACTTTGAGAATCAAATACTAAGTTTAAAGGGGAATTTTCATTGTGGCAAATCTTTTGAAGGGTTAATTGGTGATGTTAAGATTGATGCATTCTTTAGATAGCATGTTCACTCATCCGTTGGAAAAAACATTTGTGTATCTAAAGGAATGTTAGAGAATAAGGTTTATGTGGTTTGCTTTACTGAGAAAAATTATTTTCTTATACCTTATCCTTTCAAAAACCTCCCTTCTTTTTACATTCATCATTCCTACTTTCTCAATTGTGCATTAATTTTCTTTATAAAGGGATGATAAGAAAGTATGATGAATGGAAAGTGTTTGTTTCTCTATTTCGGGTTTGATTTTATTTAAGTTGTTATATATCTCTTTCCCCTAATAATAAGGAGACTATATCTGTAATACCTCGCCCAAAACCACCTTTGACTATGGGGAAAAAATGTCATGCATTGCATAGCATTCCACATTTCATGTGATATCTTAAAATTATTTTTGCATGTGTGCATGTGAATTTTAAGGTTGTGCTTGCACTAAATTATTTAGATGTGTTGCTGCATTATTTGAGAGTTTTTTTAAGTGAAGTTTAGTAGAGGAGATGGAAGGATGAAAATTAGGGTGGAAAAGAATTTCCTAGGGAAATATTAGCATTAGAGTTGATTTGGAATAGCGGTTAGGTTTGGTGATTTTCCTTGGTGACCCGAGTTCGAATCTTACCTCTTGCGAATCTTAGTTTCTTTTTGAAATTATTTTCCTAGATTTCTTCATGCTTTGGCCGAAAAAACCTTAGCTATCCTAGTGAATTTTCAGCGCCATCTTCAAGGGAGATAAGTCTCCATATTTATCTCCTAAATTCAAGGACTTTTGATAAGGATAAGGTTTAATCTTATTTTCAGCTTTTGTTCTCTTTGATTTTCGAAAAACCCAATTCTAGCTTGATTTTAATTTATCAGATTTTGTAATTGATAGTTGGAATTAAATTGTTAATTTTCTAGTTAGATACCTTGTTGATTTTGAACATAGAACCCTAGCTAAAAATCTGAAAAATTTTCCAGCTTAGTGCCGCCACCTTTGAAAGAGTTTTAGCTCAAATCAAACTCTTCCAATACTAGGAAATCTTATCCTAAATCCTTTATCAAATTAGATTTTATTTCAATCCTAAATCAACTAGGTTTTACCCTCTCTTTTTCTGCAAAATTTCGGCAGCCTTGAGCAAGCACAAGTTGCACGAAATTTCAACACTCCTAAATGCAATCAAACTCTTCAAACCCTAGCTCAAATCACCTAAAACACTTTCCATCAATTCAGATTATTTTTGATACACAAAATCAGATTTTATCCACCAAAAATTCCAGAATTTCGGCCAGCTTATGAACCAGAATTTTGGCCAGCTTTGTACAGGAAATTTCGGTCAGCTTTGCACTCTAAATCAAACGAAAATTCTGCACACCAAGACACACCAAAACTCTCTACTGATTAAGCCAATTTTCAGCACCTAAAACCCTCACTTTTTCTCTGTGAATTGCGGCAGAACAACAACCAAGACAATTCAGAATTTCTTCCTTTGGTTCAGTGATTTTCGCACAGCACTCACACTATTCTTGCACAGAATTTTAGTTGTCAAAACCTACTCAAACTCTTCCTTGTTTCGGCCAAAACAACCTGAACACACACAGCCCTTTCCATGAGCAATATTTCAGCCAGCATAGGAGAACAAGTCCAGAATATTTTTTTCTCTTAAACCTTCCCAAATTCGGCAGCAATAAAGGGCACAACAAGCTACAATTTTCGCCCTTGCAGTCCAAGAAACCTAAAGCCATTAGGAGTCCTTCTTAGCACCACCATGTAACCCTAAATCAAACTTCTCTAACCCTGAATCATAGTAGCCGGCTACTCTCTCCATTCTACACCAAAAATTCCAACAAGAACCTTTCTGCAATTTCCGAAAATCGCAAGAGCAATTCCTAGCAAGAAACCGATCACACCCTAAGGTAAGCAAAAATCATCTCAATCTCTTGATTCCTTTCTTCCATTAATTCTTCCCTTTTCCTTCCCTTGAATCACGCCACCTAAAGGTTGATTTCATCCTCTTTAGCCACTCTCAATCAAAAGGAAGGAAAGAATGCATCTTTTCTCTTCTTCTCAAACGAACTCAGGACGATCACCATAGGAGTATCGAGATCTTGTTAACCCAGTTGTTTCAAGGTAAGGGAATCCTTATCCTTGATGTCAGAATTAAGGTTTAATATGATTGATGATGTCTATTAGCATGATGAATGAATATTTTGAGTCGAGTAATTAATTAAGCATATTCGATGGATAGCAATGCTATATTTTATTGAGATATTGATGGATGTGAATCTTGTTAGTTAAGTCAAGACCTTTTTGATATATTATTCATGTCTTTGATGGATATATGATCATAGTGTATGTACTTTGAGGATTAAATGATTTATTTGAAGGTAGATGATGGATCATGATATATTATGGGAATAAATGAGTTTAATGCATGTTTGAATCGATTGAGACCCTTATCATGATATTATATGATTTTAGATCAGGAGGGTATTTGAAGGAGGCAAGCTGTGATTTTATCTTGTTTGTCTGAGGCATATCAAGTAAGTCCCTACATAAACTCTTTTGTTAAATATTTATGATGGCAAGTCAATGTTGTGAAGCTTTGTAAAGCTATTGTTGAACTATGATTGCTTAGGCTGTAAACGTTGATATTTATTCTTTTACCGGTTTTCTCAAACTAACGATTTTATCAAGAAGACTATTCTTTTTCCTAAATTTTTAGAAAACTCTTCTAAAGAAAACCACATTTTACAAAGCCAAGATATGGAAATATTTTGAATCAGGAATTGACGGATATGTTCGTTGAGTACTCAATAAGGGTAGGCTAACAATACTAGTCTTGGAGGGCTAGAGTAAGTCTTGTAGCAAGAGGCCACCTCCAGAAGATAAGCTCGGCTCGAAGAGGCGACAGTGTTGGTTGGTCAGGCCGGTCCGAGCTAGCATTTGTACCTGGTAAGGTATTATCTATTTTCCCGGCATGGACACCCGGATAGTTTTGTTGGGTGTAGAGAAAGATGAGTATCTCACCCAGTGGGTTGTACACTCATCTTGATCAGAATGCCCAACGTGTGGTAATCTGGTCCAGGCAAGGTGCACAAAGTGTGGTGCCTTGTCCTCATGGAGCCTAACGTGTGGTGACATGACTATTTATTCGAGTGGATGATTTATTTTGCATAAAATGTGACAATGAGAAAAACCCACTCCTTGCGAAAGAGAAAATTATTTATGACTTGCCAAATATTTCTGCAATTGTTTTCCACTATGCATACACGAGCTGTTCAAAGTACCATGTGCACACATAGGACTTACTGAGATTTAATCTCACACTGTTTTATATCATGTTTTCAGGAGATAGATTATGCTAAGCAAGCGGGGTATGTGATAGTTGAAGTTTTGTTATTTTCGCATTATGTTCTAGGAGACATTATGGTTTTAAGCTTCTGATCGGATATTTGTTTTATTTCATTTTGCTCCCGTTTGAGCCTGATGTAATAAGAATTTTTCTTTGTTTATCTAAGTTTGATTTTTAGGGTTTGACTTTATATTTTATATCTCGTTTTAAAGACCCCTTGTCCTCTAGGACGGGGCAACATCCCCGCCCTTTTAGGGTACGTAGTAGTGGGGTGTTACAATATCCCATCTTAAGTGTAGAGGAGTGAATCTTGATTTTTATTTGTTTTCTTAGGATTTTTATTAGTCTTTTGCCTGAGTTGTGTTTTCTTTTCTTTTTTTTTTATGCTTTTATTTTCTTTGTTCTTTTATGTGTGTTTTATTTTGCAGGATTGAATAAAGTCTTCTTGGAACCTACTTAATTATCTCTTCCAAATTTTTATACCTATTAGAGCTTATTACACTTGCGGAGTATTGCTTAACTTTATCCCTTCTTTTATCATTTTTGACCCCTTTGGATATGCTTTCTTGTGTTAATTTTTTTGCCAATGAGGACATTGTCCAGTTTAAGTGTGGGGGAGTAGTTTGGTGATAGTCTTTGTCCAAATTTTTATCAATCATCTTTGTGTTTTCTTGGTATTGTGCTACTTTGGAAAATTCTGAAAAATAATTTTGTTGCAATTTCATTAAAAATTTTGAATATTTAAAAATTATGGAGTTAAATTGAGCTTATTTGTCTATAATGAAGTTATGATTTTCTTTTTAACTTTGGGCATAGATTTGTCATTCACTATGTTTGGATTTTTATTTAAAAGGTAACCTTGTGTATTAAGTTGGATTTTGCTAAATCTTGAGAATTTAAGTTAACCTTGGTTATATTTTGTATTTGAGTTTTATTTTATTCTTTAAGTTTGAATGTGAATGATATGATGAAATATGGGAAGAGTTGTTGATTAATTCTTGTATTGTAGATTTAAAGTTTGCTTGACTTTGAATTTTGAATAAGGAATGTGAGGAAATAAAAAAAAAATTAAGTGAAAAGAAAAAAAATGTGAGTTGAAAAAAAATTCTTACTTTCATCTTTTGGGAAAAAAAAAAAAAGACCTTTTGCTGAAAAATGGGTTAATAAGGAGAGAAGTAGAAAATATTGTTCGGTGCACTCTCGTGAGGTTATCCTAAAGGCAAAAAGGCAAGAAAGAAAAAGAAAATTCCTGAAAAATGATAATGACTATAAAGGGGCCAATACAGTATGTGAAGAAAAATCCACTCACTTAAGGCTATCAATTCCCTAAGTCATTGAAAAAAAAAAAAAAAAGTGGAGTGTTTTCCTTATTTCATTAACTTAAGTTGTGTAAATTTGAGTTCATAGAGTTGGAATTAGTTAAATGGCTTGACTTGTATGATTTATGTTGTCTATGTTTTTCTTAAAGGATGGAATATTTTTTTGTATTGGATATGAGCTTGTTTAATTTAACTTTGATGGCCTTGGAATCGTTTGATTTAATACATGAGTTTGAAAGGTTTTAAAAAGGTTGAATGAATGATAAGTTTGTGTTTTGAGATTAGAAGAAGATTATTCCTTTATTATGGATGAATTTGTGAAGGATAAATTGAAGAATTTTTTGTCTTAAGCCATTTATTTAGTGTTTTAATTCTTGTTTGCTTGAGGACAAGCAAAGCTTAAGTGTGGGGAATGTGAAAGGGGCTAAATTCACATATATTTTTCTAGTTATTTGAGGTTGTTTTGTGATACTATTAATGTAATAACTAGTCATATTTGTTCCTATTTGATATTTTACCTTTGAAAAGGTATTCTGATGATTTTTTTGCAGAATTGGACGAAAAACAAGGCAAAATCGTCAGGCGAATAGAGCACAATAGGTGCTAGCCCCGTTGTAGAAAACAGAGAGAAGACGGAGAGCATGACCAGCACTGGTGGTGTGACTAAGCTAGCGCTGGCCCAATGCGGGATTAAGGCGGCAAATTTCCTTTCAGATCAAATTTTTCTAACTTCTGCTAGGATTTTTTTGGGAACTCTTTCAACCACAGAAAAAGACTCTTTTAGGCACTTTTTGGTATCTAGAACTCTTATAAAATAAGAGAATAATATTGTACAAAGTAGTTTTCAATTCTTTAATATAATATCTTTAGAAAACTCCTAGAGAAACACCAACATTTAGAAGGATCAAAGGAGAATTCTTGGAGAAGAAGAGGAGGTTGCTCAAGAAGGTTTCGAGGAAGAAGAAGAAGGCTTACTTGTCTATGAGTGGTTTCTTTTTCCCTTCTTTGTAATTTATTGGCAATTTGAGATTAATGTTTTAATTACCTTAAGAGGATATTCTTTTGGATTCAAGATTTTGTATTGATTTTAGTACTTTGATCAATTGATTATTATTCTTGGTATTTGATTACTTGTTTTAATTAAGGAATTGAATGATTGATTCTTCTTGTTGACTTGCTTGCAAAATAGGCTGATAGTGATCTCAATTTAATTAATTTCATATTTGTTATCTCTTAATTTCCTTACAAAATAGGTTAGGAGCAAAAAAACTTGAGTAATCAAAGATTAGTTGATGATTGGTAGAATATAGAATAATTAGCAAATTTCATGCTTTAAATCACCTAGAATATAAGGATTTGTGTTAGGATTGATGTTAATACATTTTTTTGGTAAACTGGTTGAGATAGAAAAAAGTCACTGATTTAAATAGAAGATAGTGATTCCATAGATTGCAAAGAAGTGGATCTACTTTGATCCTTCATAATTCCAAGATAATCATTAATTGAGAGAATAGCTAGTCAATTATTATTGTGTATTGAAGGATTTCTATCTATTTACATGTCTTTTCTCCTTGTTATCACTCCTTGATTCTTGTTGTGACTTTTCTTATAGGACTTAATTTTCTCTAGTTTGTTAGGTTAATGTTTTATTTACTTCTATTTATTTGTTTTATTAGCAAAACAATAAAGATTTAGGTAAAGTAAGGTGGGAGCCTAAGTTCTCGTGGATTCGATACTTGTTATTCCCTATACTATATGATAGGTATACTTGCCCGTATATGTGGTTTTAGTGATTAGAATTTTAATTAAAGCTTGATTGAATGTAGGCTTTGTTGATAATATTTTATACACTAAAAAACATGCATCACCACAGTTCTTCACTTCAATCAAGAAGAATGAAATGAACAAGAGAAGGAAGGGGTTTCAGTTGAGAATAGATAAATGGAGAGAAAAACTGAATTTTCTTGAAGGGAAATGAGGATTGGTAGAAATTAGGGAGGTTTAGGGGTCTGTGATTTTCTTTTTGTGTTATAAAAATCAAATTGTTAGTGTTGTGCCCTAGAGGCAATCTCTTGTACCATGTATATTGCATAATAATTAATAAAAGAGGCATTCTTTATCTTTCAGTTTGATTGTTATATCTAAATATGCGTATAGACTGTTTGATAAAATTCCTAGTACAACATAATGTTAAAGAAATCATGATGTAAGATTCCTACTACACTATGTAGTGTTTATGCTTGAATATAGTACTAAGGAGATGGGATATTATTAATATACCAAGACTAGCACATGTTATATCCCTTGATTGGATCAAGCGGTGGTTCTCATAACCGTAAGTATTCTGATACTCAGGATTAATATGTGGATGATTGTTAGATGAACAAGTTTATTGAATGACCTAGCTATAAGATAATCACTTTGATAAGCTATTGAGTGTCAGTGATAGAATTTCATTATAGCAAGTGTGCAGGTATTCTTAGACTTGAAATCTCCAAGGTATTTTATTTATCGAGCGTTGTACTTTGATTCTAATTTTTGGAGTCTTACAAGGACCGCCTATGGGATGGATATTGCGTACAATGTAAAGTAAATGAAAATAGTTGAGAGGGTTAATAAAGGATTCACCAGTACTAATAGTAGGGGAGTATATCTCAGGGCTACTTGTAGAAATCATTACTCATAATGTCCTTGGTCAAGGTGACTACGTGTTGGAAATAGTTCCAAATTTGATACATATATCGAGTAATGGATTTCTTGAACAAGTACTAAAATATTCGAGCCAAAATTAATAATATTCTAGATGGAGTTGGCACTAATTCCATGCTCTAGCCCGAATGAGATATAGCATTTGCTATTGAAAGTTTCACGTCAAGCCACTTGACTTTCTGGACTTTTGGGTGATCAAAAGTCAATGCTAGATGTCGCTCTTGATCTGTTAAATATGAATTTATTAATTAATAAATTAATTCTATATTTTATTTAGGATTATTAATTCTAAAGCTGTTAGAATTAATTCATATTATGCTACAAATAAGACTAGGAAACCTAATGGGTCACACATAATAAAAGTTTAAATGCTCAATATATATTATTTGATAATATTGTTGGGTTAATTAAGAGAAGAAAATACATTTATAGGTGAATTATAAGTTTGTTATAATTCATGGGACTTAGGTTACAATTATATAAACTTTAAGGGTCCAATTATAGACATTGGATCTTGGAGGACCTAATTACAATTAAGATAAATTCTAAAACTATAAATAAGGGAGTTTGTTCCCATGTGCATTGATAGGGGATAAATTAGTCATATTTTTCTTAGTTATTTAAGATTTTTTTGTGATACATTTTGTTCAATAACTAGTTATATTTCTTCATATTTGAGATTTTACCCTTGGAAAGGTATTTTGTTCATTATTTCAGATTTTTAGGATAAAATGAAACAAAAATGTTGCAAAACAGAGGAGAGGTAGCACCGGCTAGGGCCCTAGAATTGGCACCGACCATGCACTATTGACACAAACTTCGAAGTAACGGAAAAATTGGTGAGACAAAGTAAAACAGAGTCAAACCGTCACCGGCTCCAAGAGTTAAGGTGGCACCAGCTGCATTCTAGTCTTCATCATGTGAAATTCGGAGAAAAATCGACGAACAAGTAGAGAAGTAGAACATAACCGGCGCCGGCTCTGAGAGCTAAGGTAGCGCCGACTATGCCCTAAAGCTAAGGTGGTGCTTTGATTTTTCTACGCGATTTTTTATAATCTGGGGACTTTTAGTACTTTCCAACTTCTACTCTGCTAAGAACACTGTACATATGAGTTTAGGCACTTCCTAAGCTTATAAATAGATGAAAAACACAAGGGAAAAGGGGAGAAATCATTAATCATCATAGAAAATTACTCAATCAAATGAAGAATTTTTCAATTCAAGGAGGATTGTACAAGAAGGTCTTCAAAGGAAGAAGAAGGAGGCTTGTCTATTAGTTCTTTCTTTTACTTTGTTTTCTTTTTCTTGGACAATGATGTGTTGATTGTGTTATTGTAATTTGACATTATTTTATATATTCATGATTTTTAGAGATATTTGATCTTTTGATTAATTGATTATTACTCGTGGTATTTAATTACTTAGGTTGATTGTCAGATTAATTGATTGTTTTCCATTAACTTGCTTGAGAATAGGGTTGATGGTGTCAATTTATTGATTTCATATTTGTTGTCCTTTAACTTGCCTGAAAATGGGGTTAATTGCTAAGGACGGAGTAATTAAAGGTTAATTGATGTCTGCCAGAGTATGGATTCATTGGTTAATTTCATGTTTTAAGTTTGCTTGAGAATGGAACTTGAATTAATGATTGTGACTAATGCATCTTTTGGGTAAGACTGGTTGAGATAGAGTATGCGATGCCAAGTTACCTAGAAGATAGGGGTTCATGGATTGGGAAAGAAGTGAGTTTACTTTAATCCTTCATGATGCCAAAAGAATTATTAGTTATGATAATGGTTGGGTTCTTTAAGATCATGATTATCTAAATAATGATTTGAATTACATAGTTCTACATCCTTAACATGTATATATATTTTTATTTTTGTTTTTATTTTCTTTTGTTTGATTTTATTCCATTTTCACTTTATTGAGTCGGTTAAACAATGAAAGAAAAAGGATTAAAGTCTACTTGTTCCTTGAGGATCGACACTCGTTTGAATCCTATGCTCAGTTAATGATGAGTACACTTGCTCATATGTGTGATTTGGGTTGAACGTTTTAATTTAAACTTGATTGGAAATATGCTTAATTTTTGTATGATTTTTACACCTAAGTCCGGACACATCAACTTTTTGGCATCGTTGCCGGAGAACAATAGCATGAAAGCTTGGATTTTGTTGATTTAACCATGTAAATAAATAAATACGTAAATATGTAAATTATGTACAATTGTTCTTCTCGCAAAAGCTACTATCTTTTGTATTTTGTGTATTTATGTATACCCTTGTAACCTAACCTACTAACTTTAACCAACATTGACCAACTTTGTAACCTTTTAATTTTGTTTTAATCATAAATTCTGTTATCTAACTTGCTTCTTGTTTTTTTAAGTATGAGCCTTGGTACATGATCCAATAACCTAAAGGCAATATAGAGATTTCGGTTTATTTCTATTTATTTCTTCATGAATTCAATTGCATTATTCATCATTATTGCATGTTCATCATTTTTCTTGCATTCAAAAAAAAAAAAAAGACAAAAACATTAGTGTATTGATTGGCAAAATTACAAGCTCGTATTGATGTTCTTAGTGAGACATCATTAATAACATTGGTGAATTCTTTTGTTGCCAATACAAATTCATGTGTTTAGTAGCATGAAGAAGCGTCTCAACGATTGAGCTACCAAAGAACACAACTAGCCAAGTTGGTTGAGGATGCCTTAAAGGCCCATATGCTCGAACAAGACAATCTCCAAGGAAAGAAGAGAGGATATGAGGACCAATTGTCCAATGTGGAATGGGAGGTAGTCAATTTTATTCTACGTGCTAATAATTCTAATCTCTCTTTATCACATGATTTTGTTTAGGTTCCTCTCAATTCTTGGAGAATAAGGGTCCAAATAATGTTATGTTTAAATTTCTCATGTCTCAAGGAGTTGGATCTTTCAACGCTACATCATAAAAAAACCTTTGAGGATGTTAACGAATTCTACCCTTCACCCCAATTTCAGGGAGGTAACCTAGTTTTGTAGACCATGACTTAAAAAGTAAGGATTTTCTTGATCCCATCTTTAAGAACTCAATTGCTAAGTTTAAAGGGGCATTTCAATTGTGACAAATCGTTTGAAGGGTCAAAAGGTTATTTCAAGTGTGATGCATTCTTTAGATACCCTGTACACTCATATGTTGAAAAAGATATTTATGTGTCTAAAGGAATGTTAGAGAATGAGGTTTATGTGTTTTGCTTTGTTGAGACAAATTATTTTCATGAACCTTCCATTTTTCAAAATCCTCCATTCATTCTAAAGTCATCATGCCTATCTTCTATTTTGAGCTTTAATTTCTTTTCAAAAGATTTGATGAGGAAGCATGATGAGTGTGAAATGTTTTTGTTTTATTTTTATTTTAGTCTTTTTCTTTAGCTTGTTTTCTTTTATTTTGGTTTTTTTATTTTATTAGTATTTTCTTTGTGCTTTTCTTTGTGTTTTTTTTTATAGGAATAAAGCCCTCTTGGACACGCCCTTCTCTTTACCTCAAGTTTGGATATTTATTGGCTCTTTATTGCACTTGGAAAGTATTACTTAAACTTTCAACCCCTTTATTATTTTTGGTCCTTTTGGAGATGCTTTCTTGTGTTTATTTTTTGCCAAGGAGGGCATGGTTCAATTTAAGTATGGGAGAGTGGTTTAGTGATATTTTTTGACCAAGTTTTAATCAATTATCTTGGTGTTTTCTTAGTATTGAGCTACTTTAGAGAATTTTGGTTTAAAAGTTTTGAAAATTTGAAGAGTTAAAAGATTGGAACTTTTGGAGCTAATTTGTAATGGCAGTATTGACTTTCTTATCTCTTCTCCTTTATATTTTTGGTCTCATAGTATTGTTTATTCTTTGTTATATTTATTTGGCCATTGAGGACAATGTCTAGTTTAAGTGTAGGGGAGTGATTTGATTGACAATTTTTCTATGCATATACTTTATCTGTCTTGTGTGAGCAAAATTTTCAAAAAATTTTCTGATTTTCTTTGAGATTTCAAGCTGTATTTTTAATGCATATATTTATGATGGATTATAGAGCATATGTTCTAGATTGTTTATGGCTTATGCGTGACTTTTTGCATGTACTTGGATGAAGTAGTTCTTGATCAAATGCTTTGCATTATTCTTAAACCTATTTTTCTACCAAAATTTATGGAGCATTCTAGAACTTACTTGAATACCTCTTGAGGTGAAATAAAAAAGACAATCATGATTTAACTTAGGGATGATAGTAATAGGCCTTCTTTGGATAGTTTGAGCTTTTCAAGCCTACCTATTTTCATAACATCCTTAGCACCTATTTTGAGCCTAAATTGTTGGTTTCTTTCTTTCAAACCCGTCACAGTATTTTGTCCATTGCTTGTGCTGAGAGTTTGAATAATTTTCCAAAGTTTTATGCTCTTGATGGATGAAAGTATATGTATGAGAATGTTGAGAAAGAACGTTGGGATAAAGATCATGACTTATGTCTTTCAGTCATGGATCAATAATGAGTTGAGCTGCGAAAAGAAAAGCAGTAGTCCCAAGAATCCTTTGGTAATATTCATTTAGTCCCACGAATCTTTGTACTTCAATTGAATTTTCTGGATGTTCCAATTTATAATAGCCTAAATCATTGCAGGATTCATCTAATTTCCTTCCTTAGATATTACATGTCCTAAAAGACTACTTTATTCAACACTCACACTTTACTGAACTTAGTATACAATTTAGCTTTTCATAATTTCTTGAGCACTTTTCATAGGTGTTCTTCATGTTCTCGAAAATTCTTAGAGTATACCAAAATATCATCGATGAGAACAATTACAAACTTCTTTAAGTATGACCGGAAGTCTGGATGTAATAAGTCTATGAATGTTGCTGGGGTATTATCACAAAATTATAGTGTCTATAGCACATTTAAAACGTAGCTTTAGGAATGTCATCTTCCCTAAAACTTGATAATAGTCCTACCTTAGATTTAGCGTAGAATAACACCTAGCACCTTGTAGTTGAACAAATAATTCATTCATCATAGGTGATAGGTACTTAATTCTTAATCATCATAGCATTCAATTCCTAAGAATTTTTACACTTCATTAACGTACTATCCTTCTTCTTTACAAAGAATACAAGTACTTTCCATGGCAAAATACTATGATGGATAAATTTCTGCTCCAACAATTATTATCATTGTTTCTTTAATTCCTTCAACTCCATCAATAATATCACTAGAAAGTCTTAGAAATGGGTTCAACTATTGGTACCAGATAAATAATACATTTAACTTCTCTTTCAAGGACAATTCTTTTAGCACAGCTGGAAAAAATATCCAAAGATTCAGAAACTATTTTCGAGTTTTCTGGGTTTAGTTGGGTTATTCAACAAAAAAGCTAAATATCTTACATAATTCTTATGCAACAATCTCCGAGCATTTACTTTAGCTATCAGACAGTCATTATTTCTTACTTTCTCCTCCCCAAAATTCCAATATATCTTCTTTTTTTTTTTTTAGTTCACAAAACTGTACCAATTTATTCTTACAATCAACTCAAGCATGACGTTGAAATAACCAATCCGTACCAATTTATTCTTAAATATCAAATGCTATTACCCCGTGAAGAAAGAGATTATATTTCGAATGTGGCCACCAATAGGATAGTATTGTCAAACCCATGTAAATTAGTATAAGTGTATAGTCCCTTTAAGTACTCAAGAATCACAAAACATAAAGCCAAGAAATTATCACAGTATCTCAACATAACTCAATACTTTTCAAAACCAAACTCTTTTTCCAAAATATTTTTGATTTGATAATACAAACTCATACCTAAGCACAAGAAAATCATTTTCAGGGCTAAAATATCACCTTTCAAATGTTTGTCATATTTCTTGTACTAATTTCCAAAGTTCATTAAATATAAAAGCATAACAAGTTTTTCACGTTATGCATGAATTGTTTTGAAAGCAACTAGGACCAAAAGCAGCATGATAATACTTTTCTTTACCAAAACATAAAATTTATGCCAATAAAGACTTCATACATGCATATCATTTACTTAATAAGATCATAAATGGGATATACTTCTTTCATCACAAAATATTGTCTCCATAAAGATCATTTACTCACAAAAGTTCATATTTAATTATACCTTTGAATAAAATACTCATATTCAAATATTTTTAAAAAACTTTAGCTAAAACGGTATTTATAAAATAAAAGGGACTCACATTTCGAAGATTTGTAAAATACTCTTCACCTATGATTCTTAAAGCCATTAACTAAAATGTTCATATTCATTTATTTTAGAAAAACACCAGCTAAAATGGTGTTTATAAAATAGAGGGACTCACCTCATCTTATTTATGTTCCTAAACACCGTCGTAGGTTGAATCATTTCTCGAATCATATTCTTCTATAGCAAAGAAATATTCCTAAATGAGATACAATCACATCACAAATCACAACTAAATTCTTATTTGTTGGAATTTTGAAGGAGATTTAACTCTCCAAAAGCCTTTATAGATTTCCAACTACATCGTAATAATTCTTCCTTAACACCATACAATTTTTATATACAATATCCCACAAATAAAGGTTTCAAATAAAATTACTACTTTCTTTAAGCTATCCTCCACATTATATCACTTCCAACACATCAATAGTATTAAATATACGACATGAATTTTTCCGTCTTAGCCAGTTATCTCATTTCATCAAACAATCATTATCCTTCATTAAACATCACATGAATAGCAATTCTATCATAATTCCATCACAAATTTAAATAGAACTTAAGTACTTAAACTTATACCCAATGAATCCATGCTATATATAAAATATCTTTAATTCAAGAGGAAAAATCTTTACCTAAGAGATTGAGGGAAATCAATCTCTAACTTTCAAGTTCTTCTTTCTCTTTTCTTATTTCTTTCCCTCTCGATTTCCTTCCTTTCTTTCCTTTCCATTTCTTCTTATTTTCCTTTCCTTTCTCTCAGCCTCCTTCTCTCTCTCTCTCTCTCTCTCTCTCTCTCTCTCTCTCTCTCTCTCTCTCTCTCTCTCTGTTCTTTATTTGTTTCAATCCCTCTCTTTTCTTTCTCCCTCAATTTCTCTCACCTTATGCTTTTTTCTTTCTCCTCTATTTATAGAGGTTGTTAGAAGCTTATGTTGGAAGCTATGAAAGGAAACTTGGCAATTTTTAGAAAGTTGTAGAACATCTTAGAACTTTATAGAAGATGACTCATCATCTCTAAAAGTCTTAGAAGCTGATAGGAATTCATCCAAGCAATATGCTAAAGCTAAAAAAGGGGAATGGAACTATAAGCCACACTTCATAGCACCTTAGAAAAATCTAAGATATGGGAACCTATATGGAAGGTTTCAAGCCAAACCAACCAACAAGCTAAGGAACATGAAAAGTTTGAAGAGATGGATGCCAAAGAGAAGGCTAAAGAATGTTGTATTTGCATAATAATTTGTATGGAAGGCCAAAGGAACACAAGAGAAAGGTTAAGGACAAGAAAAATGAATTGGCTATGAAGAACAGTGCTCACCTGGTGCCAGGCCCAACAAGGCTACCTGGCGCTAGGTCACTTTGGGCCATGCCCCATTTTTCTTAGTTTTTCTACTTTTGTTCTGTTTTATTTACAATTAAATTTTCACAACTTTTATTATATAATAGGGATATTTTGGACCTTTAAAAGGCTTGAATTGCTAAGATTTCATCTCACCTTAGTAGGTTTTGATGCATATATATATAGCATTATAACATTTCAAATGAAAGTTGGATATTATTATTGAGATCAAAAGACACTCTTGAGAGAGTTCTTTAAGGGTTCTTCCATGAAGGCCAACACTAATCTTAGGATTCCATTCCTTGCCTTTGATTTGAGTCTATAAACTTATAAGGATAGATCAAACTAGGCTATCAAAATAGAATCTTTATTTCTTGCTAAGCTAAGAGTAGACGTTATCTTTAGTTGCCTAGTTCATCTACATCAATTGTTCTTAACTCCTAGTTGGGTTAAAGGTTCTTGGGTATGAATTAGTAGGCTTGATTCTCATTTTTAGAGTTCTAAGTTCTTTGTTTTGGCTTAGGGTCCTAGTATTTGAATTGGGTATCATGTTTCTTCACAAATTTCACTGTTTTGAGCTCTTTGATGGATCTTGCATTTTATTCCAAATTTAACTAAGAAATTCAATAAAAAATCACCCTAAAGATCATATCAAATAGTTTCTCATCAAATCTTGAAGACATTAAACAAGGCTTTAAAATTGGTCAATCCCGTAACTCAAAATTGTGCTACAAAAAGGTCGAGTTTTCTTGTGTTTTATATGTTACACATGAGCCTTGTTGATAGTATAATCATTGGGGATTGCAAATTTCTTATTGTTTGTTGATTTTGGAGGCTAAAATTGGTTAAATTTTCTGCTCTATCTTGAGTTCCGAAAATTGCCTACAAAGTATTTGATATTTTACTTGAGTGACCTTTGCACTTGAAATTGTGGCTAAAACTTATGTGAATACTTTCTATAGTTGATTATCTATCATTTCAAGTATTTTGGGGACATTGCTTATTTATTGAAATCATCTTAGTTGTCAAATTCTTGTTTTGACTTTTGAATGCTAAATTCCTTGAATTTCTAGTGTTTCATTGAAAATTCTTGTTAAATCCTGTCCATTCACCCATTCCCTGGTCAATTTTGTTGAGCTTATTGAATTCACTGAATCTACTTGATTGAGATAAACTCCTTGAGACTCATTGTTGTATGTTGATCAACTTTCACTGTTAGTCATCTAGCTGGTTATCCTTAGAGAGTTAGTGGACTTGTCAAAATTTGGACTAATTCCTAAGCATTGGGGAGACTTTTGTGGGAAGAACTTATTGAGCACTTGAGTGAATTAAAAAAGGCAAGTGGGTGAGCCTATTTATATAAAAGCTAAAGAGAGCTAAACACGATAGTGAGTGCAAACATGCAAGGGAGTTCTTGTGAGGGATTTACCTCTTCTATCTAAACCTTCCAAGTAAAATCCCAACAAAATGTCCCAAGACTCATTTGATATTCGAGCTGCCTTTGAAACTCTCAATGCAAAATTAGATAAGATGATGAGAGATATAACCAAATTGCTAACCAACCAAGGCCAAGCCTCAACCTTTGCACAAAAAAAGGGTTATAGGGAACAAGATATCCCTAGGATGAGAGAGGAAAACGATATCACACCCCTATTGTATGAGCAAGAAGAGGGTTGGGATAACATCCTATAAGAAGCCATCCACCTATACCATTGAGGGGATGTAGTGTTGGATTATATGCCCTCTTAGACTAGGTTTCTGATGTAAAATCGAATATTTTAATAAAAGAATTTATTTTCAGAAATTGTTTGTAAATTTACTATTTATTTGTGCACAATTTTGGTTTAGAACAGACCCTTTGTGTTTAAATAAGTGGTCCATGTGAATGGTGGTCTTTACAGTAAGGTATGGATCACGGGTTACTTGACACATAAACTTTTGTTCTTAACCTATTGATGAAACTGGGAATCTCATCATGTTTAAGTTATAATGTTATGAATTCCAAATGGGGAATGGCTTACCTTTAGCCAGTGAGTAGTTACTCACTTCATGACATAAGCGTATTTCGAATACGTAGGACATGACGTGTAGTAGTGGTTTCTAAAAGTACTATATGATAGAAACCTAGACTACTACCGCTACAGCATGGACTAGTACTCTACGACTTGAGTATGAGTTGGTGGTCTGACGAAGCTGGTAGCATATACTTTGATTTGCTATAGTTGAGGTTCTATCATAGGTCCAATATACTTGCATGTTGGGTATGTGTGACTAGTTAGTTAAGACAGACTTATACAAGATAGTTTCTGTACTATATCGCCCCTTGTGATTGTCCGAATGGTCTAAAATGTCCAGGGCCCTAGGAAACATGACTTGGATGTTTGCTTCAGGGTAGCTCCCTTGGAAAGCGGAAACACTCCAGGAAGTCATGCATCATTGGACTAGAAGCCTAAGGATGGTAGATGTCATTTAGAGGGGTGTTAGTACGCTTCTTCCTTTCTTAATGTACGGCGATGTGTAGAGGGGTATTTTAGTCATTTCACCTGTAGGTCGGAGACTTTGCTAATGCAGCATTGTCCTTGGGGTTAATATTTCCTTATGGTGATATTAGAAAATATTTAAAATGCAAAATACGGCTATTTATATAGCAGGGGTATTTTGATCATTTTAGCAGCTAAGGCGATGTGTCTTTTTTGTCCTCGGAATAGCCCGTAAGTCCTAACTAATTTTGGATTGAGCAATTGGTCTCAGTTCAAGAAGATTTTATTTTATTTGATTTTATTCAGGATGTCTAATTTATTATTAGACTGGAATGAAATAAATAAATAAAATAAAATAGGAGTTGAGAGAAATTAACTATCTAGTTTAATTGGTTAATTAATTATTCAGGGCCTAGGTCCAGTATGAGTAATTAGGAAATTAACTTGGGCTTAAACTAGGGGAAATAATTAATGTTTAATTATTTATTGGGTTATTTATATAGGCCCAAGAAATAAATAATTAAATATTAATTATTTTTGGTTCATTTGGGCTCATTAATTATTTATTTGGTCATTTATATAAGCCCAGGAAATAAATAATTAATGTTTATTATTTTGGGCCTTTTGGGTCCAAGAAAAATAATAAAATTTATTTTGGCCCAATAGCTTGGACCTTAGGGTTTTTCCAAGATACGGTTAAGAAGAGTTTAGGGTTAGGCCAAACTGATTCTCAGGATAACATCCAGGTGTTTGAAATATGATATCCCGGGGATATGTTTATCAGATTATGAGAGACCTAGTTTTGGCTAACCAATAAACAAGTCTCTGGGAAAAAGAAAA
This sequence comes from Voacanga thouarsii, assembly GCA_026120185.1. NCBI lineage: Eukaryota > Viridiplantae > Streptophyta > Magnoliopsida > Gentianales > Apocynaceae > Voacanga > Voacanga thouarsii. The sequence goes on along the minus strand of JANUWF010002415.1, from coordinate 484,846 downwards.
ACCCGAATCTCCTAAGGCTAAGAAACTCACACAGCTTCCTCTCTCTCTCAGACTTCTCCTTCTATTCTCTTGAGTTCTTCTTGTTTCTTTGCTAATCAATAGCAAGGGAACCAAGGAGATTTGAGACTGTCCCTCTTCACCATTCTGTTCACCGACTAGAGGTTGGGTAGAGAAATATTCTGAGAGCTGAAAGGCTTGGCGTTCATGCAAACAAGGCGAAGTAGGAGGCTAGCGGGTGTTCAATCGAAAGCTTCTTCAAGTGGGCAAAGCGAAGCGATTCCAGTCATTCAATCCACTCCTACTCAACCTAGAAGGCTTAAGGAGCGCAAATGTATGATCTTCATGCTTCCGTGTGGCCTCTAAGGCTTGCGGTTTTTTTTTTCTCTGATTTTTCCCATGGATGCATGGCTCCCTAGTTTTTCGTCCCCTCAATGTGGTATCAGAGCCAATGGTTCTATGATCAATATAGGGAGCATGCTGGAGAAGATGATTATACCTGTAATCCTTCGCTATTTTGGTATGGGATAGGTGGATTTGTAAGCTTCACAGTGGAAGCATAGGTATCTTTGTAAATTTTTGGCTTTGATGTTTTAATCGTGTAAACCCAATTTTAATGGGTATAGACAGTTGTGGTTTTGTGTTGGATGAGTTTTTGTAAGTAAAAATGTCCAAAGAAGTTAAAGAAGACTGAAAAATCGAACCAGGGAAGTCTCTACAATTTCGCGCGGACGAGAAAGAAAAACGAAGAAGGAAGCACTGTTCATAAGCCGCCGTTGGAGCCGAGCCGAGCCGCAAATTCTGTGAGAGGAGCCGCATTTGTGAAGTTGCGAAGCCGAGCCAATTGCAATTCGCGCGCAGTAACGGGTCGAAGCGCGGGTCTCTTGCAGAGAGGAAGTGGGCACGGGTCGCGGGTCTGGGCTGCTCCACGACTGGACTGTGATCTGGTGCGCGTAGTGCACCGCGGCTGCGGTGGACCGCAGGCCATGCGGGCTCGGATCCGGTGTGGCCGGTGCAGTGGATCGCCAGCTTTTTTTTGTTGCAATTTTAATTTTTTTTTCCTTTTTCGTTTTGGGTCCCATACCAGGCGAAGTTAATATTTTTACAATATTTTATATCCTTGGAATATATTTGCATGAAGAATATTAGTAAGGGATTTTAGGATTAAACAAGATTATTAATTAATTAATGTGTTTAATTCTATTATTTGGGCACTTAGGTTTTAAAAAAATAGAAAAGCATGAAAACGTTTATTGTTTTGAGCATGCTATTTTTTTAATGTACCTATGTGTGCCTTTTCTCAAAGACCAAAGTCTTTGGGAACATTTTTGACAAAAAAAGTATTTTTCTTCAAAAATTAAATGGTTATTTTAGTTTGTACAAAAATTAATCCTTGAATATTTTCTCAAAAGATTTAATCCTTGACATAGAAAATATATTAGATTTAGATATTTTTGTAAATTAAAATGGAGAGCCATTTTGTTTTGTTTTGGACTAGAAAAATGATTTTGTCAAATAAACTTGAGACCAAAGTATCTAGAAAGTTTTAATTGGAAAAATTTTGAAATCATTAAGTTTTAACTTAAATAAAATTAGTCCATGGAGAAATCTCTCAAAGGATATAAGCCTTGATATAGATATTTTAATGGATTTGGATATTTTATTTTTGAGTTGAGAAAAACTTAATGGAAATTTCAAAAGGATATTTTTCTAGAGAACCCTTTATTTTAAAAGACTAAGTGGGAGAGGGTTCCAACGGCCCCACGGCTTCCATCATGATCCTCATTAGAGATCGTGGGTCCCCTCGCGTCACCCTGGGAGTGAACCCGTATAGGATGGGGATATCACAAGGATCTAGATCTAATGGAAGGATGTAATTAATAACTCAGGGCACGTACTATGATCGGCCAGCCCACGTTGGAGGTTATAGTGCGAGGTATGTCCATAGGAAATGAGAGGAAACGGCCATCCCACGATGGAGTTATCCTCTAAATCATTACCTAGAAGGGAAATTAATTTGAGGTGGTTATTACACTTAGCATAGGAAACTATTAATCTTCCCAAGAAGCTATGTCAGTTTTCCTAAGAGCCAAATTATTTTCAGTGCACAAATTTTATTTTGTTTTCACAAACTTAATTCTTTCTTTTATTTTTCGATTTTCAGAAATGGTGGGAAGTTCTTTTAGTCCATTGGCCGTTATTCTCAGGGAGAATAAGTTAACGGGTCCAAACTATGTGGACTGGAAAAGGAACCTGGACATAATACTCACAGCTGAGGAGTATAAGTATGTCCTTTACGAGACCTGCCCTATTATCGGGGAAGGTTCCACTACCGAAGAGCGAGAGGCTGAGAAGGCGTGGAAGAAGGCTGACGAAATGGCACATTGCTATATGTTAGCCTCCTTGTCTAATGTGCTCCAGTCAAAACATGAGCACATAGCTTCTGCATATGACATCAGTCAATCATTGGCTACTATGCTCGCAGAAAAGAGCCGGCCCGCAAGGCAGGAGGCTCTTCGAACTATTATAAACAATAAGATGGCTGAGGGAGCATCAGTCCGAGAGCATATGCTCAAGATGATTGCTGCTTTTGAGGAGGCAGAAATCTTAGGGGCTATCATTGACCCCGAGAGCTAAGTGGACATGGTTCTCGAATCTCTACCGGGCTCCTTCACTCAGTTCAAGTTAAACAATAACATGAACAAATTGAACATGAGTTTAACTGAATTGATGAAGGAGCTCCAGATGGCAGAGAAGGTCATGAAGCCACAGTCAAAGACCATGATTGCTAAGGCTTCTTCCTCAAGAACTGGGCCTAAACCTAGAAAGTTCAAGAGGAAGAAGGGGAATACAGCAGCCCAGCCCAAGAACCAGCCCAAGGACAAACTAAAGGGCAAGTGCTTTAAATGTGGGAAGAAGGGACACTGGAAAAAGGAGTGTCCAGATCTTCAAACCAAGACAAACCCCACAGGTAATGTTTTTTATCTAGAGTCCATATCAATGGTAGGATCAACTTCCACTTGGATTGTTGATTCAAGAGCCACTGATCATATCTGTAACTCCTTGCAGGGGTTTAAAAAGATAAGAAGACTCAAGAAGGGTGAACATGGGCTTCGAGTGGGTAATGGAGCACAAGTCTGGGCCCTTGCAATAGGAGAGCTGGATCTTATTTTTTATTGTAATAAGATAGTGGTTTTAAAAGATATTTTATATGTACTTGGTTTTTGTCAGAATTTGATTTCAGTTGCAAAACTTATTAATCAAGAATATTCTGTATCTTTCCATTCTGGTATTTCTATCAGTAGAGATGGAGAAATTTTATGTACTGGGCACATGTATGGAAATCTGTTCTTTTTAAACCCTATTTACAACCAATCAAATAATGCTCAGTCTGAACCTTTAACTAAGAAGAGAAAGACCAATATCAACGATTCATACTGTTGGCATCTAAGGTTGGGTCATATTAACTCAACTAGGATTCAGAGGCTAATCCATGATGGGCCTTTGGGCTCATTGAGATTGGAAAGTTGGCATCAGTGTGAATCCTGCCTGATGGGAAAGATGACCAAAAGGTCATTTACACCAAAGGCGGATAGAGCCAATGAGGTGTTGAGTTTTGTTCACACTGATGTATGTGGTCCGTTGTCTACACCAGCTAGATGAGGTTTTGAGTACTTCATCACTTTCACGGATGATTGTACGAGGTATAGTTATATTTATCTAATGAGATGCAAGTCTGACTCTTTTGACAAGTTCAAGGAGTTTAAGGCAGAAGTAGAGAGTCAGACAGGTAAATTAATCAAAACCCTACGATTAGATCGTGGTAGAGAGTACCTCCTAGGTGAATTCAAGGACCACATGGTACATCATGGGATAGTATCCCAACTCTCTGCGCCGGGAACACCCCAGCAGAACGGAGTAGCTGAGAGAAGGAACAGGACATTGATGGAAATAGTCCGAAGCATGATGTCTCATGCTACTCTTCTAGTGTCCTTTTGGGGATATGCCTTGGAGACAGCGATATATATTCTGAACTTGGTGCCTTCCAAGTCAATACTTAGGACTCCCTATAAGATGTGGATTGGGCGTAAGCCAAGTCTGAATCATCTCAAGATTTGGGGATGTACAGCTTATGTACTGGTCAATGGAGACAAGTTGAAACCAATATCAGAATTATGCTATTTTGTTGGCTATCCAAAAGGGACAAAAAGAGATTACTTTTATCATCCTAAGGAGCAGAAGGTGCTAGTTAGTACCAATGCTAGATACTTGGAAGATGATCAAAGTACTTCTACTAAAAGTTCTACAAGGTTGGAACTTGAGGAGAAGTTATCTACGGAATCAATTTCTTTTGACCCGATTCTGGAACAAGAAGAGGCACAACCTCAAGTGCCTGTGCAAATGGAGCCTCATCGTAGTGGGAGAGTGTATAGGGTTCCGGATAGATGGACAGGAGAAGCCTTTGAGTTGGTCTCCGACCATCAGGAACAAGACCCAACTAGATACGAGGAGGCTATTGCTGATGCAAATGCAAATCTGTAGCATGAAGCAATGAAAACCAAAATTGAGTCTATATACCTCAATCAGGTTTGGGATCTTGTAGCTTCACCTGAAGGGATAAAACCCATTGGGTACAAGTGGGTGTACAAGAGAAAGAGGGGAGCGGATGGGAAGGTGGAAACCTTCAAAGCTAGGCTTGTGGCGAAAGGGTATACTCAGAAAGAGGGAATCGACTATGAGGAAACCTTTTCTCCGGTAGCCATGCTTAAATCCATCCGCATCCTTCTTGCCATCGCATGTCACTATGACTACGAGATATGGCAAATGGATGTCAAGACGGCATTCTTGAATAGCCATCTTAGCGAAGACATCTATATGTCCCAACTGGAAGGCTTCATTGCTGAAGGCCAGGAACACATGGTTTGCAAGCTTAAGAAGTCCATTTAGGGACATAAGAAAGCATCGAGAGTATGGAACATTCGTTTTGATGAGACTGTAAAGTCTTTTGGTTTTATTCAAAACGAAGATGAACCATGCGTGTATAGGAAACTTGAAGGCATTAATGTGGTTTTTCTTGTCCTGTATGTGGATGACATTCTACTCATTGGAAATGATGTAGGGACATTGTCATCTACAAAGGTTTGGCTGTCTAGTCAATTCAGTATGAAGGACTTGGGAGAAGCCAGCTATATTCTCGGGATTAGGCTTCTTAGAAATAGGAAGCAGAGAATGTTAGGGTTATCCCAAGCGACATACATTGACAAGATGTTGGCTAAGTATAGCATGAACTCATGCAAGGGAGCTCTAACCCTTGCAGACATGGGTTGTCATTTTCTTCGAAGGACTGTCCTAAGTCTCAAGAAGAAAAGGACAGAATGAGTAGGATTCCCTACGCTTCGGCTGTGGGAAGTCTCATGTATGCCATACTGTGTACTAGGCCAGATATCTGCTTTGCCATGGGCTTAGTTAGCAGATATAAGTCAAACCCCGGGGAGGTTCACTGGCAAGCTGTAAAGTATATTCTCAAGTACCTCAAGAGAACGAGAGATTATATGCTGGTTTACAGGGCTGATAATTTGGTTCCTACAGGATACACAGACTTCCAGGCGGATAAGGATGAGAGAAAATCCACTAGTGGATACGTCTTCACCTTGTTTGGAGGAGCAATTTCATAGAGGAGTATAAAGCAGTCTTGTATTGCTGACTCAACCATGGAAGCTGAGTATGTGACAGCTTCGGAGGCATCCAAGGAAACAGTCTGGCTCCAGAAGTTTCTTTCAGAACTTGGAGTCGTATCACATATGAACAGGCCGATTGTGATGTATTGCGACAATACTGAAGCAGTATCATAATTTAAGGAGCCTCAGAACCACAAGAAGGGGAAACACATCGAGAGGCAGTGTCACCTGATCCGGGATTTCATCCAGAGACGGGAAGTCATGGTGGAACATATTACCTCAGAAAACAATCTAGCAGATCCATTCACCAAGCCTTTAGCTGAGAGAGTCTTCAAGAGACACTTAGACGCCATAAGGGTGGGCACCTATGGACTTACCTAGACTTAGAATGCAAGTGGGAGATTGTTGGATTGTATGCCCTCTTACACTAGGTTTCTGATGTAAAATCGAATATTTTAATAAAAGAAATTATTTTCAGAAATTGTTTGTAAATTTACTTTTTGTTTGTGCACAATTTTCGTTTGGAATAGACCCATTGTGTTTAAATAAGTGGTCCATGTGAATGGTAGTCTTTCACAGTAAGGTATGGATCACAGGTTATTTAACACATAAACTTTTGTTCTTAACCTATTGATGAGACTGGGAATCTCATCATGTTTAAGTTATTATGTTATGAATTCCAAATGGAGAATGACTTACCTTTAGCCAGTAAGTAGTCCACTCACTTCATGACATAAGCGTATTTCGAATACGTAGGACAGGACCTGTAATAGTGGTTTCTAAAAGTACTATATGATAGAAACCTAGACTACTACCGCTACAGCGTGGACTAGTACTCTACGACTTGAGTATGAGTTCGTGGTCTGGCAAAGCTGGTAGCATATACTTTGATTTACTATAGTTGAGGTTCTATTGTAGGGCCAATATACTTGCATGTTGGGTATGTGTGACTAGTTAGTTAAGACAGACTTATACAACATAGTTTCTGCACTATATCACCCCTTGTGGTTGTCCGAATGGTCTAAAATGTCCAGGGCCCTAGGAAACATGACTTGGATGTTTGCTTTAGGGTAGCTCCCTTGGAAAGCGAAAACACTCCAGGAAGTCGTGGATCATTGGACTAGAAGCCTAAGGATGGTAGATGTCATTTAAAGGGGTGTTAGTACACTTCTTCCTCTCTAAATGTATGGCGATGTGTAGAGGGGTATTTTAGTCATTTCACCTGTAGGTCGGAGACTTTACTAATACAGCATTGTTCTTGGGGTCAATATTTCCTTATGGTGATATTAGTAAATTTTTAAAATGTAAAATACGGCTATTTATATAGCAAGGGTATTTTGGTTATTTTAGCAGCTAAGGCGATATGTCTTTTTTGTCCTCGGAATAGCCCATAAGTCCTAACTAATTTTGGGTTGAGCAATTGGTCTCAGTTCAAGAGGATTTTATTTTATTTGATTTTATTCAGGATGTCTAATTTATTATTAGACTGAAATGAAATAAATAAATAAAATATAATAGGAGTTGAGAGAAATTAATTATCTAGTTTAATTGGTTAATTAATTATTCAGGGCCTAGGTCCAGTATGAGTAATTAGGAAATTAACCTAGGCTTAAAATAGGGAAAATATTTAATTTTTAATTATTTATTGGGTTATTTATATAGGCCCAAGAAATAAATAATTAAAGATTAATTATTTTTGATTTATTTGTGCTCATTAATTATTTATTGGGTCATTTATATAAGCCTAGGAAATAAATAATTAATGTTTATTATTTTGGGCCTTTTGGATCCAAGAAAAATAATAAAATTTATTTTGGCCCAATAGCTTGGACCTTAGTGTTTTTCCAAGATACGATTTAGAAGAGTTTAGGGTTAGGCCAAACTGATGCTCAGGATAACATCCGGGTGTTTGAAATATGATATCCCGGGATATGTTTATCAGATTATGAGAGACCTAGTTTTGGCTAACCAATAAACAAGTCTCTGGGAAAAAGAAAAACCCGAATCTCCTAAGGCTAAGAAACTCACGCAGCTTCCTCTCTCTCTCTCTCTCTCAGACGTCTCCTTCTATTCTCTTGAGTTCTTCTTATTTCTTTGCTAATCAATAGCAAGGGAACCAAGGAGATTTGAGACTGTCCCTCTTCACTATTCTGTTCACCGACTAGAGGTTAGGCAGAGGAATATTCTGAGAGCTGAAAGGCTTAGCGTTCATGCAAACAAGGCGAAATAGGAGGCTAGCGGGTGTTCAACCGGAAACTTCTTCGAGTGGGCAAAGCGAAGCGATTCCAGTCGTTCAATCCACTCCTACTCAACCTAGAAGGCTTAAGGAGTGCAAATGTATGATCTTCACGATTCCGTGTGGCCTCTAAGGCTTGCGGTTTTTTTTTTCTCTAATTTTTCCCATGGATGCATGGCTCCCCTGTTTTTCGTCCCCTCATGTAGGCAGGGGTTGAGAGGAGGAAGAGGTAGAAAGCAAGGTAGACATGATGGACAAAATATGAGGGGGCTTGAAACGGAGTTTGAAAGAATGGAAGATTGGGATGAATGAGCTTTTAAAAAAAGTATTGAGGGCTAAACTAGGAAAATGGGATTAGAGTGAGAATGTGAGACAAAGATGAGGGAGATAGAGAAATGAGGGACAACAAAGTGAAGATACCCCATTTCCAAGGTAAAAGTGACCCCGAAGCTTATTTTGACTGGGAAAGAAGGATGGAGATTTTGTTTTAGTACTATGAATATAGTGAGCGAACCAAGGTTAAATGGTCATTTTTAGTTTCCTTGAGTATGCTTTAGTATGGTGGGACAAAGTAGCATCCCAAAGAAGGAGAATGGGAAATCAACCGGTTGCCACTTAGAATTATTGAAGAACATGATGAGATGGAGGTTTGTACCCCTACACTATTATAATGAGCTTTACCAAAAATTGTATATGCTTAGACAAGAAAATAAAAGTGTAGAGTATTTTCATACGAAGTTGGAGGTGACCTTGATGAGGGCCAACATTATTGAAGATGTGAGGGTTACAAGAGTAAGGTTTTGAGTGGGTTGAATAGGAAAATAGCAAATGCAGTTGAGTTACATTCTTATGAGCCTTTGGAGAATATGGTGTATATCACCATTAAAATTGAGGGACAACTCAAAAGAAAGTCACATTCCAAATGAACCATCTACACTAATCCTATTTTCAACCACCAACCTAAAGAGAGGGAAGAGCAATCCAAACCTCCAAGACCACCAAGAGAGCTCTACAAGCCTAGAGAAGAATGGGTCAAGAAAAGAGGGAAAGGTATTGAGAGACCTCCAAGAACTAGGAATATCAAACACTTCAAATGCTTAGGCTATAGGCACACCTCATATGAGTGTCCAACCAAGAAATTTATGTTTACCAATGCCAATGAGAGATAATTAGTAGAGAGGAGGATTGTGGAGGTGAGAAATGAACTGTGGGACATAATAGTGATGATAATTCTAGTGATGAAGAAATTGTTATGCCACCCCTTTACTCCTTAACTAGTGTTGCAATTAAAGAAATGGGAACTTGTATTGTAGGAGATGTTTGTGATGTTGAAGTAAAGAAGAGCCTACAAAGAAACAATATTTTCTACTTCTATTGCCTTATCAACCAAAAGCCATGTGTTGCTATTATTGATGGAGGGAGTTTTATCAATGTTGTGAGTGCTAGACTGGTGGAAGAATTAGATCTATATGTGATGAAATACCCTAATCCCTATAGATTGCAATTGGTCCATGATAGTGGGAAGTTGAGGGTAAACAAATAAGTGTTGTTGACAATTGAAATGGGAAAGTATCAAGATGAAATTGTTTGTGATGTAGTCTTTATACTAACTAGCCACTTAATTTTGGGAAGGCCATAGCAATTTGATAAGAATGTGTTGCATGACGGAAGGAGAAATTCCTATTCAATTATCAAGAAAAGCAAGCTACATACTCTTCCACCCCTACCCCCAAGTGAGGTGAGAGAAATGCAATGAAAAATGAGAGACAATGAGAAAAAAAAGAGTGTAGTAGGAGACCTTCCAAAGGAAAGGAATGAGAGGGAAAATGATCAGGGAAAAGAAAGAGTTCAAAAGCAGATCTCAAAATAAGATGGAGCAAAAGAGGAGAGAAGATAGAGATAAAATAAGAGTGGCACTTTTGTGCTTGAAAAATGACAACAAAAAGGAGAGGCTATAAAGAAGAAAAGTGAAGATGAGGGGAAAAATGAGTTGTATGTGGGAGAGCATAAACTTGTATTTTCATCTTCATAAAAGAATTCTTGTTTGAAATCTCATGTAGGTGCTTATTCGAAGATGAATTCACCCAATGAAGGGGGAGATGATAGGAATCCATCCAAATAATATGCCAAAGCTAAAGAAGGAAGACGAAACTACAAGTCACACTTCATGGCACCTTAGAAAAATCCAAGACGTGAGAGCCTACAAGGAAGGATTCAAGTAAAACCAACCAACAAGCCAAGGAATATGAAGAGTGTGAAGAGATGGATGCTAAAGAAAGCTTCATTTGTACAAAAATTTGTATGGAAAGCCAAAGGAGTACAAGAGAAAGATTGAGGACAAGAAAAATAAACCAGCTGTGAAGAATAGTGCTCACCCAGTGCCAGGCCCAATAAGGGTACCTCTCACCAGGTCACTTCTGGCTATGTCCTGTTTTGCTCAATTTTTCTACTTTTGTTCTATTTTATTTATAATTAAATTCCCACGAATTTTATTAAGTAATAAAGATATTTTGAACCTTTAAAATGCTTGAATTGCTGAGATTTTATCTCACCTTAGTTAGGTTTTGATGCCTATATATGGGGCATTATAACATTTCAAATGAAAGTTGGATATTATTACTGAGATCAAAAGGCACTCTTGAGAAAATTCTTTGAGGGTTCTTCCATGAAGGCCAACACCAATCTTAGGATTCCATTCCTTGCCTTTGATTTGAGTCTATAAACTTATAAGGATAGATCAAACTAGTCCATCAAAATAGAATCTTAATTTCTTGCTAATCTAAGGGTCTAGAGTAGAGGTTATCTTTGGTTGCCTAGTTCATCTACTTCAATTGTTCTTGACTCCTAGTTGGGTTAAGGGTTCTTGAGTATGAATTAGTAGACTTAATTCTCATTTCTAGAGTTCTAAGTTCTTTATTTTGACTTAGGGTCCTAGTATTTAAATTAGGTATCTTGTTTCTTCACAAATTTCACTGTTTTGAGCTCTTTAATAGGTCTTGCATTTTACCCCAAATTTAACCACGAAATTCAATAGAAAATCACCCCTAAGATCATATCAGAAGCTTATAGAAAATCTTGGAAACTTATACAATAAAGGAGAAAATTATGGAATAAAGTAGAACGTATAGGCGGTAACTCCAAAACATCTTGGAAGTTTATGGAAACTCATAGAAGTCTTGAGAAATTTATTGAAGTTGTGGAAGTTTTGTAGTCATACATGATCAAAGGGAAGACAAACTTGGTCTAAGGTAGTCAAAGCGTAGTTAATGAAATAGGCCACCTATTTACTATTGTGGATCCTACGGGTTACTTAGTAAATTTTTTTTTCTTTTTCTAATGTAAAATATAATATTACTTTATCATATATATATATATATATATATATATATATATATTATAATATTTCTTATCAAATATAATATATTTAACAAAGTGTAGGAAACTTATAGAATATGTAAGAAGACTATGGAACATGGAAGATGTTTATATAAAATATAGCTTACATAAAAAAAACTTACTTAATCATGTAAAGAGAAAACCTATATAAGAGGCTTTTAGAAGAAAGAAGAAACTTATAGAACCTTATGGAAGGTTATAGAAATTTATGGAAATAAATAGAACCTTTTAGAAGTGATTAGAAATTAATAGAATAAAGAAGAAGCTTTTAGAGACTTTTGAAAACTCATGGAATAAATTAGAAACTTTAGGAAACTAATAAAATATTTTATAAACTTTAGAAAACTAATAGAATAATGTACAAACTTTAAGAAATTAATAGAATATTTTAGAAGCTTTAAGAAACTTATAGAATAGTATAGAAACTTTAGAATATATATAAAAGAAAGTACTATAAAGCTTTAGATTTTATAAGAAAATAATTAAGGCGGGCCACCATGTAACTTGATTATCTAAGAAGTATCAATTTAAGTGGGCCACCTATATAATCATATAAGTTTAATATAAAATGAATAATAATATATATAACGTGATAACTTTAGAATATCTAAAGTTTAACAAATGAAGTGGGCCACCATATAACATAATATAAATTATTTGAAAATATTTAAGGATAATTTAATCATAATCTCATGAAGTGGGCCACCACCTAACTTAATGTTGTGGGCCATCCGTATAATATTTAATATATAATAAATAAAAATATCTAAGATAAAACATTTAAGGGTTATAAATGATGCGGGCCACCACATAATATTTTCTTATCAAAATAATCATATAATATTTTATTTATATATAATTTTAGGTGATAACCAATCATCTTCTTCCAAATAATTTCTTCTTCCTCATTTTCCTTCTATTATCCAATACTTCCTCTTAAATTCATCCAAAAGTCCTCAAAGGTAGTAAAATATATTTTGTCCCATGACTGTTCAAGGAAGGGGGTTACTTAAGATGTACAAATAGGTTTTTTTAGATCTAATAAGGTGTAGGGTAGAGATCATTTCAAGTGTATGAGTGAGATTAAAACAAATGGATGATAGAGATTAAATCATTTGGATAAATGATAAAATGGATGTCTAGGATTTTAATAGAACTAAATTGTTAAGATTAAAACAATCCAAGTGTAAAAAATGTTCCAAGATTGGCAACACTATGGAGGGGCAAAAAGGGAATTTTGCAAGCTTTTAGGTACACTAGGATTTGATTTAATAAGAATTAGTTTAATAAAAATAGTTTTGTGCAAATAAATAAGCATAAGTTCAAATAGTTCAAATGGTTCAAATGGTTCATGGTTAAAATCATTCAAGGGTTAAAAATTAATTTAAAATAATCATAATCAATTAAATTAAATCTTTATATAAAATTTTACGCTAATTCCAATATGGGCATCATTTGTAAGGAAAATATTTATACATTCCCTTATAGAATATAAAATTATAATTTCACTTCTAAAACATTGAAATAGTATTTTTACTCAATATCTTTTTGCTCCCAAGATATAAAATTAAGTTTTCTTATCTTCATAAAATTATAAATCAAATTACACAGAAGTAATAAAATTCCCATTCACAAATTAAAGCAAATAATCATTCTAACAATTACAACATATAAATGCATTTTCCTCAACAATTATATTCACGCAAATGCTCATGAATGTAAATTCAATTTCTCAATTCATATAGGATTGAATATAACACTTTCTAATAAATATTTCCCTATTCTTAACATAAATTTATTCACCACAAAACATCACAATATATTCACATAATTATGCACAAGTTTGCATAGAATTATCTCAAATATAAATAAATGTTGTAAAAATTAAACATACTATTCATTCAAATAAATTCTCATCATATAATATGCTCATGAATGCAACCTCACTAGTGTAATTTCATGCGTGAATGAGCAGGATATTACATCCTTCCCCACTTAAAAGAGTTTTGTCCTTGAAATTACTTATTGCCATACATATCAACAAATCCACGTATTACATCCTTCCACTTGCTTTCCTTGATATTTCCATGGAACTTTAACCATAGAGATTTTCTTATGTTCATTTTCATTTTCCAGCAGGTGAGGCATAGTAGCACATATTGCGCTGCTTCTCTTTCATTTCACTATCAAGTTATTTTTTCCACGTCTTAATATATCTTCTCCTCTCCAAGATGTTTGGTGTATCAACTCTTTTAGATTTTTCCTAAAATCTACTTCTTCATCTTTCAACTCACAATCTTTCACAAAAATACAGTATTCTACCATTATCTAGTAAGAATTTCTGGAATTTCTCTTCCTAAGTTATTACATACTGACTATTTCAGTTTTCAAGTCTATAAATTAGGTACCATACTTAAACTCCTTTAACAAGTATCTTATTTCTCTGTTGTTGCATCAATTGACAACTCTTCTTATCGTCATTATGCCTCACATACTCGTAGTTATACCAATCTTACTTTTCTACTTAATGCATTGATTATATCATTAGCTTTGTTAAGGTGGTAATTGATTGTGCAATGATACACTTTAAGAAATTCCGTCTATCCTCCTTGCCACAAATTTAAATCTTGCAAAGTGAATATCTACTTCAAGTTATTGTGATTCAAATGTAGTTAACTTCATATTAGCTTCATATACAAAATAACACCACTTCTTTTGCATAAAAGTTATCAAAGCCAAATCTAATTTGTAAGTGGGATATTTCACTTCATGCGACTCGAGTTTTTCATGAGAAGTATTGTTGCTTTCTTTCATTATTACCATTCCAAATCCTTCTTTTGAGGTATTTGTATTCGTGTATACAATGTAAGTCTTTCCTTCTTTTGCACCTTACTCCTTCATCCTTGCACATTACTCAATCTTCCCATTTGCCACTAATTTTCTAAAAGAAGTGATTACTAACAAATATATGGTAATTCTAGACCATCTCAAATGGTATGTACATAATTCATTTATATAAAAATGTACAGAATCAAAATCACTCAACGCATTATAATCTTAGATATTGAATGTACCTATAACCATAGTTGTTGTAGCTCCCAAGTCTAGACTATTCAATTCGAACACCATGGGTTTTGCTTGTGGCTTTTCATTATTTCCTTTATTGGTTCCTATTATGTTGCCTCAATTAATTAGGTATGGCGGTAGGGTAGAGTTTCCTTGATTGGTTAGTCTCAGGCAGTTTTTCCCCAGGTGAATAGTATATCTTCACTTGAAACATTTCCTATGTGCTCCTCTAAACCAACAGTCCCTCTTTTTATGTCCATTCTTTCTATCAGAATAGCAAGTTATCACATTTTGTGCAGTCTCTGTCAGAGTAATCTTTATTTGCTTCCCCATTGTTGCTCGACTAGTCTCCTAACAGGCAGTTGTTATGTCATAGGTGGCTCCATCCTCGTAGTAAAATTAACATCGTAATATAAGTAATTGGCAAAAATGTTGCTAGAGCTCTTTTCAACTCTGGTCTTAAACCCTTCACGAATTGCCAAGTACAGTTCTGCTTTATGTAAATTGAATGATGGTAATACTTTGATAATTTGTTAAAATGTATAGCATACTGTGCTATAGTCATATTCTCTTAAAATTTTGAAATTCTTCCTCGCACTTCTCAACCACCTATTATGGAATGTACTTCGCTCAAAAAAACCATCACAAAAATCTCCCAACTCCATTCTATTCTGCTCTATTCCTAAGCCTCTTAGATTCTTGTCCACAAATCTCTTGCCAACCCTCGTAAATGAAAAGCCGCAAACTTAACCATCATTTCTTCAGAATACTACAGAGTTCAAAATATATCTTCCATGCTTTCAAGCCACAACTCATTTTTTTAATCTTGCTCAGCTTCTCCCAAAAAAGTAGGGGGTTGAAATTTCAAAAACCTTTCCAATGCTTCATCATCACCTCATAGACCTCTTCTCAGTTAAATTTTGCAAAATCTCTGTTATTTTATTAAAAGCTTATGTTAGTATCACTTCATCAATTCTTTCTAATTCGATTTCCTTATATTCTATATAAACATTTCAAGGAGGATTTTGAATCAGATTAACACCGCAAATGGGTTGTTCCCCCATAAAAGCTTCATTGTCACAATTTACAGATCAGGTCTTAGGGCCATCTTAATATCAAAATACCACAACCCCATCAATGATGGTTTATGCATGGTTTCTATGTTTATAACTGATGCATGATAGCATGATATCAAGTATTCCAAAACATATTCATCAAAATAATTCTGTATAACATAGGCTAACTATAATAACAATAGACATTTCTCAAAATTAAATATAGATATACTCGGATATTTAATAAAAGTCATAAAGAGTGCATATAACATGCTCAATCAAATAAAAGACCTTTAAAGATATTTTTCATGTAGTATACATCACATTCAATCATAGAGGCATTTTAGACAATATCTCCATTGATAAAACCTTAGGGGTGAATAAGGTTTATGGCAACTAAATGAAAATTTTCAAATTCTTTTAATGCTTGGTAAGAAAAAGTTAAAAGATATATGTGTTCAGAAAGGAAATTCACTGAGCAGCTTTTGCTATCTAGTTAGGAATCTTTCAAATCTGCACTAAATGAAGAGTAAATAGACCAAATTTAAGACAGGTAATGAAGAGATCAATGACCAACTTTCTATTTTAAATAAAATTAAATCAAATCATCGATTTGAAAAGAAAGGTGTATCGTTTTTCTGATCTGATGAATAGCAGAAAATGCACCCATGATATTCAGATTTAAATGCAAGAGAATAGACCAAAAGATTTATAGTGGTTCAATTCTCAATTGATCTACATCCACTACATTAAGCACGCCCTTAAGGATTTCAACACAACCACTGAAACCTTTTTTCAAATTAATGGTGGTAGGCAACACCAATATTACATAAGAGGGCCACCTCATTTGATTTAACACCCAACCTCTTTACACATATCAATCAAGACTCACCCTAATTGGGTTTTACTTCCTAAACCTTGATATAAAACAAATCACAAAGAAAATGTAGAAATAGCTCAGATTGAGCAGATATACATTAGATTGAGTTTTTTTTTTTTTTTTTTTTACCTTTTTACCTTTGAAACAATAAATCTCACTTTGAAGCACAATATAGGTGAGGGATTTCTATTTTTTGAAAGTCTTACAGTCTTTCTGAAAGTGTTAACACAAATCTCTTACTGAAAATCATGTTAAAAGGCATTTATAGGGGCAAAAAGTAAGACTGCAACGGCTAGTAACGACTAGTTTGTTTCTATTAGGTTTTGCAGGATTTTGGATTCACAAGATAGAAAATTGTGTGCCCGAAAAGTGAGTCCAAAACACCACTTTATGTATAGTATATTTTGAACACCTATAAATTCTTGGATGGACATTTTGGATTCAGAGGTCCGTTCAAAATCACTCCAAAAAATCTGAATTGAAAATTACCCTATTCTTGAAATCATTTTTATATGCTTCAATATGAAATAAATTGAACCGAGGCAAAAAGATATAGGAAATGCAATTTATACCTTATCCACAATTTCCTAATCAGAGATTCTTCAAAATCTTCATGGTGTGCAACTTCTTTTGGATTGGATACCTCTTTTGATCACTCTTCTCAACCTTCATCGACTATAAGTTGCTTGGTAATCCTATTTGCAAGACTTTGAAGAACCAAAGTCAAACATGTCATATCCAAAAATCCTATCATAAATAAATACACATGTTAGTCCATAGCAATGTTTGTCATAAATCAAATCATAAGAGAATACTCTTTGGGCTAACAATCTCCCTATTTTTGAGTGATGAAAAACTTGATGGATTGTGATAGGAAGAACAATGTAAGCTTGTATGAATTATGTGAGACTAAGAGATAGAAAAGCTTACGATCAATTTAAATATAATATCTGATCATAAGACTCAAGGAGTGTTTATGAATTTAAAATAAAAAATTTAAGTATGGACTCATAAACAAGGCTTAATGAGTCTGTGGCCCAATCAACCTCCATATCTTCCTTCCTTCCTTAAAAGGACTATTTATAATAAAATAGTCAAACAGTGATTACTCACAAAAGAACGTGAAACTTAAGTATATCAAAATGTGCAAGTGGAGGTGTAAAAAATGGGACATATAAAATAATACTCCCCCTATATATGTGAATGTAGGTAGTAGAAAGAAAATGCAAACTTTGGAATACAGTAGAAACTAAACTAGGATTTGAGATTTTGGATTTACAAAATGTGCATCCAAAATAGGTTAGAATAAGACAGAAGATAACTTCTTTAAAAGCATTTTTTAACTGGTTTTTTGATTAAACAAACTTTTTAAGGTTCAAAACTCCCCCTACATCTGTGCGGGGTTAAAAAGAGATTTTTCCAAAAATAGATCAACATTTTAACAAAACTAATGGAAAATTCACAAAGCAATCCTTCCACTAGTCACTATTCAGCCAATAAAATCATCACAACACAATCACCATGATCTAGTATGCTTTTTATCATTCAGTAAGTACAATCTTTACTTCCTTCATAACAAAACAACACATTAGATTGTCAGAATCCATACCATATATTCATAGATCATATATTCATAAGTTCTCCCCCTTTGCCATCAATCAAAAATACCAATAAGCAGCAAAGAAAACAACTAGAAGTAATCAAAATAGAATCTACAAAATATCAGCAGTACTATCAGTCCAAAATTAAAATAAAATTGTTCAAGAGAATAATGTGCAAAAAAAAAACATGAAATAGATAAGGAGAATAAAGGTCCATTAGAGGAAGTCATTAGATAGTTTTCATCATAAGCCCATAGCTCATGGAATGGTGATAGTCTCAGGTTTAGCACTTGCACCCTTCTTGTTGTGTTGTCTAGCAAGTCTGCTGGACTTCCTCTTGACTACAACATGTTTCTGTCTGCGACTTGATGAGCTACCAGTGGCAACTAGTTTTTCTTTCTTAAGAACAACTGGGTCAACAGAAGGTGCAGTAGGCATTTCTTCAGTAGGCTGAGACGAAATAGCTTTAATTATAAGTTCTGTAGCTGATGGAGCTGGAATCTCATTAGCAGTGGTTTGGTCGGCAGCAGTGGGTTTCCAGTATTCTTCTTGGGAGAGAAAATGAGAGTGATAGAAATCAAATTAAGCATGAAGGTCATTTTCAAGAAGGGGGAAGAAGAACAAAATCACGCTTCATGGTTCCATAGGTAAGAACCATATTTAAGAGGATTTAAGAAAATTTTCAAGGCAACAAATTCAACACACCCAGGGCTAAGAAGATTGTGAAGAGATGGATAATAAAAGAAGGGCTAAATGACGCACAACACAAGCAACAATCTATGTGAAGGATCAAGCTAATCTTTAAACAAGGATTAAAGGTCAAAGAAGTATCAAGAAGAGCTCAAGTTGACCAATATTTCATTTGGAGGATCAAGAAAACATAGAGAAATAGAATGGAGGTCCAAGGAGCAAGCTTTGAAGTGCAACAAAATGGGGGATGGCGACCAGAACACACCTGGCGCCAGGTTAACTAGTACACCTGGTGTCAGGTCCTTATTGGAGAAGAGTTCTGTGTCCAGAACATACCTGGTGCCAGGTCCACCCAAGCACCTAGTGCTAGGTCCATTCGGGCCATGCCTTGTTTTATCGAATTTTCTTATTTTGTTCTATTTTGTTCCCAATTAAATTCTCACAACTTTTATTATATTTTAACCTATTTTTATGGCAAGTAATAGGACCTAAGCTTGTATTAAGGTCATTTAATAGTTAGAATTAATTTTTTAATTAGTTAGGGTAAGGCAACTATATATATGCCAATATAACTCTTGTAAACACAACTTTTAATATTTTGAATAGAGAAATTTTTTGTTCTCTCTAGATAGAGTTCTTGAGGGTATTCCTCTTGGATGATTTTCAAATCAATCAAGACTACTTTTAGGCTTTAGTCCAACCTAAGAATCTAGTTTCTAATCTTCTTAGGATAAATCAGTGTTCTTTCTAAAGTGGTTCTTAGATTCCTAACTAATCTAAGGTTCTTTTAGGAGTTTATTTGGTTGCCTAAATCTTCCCATCCTATTTTCTCTTGATCCTTATTGGATTAGGGGTGTTTGGGTGTTAATTTAGTTGATTTAGTTCATTAGATTTTGGATTCTAGGAAGCTATTTTACCTAGGGTTCTAGTTTTGAATTAGGTCTCTTGAATTTGAGCTTCAAATCTCAAATTAGTGCTTCTCAAGATCATATCAAAGAGTTTGGTATCGGAGTAAGGTTGTGTTGAGTTTGGTATCAGAGTAAGGTTGTGTTGATTCTAACTAACACAACTTTCTTTGGGCAAAGTTACAACCTTTTTCAAGAGCTTTTTAAATTTTTTCAAATTTTCGTCCCTTATTTTTGTGCTATTTTTAAATGCTTGAAGCTCAAAATTATGCCATGAACTTGATTTAAATTGATTTTGTATGTTGGTATGATGTTTGAGGAATCATTTGACATTATTATTTGTTGACTTTGAGCTCAAACAGGGATTTCATTCAACCCGCTGCTGCAAATTCAAATCCCATAACTATTTTTCTTGCTATTCTTGATTATCGAGAACTTGAAATTGTGCCATAGGCTTGTTGCGAAATTGAGCTTACATATTTGGTTGATGATTAGGAAGTTATTTGAAGTTTAAAATTGTAGAAATTTTGAGATTTTCTTGGGTGTTTTTCTTGCAAAATTCTGAACACAAAAAAATCCCGTAACTCTTGTTCTTGCTAATTTTGGGAGCTATAAAACTCAAGTTTTTTGCTATATTCTTGCTTTGAAATTGTTCCTTAATGATAGCATAACCATTGGGGAGTGATTTTTATTGTGATTCTTGAGTTTTTGGGTTGTTACGAGTGTGAAAATTTTGAAAACCTTTGAGCTACGAGGTTGCACCTCAAGTGTTTGACATTTTGCTTGAGTGAGCTTTTCATTTGAAATTGTGGCTAAAACTTTCATGAACACTTCTATAACTGGTTAGCTATTGTTTTCAAGTATCTTGGGGACATTTCTTGTCCAATTGAACTCATTATAGATATTGAATTCTTACTCTTGTTCTTAAGTGCTATATTCTTGAGCTTCTAGTGCTTCATTGAAAATCTCGTTAGGTGATGTCCATTTACCCATCCTTTAGTCTATTGAAATTGTCGCACTTCTTGAATTCAATAACTCTTGATATAAACTTCTTAAGGCTTATTGTTATTGATGATTAAACTTCCATCTAAGCCTAGTTTATTGTCCTTAGTGGGTTGACTTGACTTGGCTAGTTGGACTAATTCCTAAGCAATTAGGGAAGTTGTGTTGGGAAGAAATTTTTGAGGAATTGAGAGTTTGAAAAAGGCAAGAAGGTGAGGTCATTGTGATAAAACCCAAGAAGAGTGCATACACGAGTAAAGAGTGACCACTAAAAAATGAGTGTAAACACGCAAGGGAGTGAAGTGAGAAATTCTTTTTGTGTTTTCTACTTAAATTTTGTGGGTACTTCTCTTGAAAGTAAAGTTTACAATGGCTAGTTGGAGTAATAATGAAGGGTATGACTATGATAAGGTATCTTATTCCAATAGAACTAATTATAGGGGATATAGAGAACAAGAATTTGACTATAAAGAAAATTATTGGGAAAATAAAGATGATCATGAGAATTTGTTTGATTGTGGAGATGTTTTATAGGAATAGCTATGATGAAAGGCTAAGCACAATTGGAGAAGGATATGGTGGGTTTAATGGAAAAGAAAATTGGAAATATGAAAGGGATGAATATGTGGGTATAAATAATTAGAATGATGGAGATTGTGTAGGAGGACCACAAAAATATTCAAAGAGTGGGTTGTAACAATCAAAGAGTGGTGTGTCAAAAGAAAAGGAGTATAGGCATTTGTATGAAAGTCCAAAAATATCGAGGCCAAGAGAAAAGTGTGCATCGCAAAATTCTTCCAATAGTGGTTTGAGAAGAAAGGAGGATGTGGAGAATAGGGAGTTGAAATACAATGAGAAATTAACACCTCCGTTCTTTAGGAAAAGAGATTTGAGGGAGTACTATGAATGGGAAAGAAGAATGGAAAATTTGTTTAAAAGTTTTCAGTGCAGTGAAAGAAATAAAGTGAGCTGTGCCTTAATAGATTTCTCCAAAAATGATTTTAAATGGTGAGAGGAAATGAATGCACAAAGAAGGCAAAGTGAGTATCAAATAGTGGTTTCTTTGGAAGATATGAAAGATTTGATGCAGAAATGGGTTGTACCCAATGAGTGCCAATGATGTGGAAGCTTTGCTCATATGTCCTATAATTGTCCAAGAAGTTCTAAGCATCATAAGGGAAGTACAATGCGAAATTTTACAAAAGGAGGAATGAGAAAAAAACAAGAATATGTTTGCTCTACTTGTTGGGACTATGGTTATAGTATATGTGATTGCCCAAGATTCAATGGTCAAGGAAAAAGTTTAGATTTGCAAAAGGGTAATGCAATTCCTCATGAGCATTATAGTAGCTATGGGCACAAATCATTTGATTGTCATTGGAAGTCCTCCAAAAAGTAAAATGAGATTCATAAATTTGAGAAGCAAAGGGCTAGACTTGAGACCAAAGTGGCCAAAAAAAATGTTGTAGATGTTGAGGAGCTAATAATGGCAAGAAATGATGAAAAAATTGAAAGGATTGAGCAAAATGAATTGCATGACTTTGAGAATGAGGAGAAGCCAGAAAATGAGGCCAAGTGCCAAGGAATGCTCAAACAAAATGATGAAGTAACACATGAAGAAGTTGAGAAAAATGTTGCTGAGATTGATAAGGAGCTTAGTGATGATAAAGAAGATGAAGTAGATCAATCGAGTCTAACAAATAAGGTGACTAAAGAGTTCTACAATATCTTAATCTTTCTAGATGAAGAGTCACATCTATTGGACGTGATAGAGGAGAATGAACAAGAAGAACTTAAGCAAAAGTGTATGGAATTTGTTAGCCAAAGAATTCAAGGATTGGGGTGGAGAATGAGTAAATGCGTGCTATGGATGAAAGTCCCAAAAGTTCTTCAAGTACCTATAAAGTGGGAGAAAGCTCACATCCACAAGTGGAGAAAAAGAAGAGTTGGCTAGAAGTTGTGCAAGAGCAAATAACAACATGTGAAGTTAAAAAGAATGAAGCATCTAATTAACTTCACAAAATGACACCAAATCTAGTGGAGGAGATAGAGTGGATGGAAGAAATAAGGACACATTTGAGAACCCATGTGCGTTAATTGGTGTTATAAGGGATGTTGTTGAAGCTTGTGTGGTTGAAGGAAAAGAGGATTTACAAAGAGAAAATATTTTCTATTTAATGTGTCAAATCAAAGAGAAGCCATATAACTTGATTATTGATGGATGGAGTTGTAAAAATGTAATTAGTGCTACATTGGGGAGGAATTGGGAATAGAGACCTTGAAAATCCTAAACCTTATAACCTTCAATGGTTGAACAATTGTGGTGATGTAAAAGTGAACAAATAAGTCAAGGTTACGATTGCCATAGGGGGATATAAAGATAAGGTGATGTGTGATGTGTTTCCTATGCATGTTGGACATATATTGTTAGAAAGGCCTTGGCTATATAATAGAGAGATAGTTCACCATGGAAAGAAAAACGCTTACTCTTTGTGCAAAAATGGAAGGAAATTCACCCTTTGTCCTAAGCCCCCAGGTAAGATTGTAAAAGATCAAAATATTTTGAGGGAGGAAAATAAAAAGAAAAGTGAACAAAAAGAGAGGGAAAAGCAAGAGAGAGAAAAACGAGAGCAAGAGAGAAGACAAAATGAGAGGAGATCAAAAGACAAAATGAGAGTTTAGAGCTCCAAATGCAAGTAAAAATAAGGGCAGAGAGAGAACAAATGAGGGAGCATGGAGATAAAACAAAAGTACCAACTGGGGTTTGGAGAGGTAAAACTAACAAGAGGGAGGAAAAAGAGCAAAATAAGGTGAGAATGAAAATTTGGATTGAGAAGAGAGAAAACAAAGGAGTTTGTGAGGATCAAAAGCTAAAAGTTTACCTTCACACAAAATGTCTTATTTGAATTATAATGCAGGTATTGATTCGAAGACGAATCAACTTCAAGAATGGGAAAATGATAGGAATCAAATTAGGCATGAAGGCCATTTTCAAGAAGGGAGAAGAAGGACAAAATGACACTTCATGGTTCCATGGGTAAGAACTATATTCAAGAGGATTTACAAGAATTTTCAAGGTAACAAATTCAACAAACCCATGGTTAAGAAGATTGCGAAGAGATGGATAGTAAAGGAAGGGCCAAAAGATGCACAACACAAGCAACAATCAACGTGGAGGATCAAGCCAATCTTTAAACAAGGATTGAAGGCCAAAGAAGTATCAAGAAGAGCTCAAGTCAACCAACATTTCATCTGGAGGATCAAGAAAACATAGGGAAATAGAATGGAGGTCCAAGGAGCAAGTTTTGAAGTGCAACAAAACGGGAGACGGTGACTAGAACACACCTGGTGCCAGGTTCACTAGCATACCTTATGCCAGGTCCTTACTAGAGCAGAGTTCTGTGTCCAAAACACACCTGGCGCCAGGTCCACCCAAGTATCTAGTGCAAGCTCCATTTGGGCCATGCCCTATTTTTATCGAATTTTCTTATTTTATTTTGTTTTGTTCCCAATTAAATTCCCACAATTTTTATTATGTTTTAACCTATTTTTAAGGCATGTAATAAGGCCTTAAAGCTTGTATTAAGGCCATTAAATAGTTAGGTTTAATTTATTAATTAGTTAGGGTAAGACATCTATATATATATGCCATTATAACTCTTGTAAACACAACCTTTGATATTTTAAATAGATAATTCTTTTGTTCTCTCTAGAGAGAGTTCTTGAGGATGTTCCTCTTGGGTGATTCCCAAATCAATCAAAACTATTCTTAGGTTTTAGTCCAACATAAGAATCTAGTCTCTAATATTCTTTGGATAGATCATTGTTCTTTCTAAAGTGGGTCTTAGATTCCTAGCTAATCTTAGGTTCTTTTAGGAGTTCATTTGGTTGCCTAAATCTTCTCATCCTATTTATTCTTGATCCTTCTTGGATTAGGGGTGTTTGTATGTTGATTTAGTTGGCTTAGTTCATTAAATTTTGGGTCCTAGGAAGCTATTTTACTTAGGGTTCTAGTCTTGAATTAAGTCTCTTGATTTGAGCTTCAAATCTCAAATTAGTGCTTCTCAAGATCATATCAGGCAGGCTCATTCTCTTGTTGTTATGGAGTGTCATGTTCTTTTTAGACACTTCCGGTACCCTTTTCTACTTTCTTCCCTACTATAACACTTAATCAATTGCCCAAATTGTACAATTCAATCTTGACTTTGACATTGAAACCATCAAATTTTTCAGATAAGATATTCAAAGCAAGCAGAATACTTTGTGTTAGTCCACTCTCTTCAATTTTCTTCTTACCTTTACTTGAGGATTCTTCTGCTACTTCAGCTTTGCATTTTGTCCCAGTCGAGGCAGCAGGTACAACGTTCTTCCCTTCAGCTTTGATCTTAATCAACTTTTCCTTTTCTTCTTCTGTAGTATCTCTAAACAGAATCCATTGATTTTCTATTTAGACAAAACACATTTTCTCAAATGAATCCGTGCTGTAGACATTCATCTTGGAGTGTCCAGGGGCACTTGTACTGAGATCCACATTAAAGTGTTTGAAGGCTTTGGTTAGAAGATTTCTATATGGTAGGGCTTTGTTCGAGGTATTCTTTGATTAGAGCATCAACTTCACAGCCAAAAATCCAAAACTAATCTTCCCGCCCTCTGATGGGGCCAACATCAATATCATCTGTATAATGCTTAGAAAGGTTTTGTGCCCAAAACTGAGTGCCACCACGGTTGAAACCATGTGGTGAAGTATTCTCCCAATTCCATTTAGCCATTTTGTGTTGCAATCATTTGAGTTTTTAAAACTCTTCCCTCCAGTAAACTTAGCCTCAAATCTCCCCAAATCAAATAGGTTAGACTCATCTGGAAATTTATTCATCTCTAAAAACTAAATTCCACCATCTCTGACTCCAAAGATTCTATTTAGTATTCAATGATCAAACTCCAAGTTCACATAGCCTACCCGCAAGATATACCACTGAACCATGAACCCATCCCCTATTTCCTTGCGTCTCCCTTTTTCTTAGATTTGAGTAAAATTCCTAGACCAACACAGTGTATAGTTTTTATTAATAGATAATAGCTCTCCCCAACTAGTTGATTCAAACATATTTAGCATATTCATATAATTTAAGAATGCATTAGGGTTAACTCGATAGCCTACAATAATGATCCTATTTCTCGACACTCATTCATTAAATTTTGACTCACACTTAAAGTTAAAAAAGCAAGGTACCTGAGTGTCCAAGCTTTCATCTTCAGGACGTTGTTCTGATAAGGTAGTTTGAGAGGATGGTTCTTCAACAATTTCTTTTCCCTTCCTTTTGGTGAGTGATTTGGTAAAGACAGTAGATTTTTTTCAGCCACTTTGCTTTTCTTGAGTTTCTTTGACTTGGGCTCGATTCCTTTACTGGTTTTAGGGGTTTTAGCCAGGGCAGATGAAGGATAAAGATTAGAGTTATCAAGTTTTGTAAAGGGCATGAAGATTGCAAGGGCAGAATGAGAGAGGTTAATGACAGTTCCAGATTTTTGAAAAGAGAGAGAAACTCAAATAGTTTTATAGGTCTCCTTGAGATTTCCAAGGTATTTGAGAGGATAAGTACTATCAAGTACATGGAAAAAAGTAACTTTTCAGAAATAATGAAAAAAGCTATTCTAGAAGGGTGCAAGTATTTTGAATTTCAAAAAGAAGGATCTGGACCCAGATATTTCCATCCGATTTTTTTACCCAAGAGATAAATCACGCACGAATTTTTTTTCGGCTATTGCTATTTTGGACTTAGAGCCCAATCCAAATGTCTGTCCAATATGGATACATAGGTTATTAGCTAGAGATGTGATTTTAGTGAAGGGTTTTGGATTCACATTGTCCAAGAGTTGCATCCATAATTTTCATCCAAAAAAACAGTTAAGAATTCTGCAAGGATAAACATCCAATCTCTGGCAAAATTATTAGTTACACAATCTAGTAATTCCCAAACCTCTTTGTAGATGATTAAATCTTTCTTCAGCCAGTGGTTTGTTGAATATATCTGCAAGCTGATCGTTAGTCGAAATATATTCTACACAAATATTACCCTTAAGTACATGATCTCTAATAAAATGATGTTTAATTTCAATGTGCTTAGTTCTAGAGTGCTAAATAGGATTTTTTGGTCAGATAAATAGCACTGGTATTGTCGCACAAAATAGGCACGCAGTTAAAATTTAAGCCAAAATCAAGTAAAGTATTTTTCATCCATAACATTTGTGCACAACAACTTCCTGCTACTATGCATTTTGCTTCAGTTGTTGAGAGTGAAACACAAGCTTACTTTTTACTGTACCAAGAGACTAGAAAGTGTCCGAGAAATTGACGATGTCTACTTATACTTTTTCTCTCAACTTTAGAGCCGGTATAGTTGACATCTATGTATCCTATAAAATCAAAAGAGTTAGTTAGTGGATATCATAGATCATAATCATATGTTACAACCAAGTACCTAAGCATATGTTTTACAACACATAGGTAGGATTCTTTAGGATATGATTCCAATCTTTCACAAAGGCAAATCGAGAACATGATGTCAGGTCAACTAGCAGTGAGATATAGAAGACTTCCAATCATACCTCTATGCTTTGATTCATCCACTTTTTTACTTTTTTCATCTTTATCAAGCTTTAATGATATGTTCATAAGTGTACTAATTTCTTTAGCTTCATTCATTCCAAACCTTTTGAGCAGTTCCTTAGCATACTTGGCTTGATTTAGCAAGATCTCATCCTTAGTTTGCTTAATTTGAAATCCGAGGAACAAGTTAGGTTCCCCCATAATACTCATCTCGAATTCTTGCTGCATAGTCTTTGCAAATTTCTTCCATAGAGAATCATTAGTTGCCCCAAAGATAATGTCATCAACATATATTTAAACAATTAAGAGGTCATCATAATTTTCATATTTAATGAATAGTGTAGTGTCGATTATACCTCTTAAAAATCCTTTTGAAAGAAGAAAACCACTAAGCTTTTCATACCAAGCATGTGGAGCTTGTTTTAATCCATAAAGAGCTTTGAAAAGTTTAAAAACATAATTAGGAAAATGTTCATGAATAAAGCCAGGGGGTTGCTCCACATATACTTTATCGAGCAGGGGTTGAACCCTTTGAAGGACGCAAAAGTAAGCAGCATTCTAATAGACTCTAATCTAGCAATGGGAGTAAAAGTCTCATCATAATCAATATCCTCTTCTTGATTGAATCTTTGGGCAACAAGTCTAGCTTTGTTTCTAATAACTACACCATGCTCATCAAGTTTGTTTCTGAAAACCCACTTGGTACCAATCACGGGATGATCAAATGGTCTAGGAACAAGTTTCCAAAGTTGATTTCTTTCAAATTGATTCAATTCTTCCTATATGGCTATAATCCAAATATAATCATGTAAATCCATATCAATGCAATTTGGTTCAATACTTAAAAGTAAGGTAAAATTATTAATAAAGTACCGTCTTGTTTTGACACTGTAGCTAAAATCACCAATAATCTGCTCTTTTAGATGTCCAATTTTGTACTTTCAATTTTTGGCAGTCTTTGATCAGCGTGCTCTTCATTTCTTTGCTCACTTTCTTCAACTTACTATTCTTCTAATTCTTCTTCTTTAGTGTGGATGTTAAGTGGGAGCTTTGTACTGTTCACTGCATTTACCCTTTGTGGTTCATACATCATCATCTTCTTTTCTAGGGAGGTATATATTAGATTCATCAAATATAACATGTATAGATTCTTCCACACATAGAGTTTTATTATACACTCTATATTCCTTTTTGTTGAAAGAGTATCCAAAAAATATAGCCTTATCCCATTTGCTATTGAATTTTTCAAAATTATCTCGAGTGTTGAGAACAAAACATTACACACCCAAAAATTGGAAGTACGAAATGGATGGAATTTTGTCAAATAAAAGTTTGAAAGGTATTTTTCTTAGAAAAAGGCCTCAGCATAACACAGTTGATAATGTAGCACACTGTATTCATAGCTTTAGTCCAAAAATATTTTGGAAGGGAGTTTTTCACAAAGCATTGATCTTGCCATTTCTTGTAGAATTATATTTTTCCATCCAACTACACTATTTTGTTGAGGTGTTTTTGTTACTAAAAAGTTATGAGAAACTCCACTCTCATCACAAAATTTTGTAAACTCATGGTTGCAAAACTCTATACTATTATCACTTTTAATTGATATCAATTTGCACCTAAAGGAATTTTAAAGACATTTGAGTAGCTTTGAAAAATCAGAGAATGCCTTATCTTTTTACGCAAGAAATAAGGTCCAAGTGAATCTAGAAAAATCATCTACTAGTACATAAGCGTACATCTTACCACCAAGACTAGTGGTCCTCATTGGTCCAAATAGATCTATATATACAAGTTCAAGAAGTTTTGATATTGAAATATTTTCCTGGGTTTGAAAAAGGTTTTGGTTTGTTTTCCAAATTGGCATGCATCACATAATTAGTTTTTGTCAAACTTCATTTTTGGTAGTCCTCTAATAAGCTCTTTTGAGGATAATCTATTTAGCAAATCAATGGACACATGGCCTAGTCTTTTATGTCAAAGGTAGCCATCATCATTATTTATGGAAAGATATCTTATATCATGCTCAATAAGATTATCAAGATAGAGTACATAAACATTTCCACTCTATTTGGCAGCAAAAATTGTTTCATTGCTAGAGCTATCTATAATAGTGTAAGAATCCTTTTCAAAAATAAGTGTGCATCTATTATCACCCAATTGGCTAATGCTAAGAAAGTTGTATTTCAATTCATCAATTAATAATACTTGTTTGATAATAGTAGAAGATTCCTTACCAATATTACCTATTCTGAGTATCTTTCCCTTCTTCTTATCTCTAAATGCGACAAATCCATCATTTGTCACTTGAATATTTTCCAAAAGTGCAACATTACCTGTCATATGTCTAGAGCATCCACTATCCAAGAACTATTTTGTGGAACTCATCTTTTGTCGCAAATGTACATATATATAGGAAGGAGGAGTGACTTTTGGTACCCATATTTTTTTAGGTCCATGGGGGTTAGTGATGGTTATTTTAACTCTCCAAAGAGTTTTTATACCCAATTCGACTCCTTTCCTAACTGACACTTAGATGCATTGTGTCCATATTTACCACAATAAGTACAGTACATATGATTTGTATTGAGTAGCTAGCTTTCCCAAAATAGAATTTGTGACTTTCAGCTTTGCTCACATGCCCAAAACCAGTACCATTTCTATTTCTAGCCACACGCTGCATTCCAAGCAATTTATTTAAATTGTCTTTGCCATTTGTGAATTTCTCAATACATATGGTAAGATCATCAACTCTCTTTTTCATACCATCAAAATCATTTAGCATAATTTCAAGATAAATGACTTTATCACAAAAGCATTTGTTTTCAAGTGTTAAATAGTTCAAAGAAGTAGAGGTGACTTCTTTTTCAATATTTTGACAATAAATGGAATTAAGTAAAGTTTTTTTCTTGTTTATTAGCTTGTTCATTTCATCCAACTAGGAATCAATCCTCATTTTCACTTTCTTATTTATTCTGGATAGCTTTTCCAGTGCATGGAACATATCAATGACAAGCTCACTTGGATCATTAGAATTTTCACAAGTTGAATCATGCAATTCAGTTACTGAATTAGAAAGAGTAAGCTTTACATTTTCTCCTGTGGCTATAAATCATAAGTTGGCTGTTTTGGGTTCAGATTCACTGTGTTCTTCAGTTCCTAATTCTTCTTGATCCCAAGTTTCGATTAGCCCCTTTTCTTTCTTAGCTTTAATGTATTTTCTTCTCTTTTTGTTGTGCTTGGCTTCTCTTTCTTAAGCTATTGGACAATCAGTAATAAAATGCTTCATACTCTTACATTCATAGCAATGTAGTTTGAAGGACGAAGTTTGTCATTTCTTTTTAACAAACTTCTTTCTTTTGCTGCAGTTACCTTTTCTGAGCATCTTTTTAAATTTTCTAGTAACCATAGCCAATTCTTCATTGTCCAAATTAGTGCCACAATCACTTTCAGATTGTTCACTAATAGCTTCATTGTTTGCAGCTTTTAAGGTTGTTCCTCTTTTGCATTTATCATCCTCATCATTTTTTTGAAAATTTTTAAGTTTTATTTCATGTGTTAAGAGAGATACAATCAACTCTTCAGTTGGTAGAATTTTCAAGTCCTTAGATTCTTCTAAAGCTAAAGTCTTAAGCTGCTAACTTTTTGGTAAGGTGTCAAGTATCTTTATATTTTGTTCTTCAAGGGAATAAACTTTCCCATAAGCCTTTAATCCAATCACTATATTAATTAGTGAATCTAGTGAACAAGTCAGTAATTTTCTCATTTGGTTTCATGATGAATACCTCATAGTCATAGACTAAAAGTCCTAGCTTTGATTCCTTTATTTGATTTGTCCCTTCATGAGTGACTTCAAGTAATTTCCACATATCATGGACTAAATCACAACCACTAACTCGGTTGTATTCATTTGCATCAAGAGAACAATATAGTATGTTCATTGTTTGAAAATTTAGAAGCATTTTAGCTTTATCTTGGCTTTCATAATCATCACTTTGTTTAGGCACTGAGCCTTTAACAATTTTAGACAGTATAAATGGTCCCATTTCAATAAGATTCCATAACTCAAAGTTGATTGAGCATACATTGATCTCCATTCGGGTTTTCCAGAATATATAGTTGCTTCCATTTAACAATGAAGGTCTATTTGTCGAAGACCCCAGAATATATGGCAGAGATGAGGTGTTTACCATTTGGATCTTTTCCTACAAGGCTATTAAGCCGAGAACAATATAAACCAATGCTCTGATACCAATTAATAAGCCTTAGAGGGGGTGGTGAATAAGGTTTATGGCAAACAAATGCAAATTTTTAAATTCTTTTAGTGCTTGGTAAGAAATAGTTAAAAGATATATGTGTTAAGAAAGGAAATTCGCTGAGCAGCTTTTGGTATCTAGTTGGGAATTTTTCAAATCTACACTAAATGAAGAGTAGATAGACCAAATTTAAGGTGGGTAGTTAAGAGACCAATGACCAAATTTCTATATAAAAAAAACATAAATCAGATCATTGATTTGAAAAGAAAGGTGTATCATTTTTCTGATTTGATGAATAGCGGAAAATGCACCCATGATATTCAGATTTAAATGCAAAAGAATAGACCAAAAGATTTATAGTGGTTCAATCCTCAGCTAATCTATATCTACTACCTTAAGCACACAGTTAAGGATATAAACACAACTACTAAAACCTTTTTCCAAATCAACGGTGGTAGGCAACACTAATTTTACACAAGAAGGCCACCACACTAGGTTTACACCCAACCTCTTTACACACACCAATTTTACTTCCCAAAAATTGATACAAAACAAATCACAGAGAAAATGTAGAAATAGCTCATAGATTGAGCAGATATACCCTAGATAGATTTCTTTTACGTTTTTACCTTTGCAACAATAAATCTCACTTTGAAGCATAATGTAAGTGAGGGATTTCTGCTTTTCGAAAGTCTTAGAGTGTCTCAGAAAGTGTTAGCACAAATCCCTTGCTGAAAATTGTGTTTAAAAGGCTTTTATAGGGGTAAAAAGCAAGGCGGAATGGCTAGTAACAGCTAGTTTGTTGCTGTCAGGTTTTGCAAGATTTTGGATTCACAAGATAGAAAATTGTGTGGCCAAAAGGTAAGTAAAAAACACTGGCAGAAGTATATTTTGGACATCTACAAATTCTTGGATGGGCATTTTGGACATAGAATTCCATCCAAAATCACTCCTCCAAAAAATCTGAATTGAAAATTACCCTCTTTTTAAAATCATTTTTATGTGCTTCAATAAGAAATAAACTGAATCGAGGTAAAAAGACATAGGAAATACAATTTATACCTTATACATAGTTTCCTAGTCTAACATGCTTCAAAATCTTCATGATGTGCAACTTTTTTTGGATTAGATACCTCTTTTGATCATTCTTTTCAAACTTCATTGACTATAAATTGCTTCGCAATCCTATTTGCAAGACTTTGAAGAATCAGGGTCAAAAATGCCATATCCAAAAATCCTATCATATATAAATACACATGTTAATCCACATCAATATTTTCCATAAATCAAATCACAAGAGAATGCCATTTGGGCTAACACCCATAATACACACATAATAAAAATGCATAATGATGTGTATGAATTTAGGTATAAAAATCATATAAAAATAAGCACATTCCCAATCAAGTTTAAATTAAAATGTTAACCTCAAATTACACATATGAGCAAGCATACTCATCATTAAGCATAGCATAGGGTTTAAAACGAGTATCGATCCTCAAGAAACAAGTATGCAGTAATCACTTTTCTTTCATTATTTAACCTACTCAATAAAGTGAAAAAGAATAAAAAATAAAATAAAATAAAATAAAAGAATATATGCATGTCAAGGATGGAAAATTATGTAACTCAAACTATTATTTTGACAAACATGACTTTAAAGTACCCCATCACTATCACAACTAATTATTCTCTTGGCATCATAAAGGATTAAGATAGATTCACTTCTTTTCCAATCCATGAAATCACTATCTTCTAAACAAATTAGCATCACATATCCTGTCTAAACTAATTCGCCCATAGGATGCATTAAATATAATCCTTAATTAAATTTCCATATCCTGGCAAACTTAAAACATGAAATTAACTAATGAATCCATATCCTGGCAGACATCAATTAACCTTTAATTACCCAGTTCATAGCAATTAACCCCTTTTCCAAGTAAGTTAATAGACAACAAATATGAAATTAATGAATTGAGACTACTATCAATCCCTTTTCCAAGCAAGTTAATAGAAAAAACCAACAAATTAATCTCGTAATTACATAAGTAATTAAAAACCAAGAATAACAATCAATTAATTAAAAGATCAAAGTAACTCTAGAAATCATGAATACCTAAAACAATGTCAAATTACAATAAAACAATTAATACATCATTGTTCAAGAAAAGAAAACAAAGTTAAAAGAAAGCACTCATAAACAAGCCTCCTTCTTCTTCCTTCGTAGACTCTCTTGTATAATCCTCCTTGATTTGGTGAATTCCTCTTTTAATTTGAGTGATTTTCTGTTTTGCACTCCGAATTCTCCCTTTTGGCTTGTGTTTTTTGTAACACCGCACCTTTTTACTTCCAATTTGCTACTACCTGTAATGGGATGAGAATTTATATCAACGACCAGAACAAAAGTTGATCGGTGTATTGAGATGAATACTTTGGTGAAATAATATTTTGTCGGGACCTGGATGTAATTATTGGATTTGTTCTACCCGTACCCTAAATTTTTGGAAGGCTATTAAGATTAATAAAATAAGAATTTTAGGGTACTTTAGAAAGAGAAATTAATCAGTACAATGAGACGCACATTTTGTACTGATACGCATGTTTTGCACATTTTGTACTGATACGCACGTTTTGCACCAAAACGTGCTACATGGGGAATCGAGGGCATTTTTGTCATTTTGACCGCGTTCGTGACTTCGACCTCGAATTTGACCAAGTAGAGAGGGAATTGAAGAATTTAAGTGTTACCAATGGATTCAGTGGAATTTTTGGAGTTGGATAGTGAAATAAAATATTTTTCCATTACGGACCCAATTTTGGTCATTTCTGAAGAAAATAGAAAATTACGATTGGAAATGGGACGTGTGGCTTCTTATGATTGGTAGATGAAAATAAGTATCATTTAGTAATTGGTTAATGAAGACAACTGCTTCTATTTGATTGATTAATGAGGCCAAATGTTTCTATTTGATTGGTTGTGATAAGTTGAGATAATTTAGAGGCCCACAAAAAGTAACTAACAATGGCCCACAAGCATGAAAATCTTGACCAAGTTGGACTGCCTTTTGACTTCATTTGACCAAGCTTAATTAAGCTAATCTTGATTTGAGCAAGCTAACTATGGTTGATTATGCATGGCCATGCAAGATTAGAAAATATCTAATGGTTCTTGAGAATTCTAGGGATTTCTACAAGCATCACCAATGCTCTTGTAGGTTCTAAATAAATCCAAGACCTTCTAGGATATTCTACAATTTTCTTTTGAATTCTATAAAGATCTAAGGGCTTCTAGAGTTGCCAAATCACCATAGAATTCTTGAATATTCTAAATGACACATAAGTAGCTAGGTGGACCAATCAAGAGCTTCCAAATGTTAAGGCCATTTAATGCACCTTTGACTTGAAGACCATATTCCTCTACATATAGGCCATGAAGGCCAACTAAATGGCTTTAGATAGCCAGAATTTCAGAGCAAACAAGAGAGAAAAGAGAGAAGAGAAAAGAAAAGGAAATAGAGAAGAAAGAGAGAGAGAAATCGAAAATAGAGAGGAGAGAAAGAGAGAGAGAAAAGCAAGAAGATGCTGGACTGTTCAGCCTCCAAACGCAGCAAAGAAAAGGTAAAGATCTACCTTACTTGAAGTAAAGTTATTATATAAAGCATGGAGATTATTTTGGTATATATATTGTGAGAAGTTTATGTGTGAATTACGGAAACAAGTTAGGTGAAGTTGTGTGAAAGCTATCCTTGTGTGCAGAAAATTCTGGGAGGTTGCATGTTCAGTAAATCTGTAAATTTCTGGATTTGAAAAAATAAGGCATATATATTTGTAGCTAAGGATCATAGAGACATTTTAGAACAACTTTGAGGTTAATCGGATTTACGGATCAAAAGTTATGGTGAAAATAGTAAAAGGTGCCAAATCAGTAACGGGATTTTACTACTGGATCTTTGTGTTCAAAACTGAACAAAATGGACAACAGAATTGGTACTCCATGAATTGGAACTTGTAAAGGAATGTCTTAAGGATATTTTACAATTGTTTTGACATCATTATGATTTGTGGATTAAAAGTTATGGGCAAAACAAGTTAGGGTGTCAAGCTGGAAAATTGCAGAATGTTAAGGAAAGAATGAATAGTGAAACTAAGTCAAAACTACTGAGGCTGTTTTTGCCCAGTACTGTTATACTGGAACCAGAAATCTAAAAACGGCCTATACTGAATTAAATTTAAGAGTCTTACGGTCATTTTGGTATATCATGGAGCCAAATCGGAGCTGTAAATTGAAAGTTATGTGTAAAACAAAATGGTGTGTCAAACCAGTGAAATTCCAAAAAGTAAGTCCGAAAATGAATGGACTTAAGGGGGACTACTTATGTGATTTTGGATAAATTAATTGGAGAAACATGAAGTGAATCCCTTTTTTATGAAGGGAGGAAGGATGTGGAAAAAGGAAAATGAAAGAATTGATCAAACGACGGAAAAACAACGCGAACAAAAGTTAAACGTTTTCCTTGACCGGCGGCTAACCATCGGCCTCGTCAGCTAACCGTCGGTCCCATCTGCTAAACGACAGTTGAACGTCGGCTAACCGTCGGGCATGTCGGCTACCCATTAGCTATTTTTCGGCCAAACACGAATTGACCCAAAAATGATGTTTGATGTAGGTTTAGTGATAAATGATTAACGGAACATCAAAAACGGTAGAAACGAAGGTTAAATGGCCATGAACGGAAATGATTGCTTTGGACACGAGGTGAGTCCCTTGGATTTCTAAAACTCTTTCTAAAGTTAGTGTGCTTTGTTTTTCCATGAAATGCTATACTATATAGCGTTTGGGACATTTTATGAAAATATGTTTGGAAACATTGAATTTAATCCTCTTTTGGAATTAGAATTCTGGATTTCTTTAAATGAATTCTTTTTTGGAATCAGGTATTTGGAAAATGTTCCAAATGTCCTTATTGGAATATTTCGTGAAAACCTTTGGAACTCGGGTATTCGGTAAATGACCGAAATATCCTTATTGGAACTCTTGTGAATATTTTTAAAATTGGGTAAGGGTAAAATGACCCGAATATCCTCGAAAAGTCTTTTGGAATCAGGTATCGGCAAAATGACCTGAATACCCTTGAAAATGACTTTTGTGATCAAGTACGGGAAAATGACCCAGTTACTCTTAGAAATATATTTTGATGTGTGAATTGAACCCTTTATCTGGTTTCATCAAGATTTTGGAAAAATGTTATTTTGCCCCAAAAACTGTTTTGATGTGAAAATTCTGTGAGATCGGATAACCCTCTGGCCTGATCAATTAGACGGGGTTGGTGACGTTGAGTACTCAGCAAGGACTTTGATCTTTGTACTAGCTCATGTTAGAGATAGACGACCCCAAGTAACCTGATCAGCTCTGGGGATTGTCTTATTCCAAACAGGGTGATAGGACATTGAGATGAGTCATACCTGGCTAGCTGTTTAGAGCCTGGCAATTGCCGCGTCTGAGGGCGCTCTTTGATTGTGAGTCATTCGCTGGATGCCGGGCGGGTACACTCGGCGCATTTGACTCCTTGCCATCTTGATGGTGATTGACGTCAGGATTGGGACCCCTGGCTTATGGTGGCAAGTAAAAAATCCTAAGTGTAAGGTGAGGTACATTTGTACGCTACACACCGTTCCGGCTAACACGGGTGATGTGCTGTAAGGCGCAGTCCTTGGCACAAGAAACCGTGTAGCCGAAGGCAAGGACTACGGAACTTGCATACAAACTGACTTTCTGTTAGAGAAGTGCCTGTGTTTCGAAAAATGGGGTAATATTTTGAAATCTGAAATGAAGTTTTCCAAAAATTATTGAGTTCTGAATACACTCTTCCTTAAAGAGTTTTGGAATCATTTCTAATAAACAAATGATAGGCTATTTCACAAAAGTTTTGTGTACTCTGCTTCTTTGATAAAGCACTAGCACACACAGGGCTCACTAGGTGATTTTTCACTCACACGTGTCTTTTATCTTACCTTTTTGTAGGATCCAGAGTTGAAAGGACCTATGGATAGAGGACGATGCCACAATGATAGCAGGATAGGTCCGGACGTTTCCCTTTTGGATAATACCATGTTAGCTTTTCGTTATAAAGACCCCTTGTCTAGGAAATTGGACGGGGCGACACCTGGTGTTGGTATGCTTCCGCTATTACCTTTAGTAGGGGTGTTACATTTTTCCTCTATTTATAGGCTTTAGAAGTGCCTAAATTCGTACCTTTAGAGTTTCTGGACGAATAGAAGTAGGAAAATACTAAAACTCTGCAAATTGCCAAAAACGCACATGAAAATCAAGTCACCGACTCTTTATCAGTGCACAGCTGGCGCCACCTGTCCTACCTAGGGTCGGTACCAGTTGTGTTCTATCTTTCTATCCGTTCATCGATTTTTCTTGATTTTCATGCCAATTCTTCTAGATTGCAGCCGACGCCGCCTCTAGGCTTCCAAGCAGTGCTGGTTGTGTTCTGTTCAGCTC
This sequence comes from Voacanga thouarsii, assembly GCA_026120185.1. Lineage (NCBI taxonomy): Eukaryota > Viridiplantae > Streptophyta > Magnoliopsida > Gentianales > Apocynaceae > Voacanga > Voacanga thouarsii. The sequence goes on along the minus strand of JANUWF010002415.1, from coordinate 446,966 downwards.
CTATTTTGCCGATTTTTTATCGTCTCAAAGTACGTGCCAGCAGAACGTGGCCAGCGCTGCCTCTCCTGTCCTGGCCGGCACCGCCTCTATTCTGTTTAGCGACGTTTTTGCCTTATTTTACCCCTAAAATCTGAAATAATACACAAAATATCTTTCCAAGGGTAAAATCTCAAATATGAAGCAACATAACTAGTTATTGCACAAAATGTATCCTAAAATGATCTCAAATAACTAGGAAATATATGACTAATTTAGGCCCTATCACATAACAGAAAATTTGAAATCTATAAAGTACAAACGCCAAGATCCTAGATCCTAACAAAATTCATTTTTTCTAAACTCTTGCTCCCATCATCGTAACATAACCCTATTTGCTAGATTGGAACTAAGATATCTAAAATCAAAAAACAAGAATGGGTATCAAGTTCATATATCTTTTTATTTCATTTAGTCCTATTATACTTAAGGAATCTCACATAATGTAACACCCTATATAACTATATCATAGTGGACCTTGTTAGGGATATGCCCTAAAATAATTTATACTTATATTATTGTCATTATGTATTATGTAATAATATGAGGCATTCTTTCCATGAATAGTGCATTTAGTTTTGTGGTCATCAAGTGCGTGACTTGATAGTAAAACTCTATAACAAATACAATGACTATTCTTAAATTGTCCCTGATCGATTATTATTAGTGAAACAATAATAAATTAAAATTAATATGTTTGTGACTTGATGGATATGTTTTGCGGGTCATGGATATATGTGATATCAAGTCAAAACATAAATAAATAATAGAGAACATTGTATTGGACATGATCCATTGTGAGAGTACTTCATGGAACATGTCATAAGTACTTTCTAGCCATAATGATATTAGAAGTCCTTCGACCTAAATTCATTATAGTTTCCTACCTGATAAATTTTATATTTTGACGTTGTCTAAAGTTGTCATTAACCAAATAATAAATTAGACCATGGTTGGATATATAATAAACTAGGGTGAGGAATATGATTGATAGTGAAGGAATTTGTCCCTTTCAGTTTTGGGAGAAATGTCCATGGGCCACTTGATTAGTTAGATTGTTAAAATGCATAGCCATGCTCAAATATATCAATTTGAGATATTGCGATCATTTATTTGAACAATCTACTATGAGATCAAGAAATAGTTGATTAAACTTAATAAAGATGACATTTTTTCGTACCTTATGCTTAATCTGGAAATCATGTGACAAAAGGACTAAATATAAAGTTATGGTTTAGTTCAAAGATATCATTGATCTTCATTTAACCTGGATAGTTATAATGTTTTTCTAGAAATTGCTTATAAATTGTGGGCCATTTAAATATGATTTGGGCACACTACCAGTACTAAATAAACCTATAGGGTCACACATTAAGCGAATACGTTAGGTTATATTTCTGGTAACCAGGTTCGATGTATCTGGAAATATGTCTAGGTTAATTAAACCTAGAAAAATGACCAGATACAATGAATCTAAAAATATATCCATATTTGATGAATCTGGAGGATGTCCAGATTATAAGAATCTAACTCAGTAAATTAATTAGTTAAATTACCGAGATAATAGCAAAATCTTATCATATTAGTTTTAATTTAATTTGAATTTAAAAAAGAATATGATAAGATATTATGAGAGTGGGACTCCAAGAGGTTCGGGTGGATTTTAAAGAAAACCCTAGCAGTCTTCTTATGTTAATTGTCTATCAAAACATTCATGCCTTCATTACCAAAAAAATTAAGCCTCTCAAAACCTTTGGCACTAGCACTCCCGGGTTGTAACACCCTATATTTCCATAACGTAGTAGGCTATAACTTTTTGAAATGTCGCCCCATCTGATTGCTCAAACAAAGGGTCTTTATAACAAACTTTACTCAAAAAGCAGCAAAAATTTTTATTTTTTTAAAATTTTTTTTCAACATAGAAAGGTACAAGAATTTGGCTTCTGATACATACACTCACAAATATAATAGGTCTAAGATGTAGCATGAGCCTCTGGGAGTCCACCGCGCTTTCTTTGCTCCTTTGGTCTTGAAATTTTCAAGAAAAATAACATGCATGTGAGTGAAAATCACTCAGTGAGTCCCATGTGTGCTAGTGTTTTAGTAGGGAGACAAAGTATATAAAACCCTTATGGGAAAAACATTTCATTTGTTCACTGGAAATAATTCCAGAACTCTTTAAAAAAAAAAAAGAGTTTATTCAGAACTCAATCATTTTTCAAAAGCTGTGTTTCAATTCTAAATCATTACCTCAATTTCCACATCACAAGCATTCCTTCAACTGAAGATCGGCCTATATGCACAGCTTTCAAGGCTTCACCTTTAGCGCCATGTATTATTATGCTTAGATCGCAGCCTACAACACTCAATCGTGCGTCGCCAGATAAGTAAGTACACTACAGTGTACTACCAAGAATCAAGTTAGTGCTTACGCTAGGTATTCAAGTTAGTACTTACACCAGGAATTCACGTTAGTGCATACACCAAGTATTCAAATTAGTGCTTATGCCAGGAATTCAAATTAGTGCATACGCCAGGTATTCAAGTTAGTGCTTACGCCAAGTATTCAAGAAAAAGGCTAGTACTTGAGCACATCAACAAACCATTTTCCATATCAAGAAAACCATTTTTGAGGCAAAGCATAATTTTTCAAAATTTGATCCCACTGACTCACAAAGTCAGATCACCATTCACATAGGCTCCGTAGAGCTAATCAATTCATTCGATGGAACATCAGGCTAATAAAATAATTTCATGGATCAAAAGATCGTTTTTCAAAAGCCAATCTCATCACGAGAGATCATTTTCCAAAATCTTATTGAAACAGGATAAAGAGTTCTGTTCACACATCAAAACATGTTTCTAAGAGTATTCGGGTAGTTTTCCCCGTACTCGTTCACAAAAGTCATTTCCAAGGGTATTCAGGTCATTTTACCCATACCCGATTTTCAAAAGACTTTCCAAGAGTATTTGCGTCACTTTACCCTTACCCAATTTGAAAAGTATTCACAAGAGTTCCAATAAGGGTATTCAGTCATTTACCGTATACCCAATTCCAAAAGTTTTCATAAACATTCCAATAAGGACATTTGGATCATTTTTCTAATACCCGATTCCAAAAAGAACTCACTTCAAGAAATCCAGAATTCTAATCCCAAAAGATGATTAAATTCAAAGTTTCCAAACATAATTCCATAAAATGTTCCAATAAGGGCATTCCAGTCAATTTATGGATACTCGATTCCAAAATTTACCATTCTCGAAAATCCCAAACATGTAAGGGCTAAATTCACAAAATTCATGCTTTAATCATCCAATAAGGTTTCCAAACCAATTATGACGTTCATTCAAGCCCAAAATGGCATAAAACAAATATTGCTCAGATAAACTTTAAACATATTCAGGGATTTCCAAAATAGTATAAAACATAGCATTTCATACAAAAGTGAAGCACACTAGCTTTCAAGAGGTTTTAAAAATCAAAGGAACTCACCTCGTGTCCTGACTAAACTTTTTCGTTACGGCCGTTCGACCACCGTTTTTATCGTTTTCACCGTTCCGTTGGCTATTTACTGTTAAACCTACACCAAACATCATTTTTGGGTCAATTCGTGTTTGGCCGAAAATAGCCGACGTCTAGCCAACGTGCCTGATGTTTAGCCGACGTTCAATAGATGTTAGTCGTGAGGGCCTATAGTTAGCTAACGGGGCCGATAGGTAGCCGACGGTTAAGGAAAACGCTTAACTTTCGTTCACGTCATTTTTTTTGTCACCTGATCAATTCTTTCGTTTTCCTTTTTTTCACAACCTTTCTCCCTTCATATAAAAATGATTGAATTCATTTTTTCCCTTAATTTAATCCAAAATCACACAATTAATCATCCTTAAATTCATCCATTTTCAGACTACTTTTCTGAAATTTCACTAGTTTAACATATTATTTTGTTTTGGATACATAACTTTCAGTCCAAAACACCGATTTGGCTCTATGATATACCAAATCGACCGTAAGACTCTTAAATTTAATTCTGTATAGGCCTTAATCAGAATTCTAGTTCCTGTAATATGTTTCTGGACAAAAATAGCCCCAGTAGTTTTGCCTCAAACCTACTATTCATGCTTTCCTTTGTTTTCCTTTAGCCTTTAACACCTTGGAACTATTAATTCACTCAATTTTCCTTCAAATCATCTTTAATTCCATGTTTTCCAGATTCCAATGGCTCACAAGAGTCACACTTATTCAACACAAATTCACTTCTTCAAAACAAAAGCTTGTATAATTCATTGTTCCAACCAAGTAACTTCCATTTTTATTCTACTTTAGTCATCATCTCATCAACCAAAAGCAATCCTTCAAACTACCATAAATATTCAGTTCTTCCTTACACAAAACAATATCCATAAGGCTGCTAGACAGCCAACATCCATAGAACACATAGGTATATACAAGGTTCATACACAAAGTTTACAAACCTTAGCTTTAATCCAAAATCAAGACATGAAAATCATGTTTTCATGTTAAAATTGATATCATAATGATCACCATAATGAAATTTACAACTTTAATTCTTGAAGCATAGGATTTTACCTTGTGTTTGAGGTTATTTGAAGTGATTTTGCTCCAAGAACACACATGCTTCTTTCATTCTCTCTCCTTTTTCTTTTTCTCTCTATTTTTCTCTAGCTTTTCTTTCCTTCTTTTCTCTTATTTTTTCCTTCTTCAATTCTGACCGAAATTCTGGCTGTTATAACAGCCTTCCCACCACCATTCTCATTAGAAATTTGGCCAAGAAAATTTTAAATCAATTAATTGTATGGTGGCTAATGTATAGGTGTGTTCCAATGAAAAATTTACACACCAACCACTTTTATTTCCTTTACAAAAATTCCCTTATTTCTTCTTGCAAGGCCTATGAAATTCTTGGCCATTTTCCAGCCATTCATTCATCTTCTCTTGGTCTAAACATTATCCAATCACAATACCCAAGGCCTAAATTAAATGGCACACAACATGATGTGTTCCAATTACAAAATTACACATCATTCTTCATTTATTCCAGAAATCCTTTAATTCCAAGTGTCTTGCATGAACTCTTCATGCAACCTCTCTTAAATTGACACATGTCCATGGGCTACCACTCACAAAATGCCACACGCGCCATTTTTAACCACGATTTCTTATTTTCTTCAGAAATGACCAAAATTAAATTCGAAACGGAAAAATATTTTATTTCACCATTCAACTCCAAAAATTTCACTGAATCCACTGGTAACACTTAAATTCTTCAATTCCCATTCTATTTGGTCAAATTTACAGTTAAAATCGTGGGTGCGGTCAAAATGACAAAAATGCCCCCAGTGACCCGAATACATAATTCATACCAAAACTGCGTTTCATCGCACTGATCAATATTTCTTCTCAAATTCTTATTTTACTAATAATAGTAGCCTTCCAAAGATTTAGGGTACGAGTAGAACAAATCCAATAATTACATCCCGATTCCAATCAAATATTATCATACCAAAATATTCGTCTCATTATACCGATCAACTTTTGTTCTGTTATTGTTACAAATCCTTGTCCTATTACAAATAGTAGCTAGTCAAAGATAAAAAAGTGGGGGTATTACATGGGTAACGAGCTAGTTCACCGTGTGTATTTGATAGAGGGCATTCGTACATTGCAGCGTCTAGTAATCGTTCAAGTTGCACGTACACCAGAAAATCAAAATCCAGAGATCTTGATTATAGTGAAAAGAGGTAATTCTGTAATCCCTAGATCATCTTGATCGTTTGTCTTAGGTCCTCAGAGGGGATTCGTAGATGTTTTTTGTGTTTATGAGTCCATGAATTGTAACAGACCTTACATTATAGGATGTTGCCCTGTCTGATCTTCCCAGATAATAGGCCTTTAAAATGAATCAACTTGCAATACCGTGGAAAATTTTTAAACCATCACTTTAGATACAAGGACAATCTGATACATAGAGCCATAAAAAGGCTAAGTCTTCTGACCATATCCAAGTAGTATCTGTAACACCTTGCACCTATGTACCCAAAAAGGGTAGGGATGTCACCCTGTCCAGAGGACCAAGGGTCTTTATAATGAGGTACAAAAGAAAATAGCTATATAAATTAAAGCAATAATCTTATTACATTTGGAATTGAAACTTATACAAGTTTGAAATTTAAAACTAACAATCATGTCTCAAAAGAAATACAAATAAAAATAAAAATAAATTGAACTGCCATATTATATTCCTCCAACCTGCTCAATAGACGCACTCTCCTGAAAATATGATAAAAAATAGTGTGAGATTGACATCTCTGTAAATTTCATGTATGTGAATCTCACATTAAACATTTGGTGTTTGTAGGTTTATCAAAACCACAAAATAAGTTTGCAAGTTAACTTTCATCATAAAATAATCAATGAGTGGAACATTGTTCATCATATTCAAAACAATCCTCAATAAGCCATCCACTCATCACTACCAATGAATCATAAAGTAGGAATTAGTAATGATTCAATAATAATATCAAAGTCCATGTCATGATTACCATGATAGCTTCCTAGTGTAACCATTCAATACTGAGTAATGGGTGATATGCCCACTAGAGTGAGATACTCATCTAACTCTACACCCAACACACCGGTTATCCAACCCAAAAAATAAAGTTCACATAGACCAACATACTAGCTCGGATCAACTTGACTAAATAGTACTGCCGTCACCTTAAGCAGAATTCCTTTTCTGGAGGTGGTCTCCTACCAGAAGACTCACTCTAACTATCCAAGACTAGTATCACTAGCCTACCCCCACTAAGTACTTACCGTAGGTATAGAATCATTTCCATTTTTCACAAACTTTGAAAACCTTAGTTTTGTAAAACTTGGTTTTCACATCAAGATTTTCAAAATGATTTAGTCATAAAAGAGGGAAAACCATTTTCAATTAAATTTTGAGATTTGGTAAAATCGTTGAGGGTTTAAAACGTCCATGTTCTCAATCTAAGTATCATAAATCAACAATAACATTTTCTCATCATTTCAATCATCATGTCAATATCATTGTACAAAAGACTTGCAAACATGTATGCTTTAGCAAAATAGTTATGTAGGGACTTACTTGAGCAGTCCAAATAATCAACCAAATCTAAATCTTGTCCTCACTTCAAATTTCTTTCTTATCTAGAATCAATTATTTTATAATAAGAATCTAAATATTAATCCACTATCATTATGCATCATGAATCCCTATGATATTATTAATCACCTAAATCATCCATAGCATCTAGATGGATTAATTCATTAAATCATCTCTATAGCTTTCCCTTGTCTTGCATGCATATCATCAAATCAAACCATCTTTATAATGACTTCCATATTCAACCACCATCAACCTATATATTAGCCATATTTGCATCAAAAGATCTCATCTTTAATCAACATGGATTATATCTAGGTCATCTTACCAATATTTAACCATATTTTACTCCATATATGCCTAGTTCAAAATATTGCACCATCAAACTCATCAATCTAATCTAATCAAGCTTTTAAGCTAGGCTTTATGCATAATAACACCACTGTATATTCAACCCTAATTTAAATCAAAAGATTTAAGCCTCAAATACCTCTTGATCAACACAAATATAAGCGAATGTAGCACCTTTGAGGCTTGGTTGAGTTTACTTTGGGGAGAAAAGTTGATTGGTTGCTCTTGGACCCCTTGTTCGAAAATCACCAACAATAGGAGAAAAGAATCAGCCCCTTTTTAACTGGAATTTAGGATAAAAGAAGGAGAAGAATTGAGTAAAATTTGAAGGAGGTTGAAGGGTTACTTACCTTGAATCTAGCTTTCGATTTTGGAGATGTTTACAGTAGTGATGGAAAAATTTCTTGGAAAGGGTGGGGGCTGGAAATTTCGAGAATTAGGGAGTGTTTAGGGTTTGATAGAAGCTTGGTTTGATGAAGGAAACAGGTTAGGTTTAGGTGTTAGCGTTTAGGAGACGTTCACCTTGTTTTGGACTCTCGATCACAACAAAGAAAAATGACAGCTTTTGTTCTTCTTATTGTGGCTGAAATTGAGCAAGGTTTAGGAGGTTTTTGTGGCTGGTTTTTGGTTACTATTATGACAAAAATAATGAGAGAAAAGGAGGAGAAAGTAGTGAGATGATCTTGTGTGAGCAAATTAGTGGAACAATGGTAAAGAAATGGGTAAAACCCTTAGCTAAACAAGTATAACCCTAACAGTGGAAATTTGTGGCAAAAGAAGAAATAAAGCTATCTAACTATTTCCCAGGGAACTTTTGAAGAACAAAGCATCAAAGACCCACAAGAAATATAGCAAGACCTACTATAAATTCCCCTAAATATCCTTGACACAACAAAGGAAATTAAGAATAAGAGAAGTAGAACTATAGGCACCTAAGTAATGGAATTCAAGATAAAACCTTAGAAGAACAAAGTAACTAAGACCCAATCAAGAGAAACCAAATCAGATTATCCAAAGGTTTTAGAGACTTATTCAAAGGGAGGATTAAACCCTAAGCAAGGTCTTGAACATGATGAACAAGGAGGGTTAAACCTCTTAAAGCTCTCTTTCACAATTTAAATAAAGTAAAATAAATTATCTTGTTAAATCACAAAAGATGTATTTATACTACTCTAACCCTAACTAAGTGACTACTAAGTCCACAAGATAATTTAAAAGCTTAAAAAGTCTTTACAAAGTGTTTAAAATAGAGAGAATTCGGAGAAAATAGTAAAAATCGACAAAATAAGGGATTCTTCCCGACTAGACCCAGCGCCAGGTGCAGGTGTTGGCCTAGCGCCAGGTCAGCACTAGAATTCCAGCACACTGTTCGACTAGGCCCAGCACCAGGAGTAGGTGTTGGACTTGGCGCTAGGTTGGCACTGGAATTCCAGCGTTTTGGGTGGCAGAGTGCACCAGGTGCTAAGTATGCCTACTGGGGCCAGCGCCAGATTGAAACTGAAAGCTGAATTTCAGCATTTTCTCCCTCTTTCACTCCTTCTTTTGGTGCAAGCATGGGCTGTTGTTAGGATTCCACTTGAATGTTCATCAAATTGAGTTCGCGGCTACCTTTATCACTCCAAATCCTTCTATCATCAAGTATGGTTGTAGGTGTAATTGGATATCGCCTTGGAGTCTCTTGGTCCTTGATCTTGTCATCGGCCCTTACATTGTATCTCCCCCTTCTTGAGTTTGAACGGCTTGGTTGGCTTGATTCCTATCGAGTAGGATGTTTTTTAGTTCTTGTAATGGCGAAAGGAATAGAAGAAAAATGAAGTCTTTTGGTGTGTTATTTTTGTATAATACAATAGAGAGTTTGAGAGCAATAAGGCTAATGATTTTCATGTATGTGTGTGCTTGAGGTGGCCGAAATTATGGTGAAAATGGAGGAGAAAATCTAGTTGTTTGTTTGGCTAAAACAATTTTGATTGGTTAAAACTACTTACGATAGGTTTCTCCTATATTTTAGAGAGTTTGAGTGGAACTAAAATGTCCATCAAGTGGCAGTTAGGGTAAGATTTTTCCAGAAATTTTTAAGTAAAGAAAATAGGTTATTAATTCAAGAAATAATTTAGTTAATATTCTAATTTATTTTAGGCAAAAATAATTAATTAAAATATAATCATATTTAGAGATAAAATCTAATTTTTATGTGATAAAGCTGAATTTTTCTTTCTTCTTAAATCCTAATTTTCAAAAGTAACCTAATTCCAAGAAACATTTATTTCAACTAAAGATTTAACAATATCTCTTGATTTCCAATTAAAACTCTTTAGAGAAAATTAATTTGGAGAGACTTTTCTTCTATTAAAAATAATAGCTAAAATATAACTTCCAAGATAAATGCTTCTATATTTTTTTTCCTTAATAAATCCTTTGCATAATAACTTTAGAAAATTCCAAATGTTGAAATATTTTAAATTCCAAATAATTCTTATGTAAATATTCTTCAAATAAATTCCCATAAATCTAATTCAACTCACTTCATTATTCTTTCATTAATTTCTACTCCATAAGAACAAATGCCCTACTACCTCATATAACACAACTATATCCAAATAAATAAATCCATGAAATATCAACCACATAAATCATATATACTTCATAAAAAATAGTTCAAAATTTTCAAGTACAACATAAGATATGTATAACTTTCCCCCATGAACTATTGGTGGTTTAGATCGGGGTATTACATCATCTCCCCTTTAAGAGAATTTCACCCCGAAATTTAGGGCGTTATATCTTCAAAGCAAATCTAGATATCTCCTTTTTACCCAATCTTTAGTTTCCCACGTAGCATTCTGAGTACAGTGATGATCCCACAAATCCTTCACCATAGGTATTTACTTATTCCTTAACCTCTTGACACTTCGATCTAGTTTCTTAACGTAGCTCAAGTCAGGCTGCAGAATTAATGGCTTTTCGTTCAATACATGCTCCGGATCAGGGTTGCATTTCTTCAACTGGGACACATGAAAAACATCATGAATTCCCGGTAATCCTTCTAGCAACTCCAATCGATATGCTATAGGTCCAATCTTCTCGATCACTAGAAATGGTCCCAAATATCTAGGACTCAGCTTCCCTCCTTTAGGATGCTTCAGAATCCCTCTGCTAGGCGTTATCTTCAGGGAGGTCTGATCTCCCACCTAAAATTCTAGTTCTCTTCTTCTATTGTTTGCATAACTTTTCTATTGGCTTTGCTTGGCTTTTAGTCTTTTTTTTTTTTTTTATCATCTTTACTTTATCCACCATCTCCTTAATATTCACTTCGCCAGACTTGCTGATTTGTCCATCCTTTGTCCAACCCTAGTACAACGGTACTTGGCATTTCCGTCTGTACAATGCTTTGTAGGGTGCCATTCCAATTGATGCTTGATGACTATTGTTGTATGCCAACTCAGCATAAGGTATACAAGCTAACCACTTATCTCTAAAGTCTAACATACAAGCCCTAAGCATATTCTCCAACATCTAGATAACACTTTTGGACTATCCATTAATCAGCGGATGAGCAGAGGTGCTGATTTTCATAGTAATTTCTATTAACTCTTGAAACTTGGTCCAAAACCTTGAAATAAATCTAGGACCCCTATCAGATACAATACTCGATGGTACACCATGCAATCTAACCACCTCCCAAATATAAGTCTTAGCTAGTTTCTCCATAGAATCCTTAACATTTATTGAAAATGAAATGAGTAGCCTTGGTCAATCTATCAACCACAACCCATATAGCATCCATCAAAGTCTTCGACATAGGTAGTCCGGTAACAAAGTCCATCATCACCTCCTGCCACTTCTACTAAAAAATAAGCAACGATTGCAGTAATCCAACTATCTTCTTATGTTCCGCATTTACTTTCTGATAAGTTAAAGAAGTAGATACGTATTGCGCTATATCCCTCTTCATCCCCAGCCACCAATAGGCCTTCTTCAAGTTTTGGTACATTTTCACTTCTCCAGGATAAATAATACACTTGCTCTTATGAACCTCATCCATTATCTTCCACTTCAATACTTGGTCATCCGGTACACATATCCGTTCTTGAAAATATAATACTCCAGCTTCATCAATCCAAAACTCCTTATTTTTCTTTTGATTTCCTTCGCTTTAAAAGCATAAAATTCTTAGTTGCTCCGCTGCACATCATCAATCTCTTGCCTCAGCTCAGGTTCCAACATTAAGTTGCACAAACTAATCTTTCAAGAGTTTTTGTACTATTTGAACTTCTTACATCCTCATACTAGCCATTCTCACCTTTCAACTCAGTGTGTTGGCTACCACATTAGCTTTCCCCGGATGGTAGTTAATTAGACACTTATATTCTTCCAAAAACTCCATTCATCTTCTCTGCCTTAAATTCAAATCCTTTTGTGTGAAAATATACTTTAAGCTCTTATGATTAGTAAAAACTTCATACTCTGCTCCAAATAAATAGTGTCACCACTTCTTCAGGGCAAATACTATTGTAGCCAATTCCAAGTCGTGTGTCGGATAGGTAACCTCATGTGGCTTCAGCTTCCGCGAGGTATAGCCTATAACCTTTCTTTTTGCATCAACACTGCCCTTAGTCCTTCCTTAAAGGCATCCGTGCACAAGAAATAGGGTTTACCTTCCTTAGGGTTTACCTCAATATCGATGCAAACATCAATCTTCTCTTAAGCTCTTGGAAACACTTTTCACACTTATCATTCCAGACATATGGTACATCATTCCTTAACAATCGAGTCATTAGTGTGGCTAAGGTAGAAAAGTTCTTGATAAATCAACGATAGTACCCAGCTAATCAAAGGAAACTCTAAATTTTGATTACACTTTCCGGTTGCTTCCAATTGGAAACAGCTTCGACTTTTGCCGGATCTATCTTAATTACATCCTTGGATATCACATGTCTCAGAAATGCCACCGAATCTAACCAAAACTCACATTTACTAAACTTAGCATAGAGTTTATTCTCTCTCAGCTTCTCCAATACCAACTTCAAATGCTCAGCATGCTCCTCAGGACTTTTAGAGTAGATTAAAATATCATCGATAAACACCACTACAAACTTATCTAAGTACGGCTGGAAAACTCTGTACATAAGATCCATGAAAATAATGGGTACATTAGTCACTCCAAATGGTATCACTACAAACTCGTAGTGCCCATATATTGCTTTAAAGGCTGTTTTGGGAATATCCTCCTCCTTTATTCACACTTGGTAATAACCTTGCTGAAGATCCAACTTGGAAAAGTAACAAGAACCTTGCAACTGATTGAACAACTCATCAATTAGAGGTAAGGGGTACTTGTTCTTGATTGTGAGATTGTTCAACCCTCTATAGTCTATACACAACCTCAGTGTCCCATATTTCTTCTTTACAAACAATACCGGGCTCTCCAAGGTGAAGTACTTGGTATTATATATCCTTACTTAACTAATTCCTCCAACTGTTCTTTTAACTCCTTCAATTCCGTAGGTGCCATTCGATAGGGAGTCTTCGATATCAGCTCAGCTCAAGGAACTAGATCTATAGTGAACTTGACTTCCCATGAAGGTGGAAGAGAAGTGAGTTCAGCTGGGAATACGTTCGCAAAATCCTTAACTATCTCAGTACTTTTCAAGGTGCATTGATCATTTGGCTTATTGATTAAGTAAGCAAAGTATCCTACACAACCCTTCTTCAACATCTTCCAAGCCTTCATTCCCACTATCAAGAATTTTAATTCTTTCACCTTTTTCCCGTTAAACTCCAATACATCACACACTCAGGTTTAACGAACTACACCGTCTTGATCTTGCAATCCATTCTTGCTCCATGTCTCGCTAACCAATCCATACCCAGAATTAGATCATAGTCATCAATAGATAGGATTATGAGGTCTACCTTCAAAATCTCTTTCCCAACAATAATATCACATTCTTGCACTACCCTACTCACATCTCTCTGCCTCCTCATGGGAGTACTTACTAATATGGTATAAGATAATTCTATCCCATCCCAACCCAAATGACATGCACACTTATCGTTCACATATGAATGAGTCGATCAGGGGGACTATCAAAACATAAATAGGTTGACTTTGTACAGAAAGCGTACCTTCCACTACTATTGTATTAACTCCAACATCTTCCTGATTCAAAGTGAAGACCTTAGCTTTCACTTGAGGCTTTTAACCTCCTCCACCAGTCGTTCTAGCGGGTGCACCTCGATTTGCACCAACTAGTTAGGTTGAAGCTCCTTGCCCCATCCTGAGTAGTTTAGGGAAGTTATTCCTCAGGCGAGTTGGGTTATCATAGTTGAAGCATCTTCTTGTTGATCCCTTCGACTAGCAGTCATTTTCCATATGACCACGCATTCCACAGTTCTGATACATCAGAGCACTCGGCATAGGACCTAGTGGAATTGTCCTTGACTACTTTCCCTTGTTTCCCGATTGCATTGGACCAATAGGTTGCTTGTTGATCAGAGGTCTTATTAGGGTCGACTTGGTTAGAATGGCTGGTTCATCGGCTGGCTCCTATCCTTATTTTCAGTCTGGGTTGCTGCATCCACTGCGACAGTATATGTCGCTGGTAGAGATGGTACTAGTGCTTTCCTTAGGTCCTGCCTAAGACGCATCACAAACTATCGTGTCCATTTCTGCTCAGTGTCCACTAAGCACTTGCAATACTTGGACAGTTGAGTAAACCAGTTGCATACTGAGCCACGGTCATACTTTCTCGCTTGAAAGTTTGGAATTCATCTTTCCTCTTCTCAGCTACCCATCGTGGAATGTATTCTGCTTTAAAAGCCTCAATAAAGTTCTCCTATGTCAAATCACAATCCTCTCTCTTCCAGTCCTCTTAGACTCGTTGCCAGTATGCTCGGGAAGGTTTTCTCAACTTGAATGCTGCAAACTTCACCCTTCTCTTCTTCGTGTACTGTAGAGTTACAAAGATGTCCTCTATCTGCTCAATCCATTGCTCATCATTTTCATCTTGTTCCACCTCTCCATGGAACGTAGGAGGTTGGAACTTCAAGAATCATTCCAGTGTCTCATCCTTGTCTCATCCTCACCCTTGGGTTCCTTCGTCTCTACTTTGTCTACCTTATCTGTCAAATTCTGAAGAATGGAAGCCATCTTGTCAAAAGTTTGCCCCATGGTCACTTCTCTAGATCCCCCGACTTTAACTCACACTCCTACTCATAGTCTTCCTCCACCTCAGGTGTGACTATTATGTCTACTCAAACTTGGGCGTTGATAACTCGCTCTCCTGAATGGTCCTCCATCGCATTACAGCTCTACATCCTGGTGTCATCTATATGTACCCATTGCAAGGTTTATTAGGGGAAAGTTCATGACATGTAACTAAGTAGCTTGTTGATTTAAAATAGCTTGCAATCCATTCGAAAGTAAATTTTTGCAAATAAAACTCCAAGTAGAACCATTAAATCAATAAAATCATGCTTTTATTAACCAAATCCAACTTGATACAAAATAAGGAAGTATCCTACTAGGTACTCATTTTATTTTGGCTATCCAAAATCTAAAAACAAATAATCATTCCTAAATCAAATAAATAAGCAAACATCTCTTCAAAAAAATAATAGAATAAATACTAAAGGTCTTATAAACTCTAAGCATCACTAGAGTCGCTGGAATTTCCAGAAGTCTCAGAAAGAGGTTCCACTAGCCATCATGCGCTTCTATTGTGGTGATCCATCACACAGTCTCTTGAAAAACCGAAGGATTTATGTTTTCTCCTAGGCTGGCCTAACATGAACACCTCAATATCTCTGCCCCTCATTTAGCTCTAAACTTTACATCCCTAAGTTTTTCCATAGCAAATATCAATGCACTCTTAGGCCTCCCAGATTCTAACTCACATGATTCACTTTCAAGAAGCATCGGGGTTTCTTCCTCAATCACTTCCTTTCCACCCTCGCCCTCGAGCTCTCCTATCTCTCTCTCAATCCAAAATCCTTCTAATTTATTCTCACTCTCATCACCAATTTCTCCTACCTTCCCTATCTCCCTCTCATCATCTCTCTCATACTCAATAATGTCCTATTCTTCCTCAAGTGTAAGCATCTCTGGTGCTAGGTCCTTAAGTCGCTCATCTACCCCAAAGTCATCCATCATAGGTGACTCATGATCTACCTCGTCTTCACTAAAAGACCATCAACCCTCGAGTTTTATCTCTGAATCAGATGATGATGAATCCAGTATAAGAATGGGGCTAGATGCTCTACCACTCGCAAGATCACACATAAAAAGCCAGTCTCTTGTCATAACTATAGATCTTCAAGTCATGTTGTAAATAAAACAAAAAGAAATCAGGACTAAGTCTCAATTCCTAATGTTTAGGTACTATTCAGTAAAGTCAGTGGCCTAAACCTAGGCTCTAATACCACTTGTAACACCCCATTACCTACGTATCTAAAAAGGGTGGGGATATCGCTCCGTTTAAAGGACCAAATGTCTTTATAACTAGGTACAAAAGAAAATAGCTAAATAAATTAAAGCAATAATCTTATTACATCTGGAATTAAAACTTATACAAGTCTAAAATTTAAAACTAACAATCGTCTCTCAAAAGAAATACAAAGTAAAATAAAAATAAATTGAACTTCCATCTTTTATTCTTCCAACCTGCTCAATAAAAGCACTCTTCTGAAAACATGATATAAAAATACTGTGAGATTAACATCTTAGTAAGTCCCGTGCGTGTAAATGTCACATTAAACATTTCGTGTTTGCAGGTTTATCAAAACCACAAAATAAGTTTGCAAGTCAACTTTTATCAAACAATCAACGAGTGGAACAATGTTCATCATATTCAAAACAATTCTCAATAAGCCATCCACTTATCAATACCATAGAAACATAAAGTAGGGATTAGTAATGATTCAATAATAATATCAAAGTCCATATTATGATTACATCATGATAGCTTCCCAGTGTAACTATTCAACTCTAGGCAGTGGGTGATCTGCCAACTAGGGTGAGATACTCCTCCATCTCTACATCCAACACCAGTTGTCCAACCCAAAAAATAAAATCCACGTGGACCAACATGCTAGCTCAGACTAGACTGCCTAAATAGTATTGTCATCTCTTTCAGCAGAGTTCCTTTTTTGGAGGTAGCCTCCTGCTAGAAGACTCACTCTAACTTTTCAAGACTAGTACCACTAGCCTACCCCCACTAAGTACTCAACACTCATCTGTAGGTGCAGAATCATTTTCCTTTTCCACAAACTTAGAATACCTTAGTTTTGTAAAACTTAGTTTTCACATCAAGTTTTTTAAAATGATTTAGTCATAAAAGAGAGAAAACCATTTTCAATTAAAAGTTGAGATTTGGTAAAATCGTTTAGGGTTTAAAACGTCCACGTTCTCAATCCAAGTATCATAAATCAACAATAACATTTCCTCATCATTTCAATCATAATGTCAATCATTATGTCAACACCATTACAATATCATTGTACAAAAGACTTGCACACATGTACGCCTTAGCAAAATAATTATGCAAAGACTTACTTGAGCAGTCCAAATAATCAACCAAATCCATAGCTCATCCTCACATCAAATTTCTTCCTTATCTAGAATCAATGATTTTATAATTAGAATCCAAATATTAATCCACTATCATCATGCACCATAAATCCTATGATATTATTAATTACCTAAATCATCCATGATATTTAGATGGAAAAATTCATTAAATCATCTATATATCTTTCCCTTCTAATGCAACTTATCATCAAACATGCATATCATCAAATCAAATCATCTTTGTAATGGATTCCATATTCAACCACCATCAACTCCATTTATTAGCCCTATTTGCATCAAAAGATCTCATATTTAATCAATATGCATTATATCTTGGTCATCATAGCAATATTTAACCATATTTTACTCCATATATGCCTAGTTCAAAATATTGAACCATCAAACACATTAATCTAATCTAATCATGCTTTAATTTTAGGCTTCATGCATAATAACACCACCATATATTCAACCCTAATTTAAATCAGAAGAGTTAAGCCTCAAATACCTCTTGATCGACACAAATATGAGCAAAGGTAGAGTCTTTGATGCTTAGTTAAGTTCACTTTGGAGAGAAGAGTTGATTCGTTTCTCTTGGACCCCTTGTTCGAAATCACCAACAATAGGGAAAAAGAATTAGCCCCTTCTTAATCGTGATTTAGAAGAAAAGAATGAGAAGAATTGTGTAAAAGTTCAAGGAGGTTGAAGGGTTACTTACCTGGAGTCTAGCTTTCGATTTTAGAGATATTTGGAGTAGTGATGGACGAATTTCTTGGAAAGGGTGGCGGCTGAAAATTTTGAGAATTAAGGAGTGTTTAGTGTAAAACCCCACCTAAAGCCAACCTTAGAGTAAGGCAGTCGGGATGCATATCCTAATATTCTGCTTAAATACATATGTTTTTGAATGATTTTATGTGCTTTCGAAATGTGATTTATAGGTTAAAAGGCTTAGTTATGCTTATTGAGTAGGAAGGGTAAAACAGTAATTTTGCTTGAGGTCAAAATAGGAAAATGGCTTGAGGTTTAGACAAGAAGAATATTTGGGTGAGAAAATAAGAACAAGAGTTAGTGTGGTTAAATGGTTAGAGCTTTGTGAATTAATCTCTAAGGTTATGAGTTCAAATCCTATCACTTAAGTTTTATTTATAATTATCTTAGTTATGTTTGAATTTTTGTTTTTCTTACATTTCTTAAAGATAAGAATGTTGTCTTAGGGGAGACATGAAGAGAATGTCTTAATCCTATCATCATGTCCTAAAAATAATTCTTTTGGAATTCTTGTCCTTTTTATTATCTCTAGCTTTGTCCTAATATCTTCACAATTTAAATTATTCAAAAATCATCAAGTCTCATAATTTAATTCCAGAAAATTCTGTGATGATTCCCTAGCCTTGAATTTTGAAAATCAATCTTGGAAGTTAGAGGGTTGACCAAAAATAGGAGGGAAGCTAGGAAGGGTTCCCAAGGGAAATCAATCACCGTGGAAGAACCTTTAAACTCATCTTCGTAGTGTTCATGATTTCAAAGAAGAAAATCTAGAAATTTTCCAGAACTTTGAGAAGTCCAGCTTTCAAAAAACTCAACCAGTTTTCTTGTTCATTTACTGCCAGAAAAATGACCAATTCATGTAGCTAGAAGACTAAAATTTCTGTGCAAATTCGGACTGCATAAAACAGGCACAAAACCAGGAAAAAATTCATGTGCAGTTTCACTGCACATCAAGTCGAAAATGAAGCTTTTTTTTTTCTTGTCACCAATCCAGCAAAACTCCTCTGCTTTTTCTCCAAAAAGAAGGCTGGAAACCAACCTTAAAAGACCCTCAAACACCCCTTAAAATCAGCTGCAAATTGGGCTGAATAAATGCAGAAATTCTGCACAGAAAATTCAGCAACCTTCGAAGCATTGAACACCTTGAGACCAGAAAATGCCCAGCTTTGTCTCCTTAGGCCTAGACCCAAAAACCACCTTCAAACCTCTGCAAAATGGACCTTGTTCAACCATGAACTGAACACGGTTACCCTCTCCACTTACCTTGAATACTTGGACTCCATAATCACGCCTCAAAAATCTCCTAAGATCACTCTATCCGAAACACATTTGAAGTTCAAAAAAATTCCAGAATTTTGCCCCATGGAAACACTCTTGTATTAAGCTACCAAACCAGAAATTCCTCTACCATTAAGCACTGAATTTCGGCCAGCCTTAAAGCCTAAACAGCCTTCATTCATTTCATCAAAGTAGCTAGTCCAGCCGGCACCATTGAAGAATAAAGAAACCTCCATCAATCAAACACCATTAGCTTATCCAATACCTCAAACAACTCCACAATTTCCTCCATTTAAATTTCAAACAAAATTAGATTATTCTCTTCCCCTCTAGCTGAAAACCAAAACTCCTAATTCCCCTAAACCATTCATCCAACACCATCCCAAATTTCATGCAGCAACTTTCTCAAATTCTCTCAATTTTCACCAAGAACACCAATAACATACACTATATTCCTACAAGCTAAAACCTACCCTAAACACCTCTAATCACTCTCAAATACTCCAGATTACTCCTAAATAATCCCTAGTGTTCATTTCTGATATTTATAACATAAAATCTCGCAAACGAGAAATTTCAATCGGATCAAAAACCAGTCTTTTCTTGAAGGTCTCAAGAACATCATCAAGGTAAATCAAAAACAACTTCTTTGTTCATCCTCCTCCATTCAACCTTCAATGTACCATACTAATGCTCTCTCTCTCTCTCTCTCTCTCTCTCTCTCTCTCTCTCTCTCTCTCTCTCTCGGCCGAAATGGTTGATCAACAACCATGGCTGTTTTTTTTTTTTCCTTGGACAACTCAAGACTCTCAATTGCGCGTGGACCTTCTTTAGTCTTCATCGAAGTAATCGACAATCAAGTATTTTTCCCTTAATCCTCCTTTTTAATTCTGAATTCATAGCTCTTAGGTGTTGATAGGAAGGATAGAATATGAATGGGGGATTGAGTGAATGCATGTGAATGAAGGGGCCGAGGTTAGGACATGAGTATGGGTTTATATGAATAAGCTATATGAATTTTCTTGGGAATCAATGTATGTTAATCATGTCTTAGGAGAGTTGTGGATGTTTGAAGCATGTTAGATGTTATGACACCTATGGTGAATAGGATTTTTATGTTCTTATTTCCATTGAAGCTAGGAATAATGAATATGCCTAGTAGGAAATTAGCCATGTGATAGTATGTGTTGATTTAAGCTTATGTTCATGAATAGATTAGTTTATTGTTTGATGTTGGAGAATGTGTTCATGAATCTTGTTTAGCAATAGGAAAATCGTGATTATTTTCTTGTTAATCCTAGGTTATTTTTATTAACAAATTTTATTACCTTAATTAAAATTACTACTGTATTTTTTTTAAAGGTTTCGAAATTCCTAGGAAGATTTGGAAATGAAATATTGATATTTTATTAGTCAAATAAATAATATCTTTTATTAAAAATAATATATATATATATATATGTATGTATGTATAGTAGTAAATAAATCTTTTATATAAATAATAATAATAAATAAAATATTAATGACCTTGTAGACCATGGTTAAGACTTTTACCTAGATTCATAAATATTATTTATATTAAAATTTATTTGTTATGAATTAATCAAAACTTTAATATAATTCATTTATTATTAATTTTATTTATCATTAATTATTTATTATCTATTAATTATTAATTAAAAATTAATTGTAATTTATTATTTATTTATAATGATACTATTTAAAAATCACCATTTACTAATATTATTTAGGGCTTAGTATTATTCAATATTTAAACACAAGTTTATTTATTAATAATAATACTCAAATTTTATTATTTGAACCTATAACTTATTAGTAATTATTTTAGAACCCTAGTTATTTTAACTTATCAAGCTAAATTTATTTTATAAAATCCTTTATCGTTTAGCCTTAAAGCTTTGGATATTAAGGTCATGGTTAGTCATGGTTGTAACTAGTTGAATTATGAATTATTTATGTAAGACAAGTATAGTTCGAGTATAACCTTTTGCCTTGTATTTACCCCAGGCGGGGTTGGGTTAACTTTGGAGGATTTTTGAATTCAAGCAAGCAAAGGATCGAGTAAGCTCCTGTATGGAGATATTTGAAGACCAAAAATTATTATGGAAAGCCAAATTTAATATGTATAATCATTCATCTGTAAAGGCAATTAAGGACTGTTTTCCATTTTATTTCAGTCAAGCAAATCATTTGAAAATTAAACAAGCAGTTTTACTCAAACACTAAACTATTTCTAAAACCCAACTTTGACAAGAATTTTGGAAACCCTTAATTGCTGATTCTAAGTAAAACATTGTATGATCAATTTTCGCCCAAGTAGGACAAACAACATTGAGTACTCAATAAGGGTAGACTACTAAGACTAGTCTTTGAAGGGTTAGGGTAAGTCTTTCAATAAGTGGCCACCTCTAAGGGGTGAGTCCTTCCCGGATAGGATGCTAGTCTAGTAGGTTATACCGGTCCAAGCTAGCAAGTTTCAATCAAGTGGACTGTGTGTTTCCGGAGTGGACAACCGGTAAGTTTGGGTGTAGAGATGGAGGAGTATCTCACCCAGCAGGCCGTACACTTATCTTTTGTTAGCATACTCAACGTGTGGCATTCTGACCATGATATAGTCATGGGGCCCAACGTGCGGTAACCCATGGTTGCGTCTTTAGGTGGTTGTATTTATTATGCACATGTATGGTTTGGAAAGCAAAACGCCACTATTTATTTTAACATTTATTTAATGCTTGCCATCACTTTCCCTTATGAAACTTTCATAACTTGCATACATGAACTGTTTTACCTGAAACACTCAAAGCACACATGGGCTTACTGAGAATTTTATCTCACCACCTTTTATGCCAAGTTTTCAGGTTGATCCTGTTGTGAAGGTCATTAGCTAGACTGTTGCTGGTGATTTTGAAGACTTTTTGTTATTTTCCTCATGTGATTTTTTTGAGAGATTGTAGCAAATAATTTATTTTGGATTCGTTCATGTATTATTGGGTTGTAATAAGTTTAATTTTAAAGTATTTATTATATTTTATTTTATGTGACCTAGTTATAAATATTAGGTATCTCACACACATATCATATATGGTGCAGCGAAAAAATAAGAACGAGACACCAACCCAGGATCCGCATATGTGTGGAAAACAAGACATAAAGAGAACAAATGTAACAATTTTACTTATCTTTGAGCGTCTGAAAAATAAAAATTTTCCTTCTTCAAGTCGAGGCGCGATCCAACAATCCTCTTGATCAACCACCATGAGAATTGAATGTCCAACCACTACAATCACAGTGTGTGATTGTCTCTAATAGAAATCCACATGGAGGATCATACTCAAGCACCAAGATGTTTATGTGCTAGCATAAACCGAAGTGGCAGCTAAGGTTAAGATTTTTCGTTTCCTCTTTGTTGAAGAAAAACGTGAGAGAGAGAGAAGAGAAGGTTTTTAGTTGTTTTAGCGTCAATCCCTTTTTGCTAGGGTTTCGTGTATATCATACATATACCACGAAAAAACCCTACTAAAAACTGAAAATTCTGAAATAATTAGAATTCTCTAATTGCAATTGAAAACATCAAATTCTCACAATTAAAATTTGGTCCATAAATTCTAACTAATTATAATTTGGCCATAACAACTTCTCTTTCTCGCAATTAACCACACTATGTTATTAAATAACATCTTGAGTATATAATCATCTATTGTGTGTGACCTATTAGGTTTCCCAGTCAATTGGTAGTGAATATGAATTAATCCAAACGTCTTTGAGATTAATAATCCATAATTAATTAGAATTAATCATATTGATTCTAATCAGGATTAGTTTATTAATTCATCAATTAATAAACTTATATTCCCAGATCATGAGTAGCATCTAGCAACACATCATGACCACCCAAGAGTCAGGAAGTCAAGTGACTTGACATGAATCATTCAATAACAAACTACAATGCAATTAACTCCTTTCACCATATAATATCTCATCTGGTTTAGAGTACGGAATTAGTGCCAACTCCCTCCAGAATATATATTAATTCTGGCCCGAATATAATAGTACTTGTACCAAGAACCCACTACTCTAGATGTGTATCAATTAGGACTGTTTCCAATACACAGACGCCTTGGCCAAGGACTTCGCGAGTAGTAATTCCATCAAGTGGCATACCCAATAGGCCCCTACTATTAGGAGTGGTGAATCATTTATTGACCCTCTCAAATACTTTCGTTTACCTCACAATGTACCCAATATCCATCCCATAGGCGGCCTTCGATCTGGCTCCAGAGATTGGAATCAAAGCACAATGCTCAGCAAACAAAGTACCTTAGAGATCTCAAGTCTAAGGATACTTGCACGTTTACTATATTAAGATTATATCACTGGCACTAAATAATTATCTATGTGATTATCTCATAGCTAGGTCATCCAATGTACTTGTTCCATTAACAAGCATCCATGTGTTAACTTTGAGTATCTCAATACTCACGGATATGAGAACCACTGCTTGATAAAATCAGGAAGTCTAACACATGCTAGTCTTAACGCATTAATGATATCCAGTCTCATTAATACTACGACTAGGGACTATTTAAGTACTAACACTATACAGTGTAGTAGGAATCTCATATCATGATCTCTAGCATGATTTCCTTAACACAGCGTTGTACTAGGGACTTTATCTAACAGTTATTTTGCACAAAAGTAAACAAAAGAAACTGTAAGATAAATGATGCCTTTTATTAAAATAAAATGCGTCATATACAACGTACAAGTGATTGCCTCTATGGCATAACACTAACAAACTCCTACTTGCACTAGAGCCAATCATTCATGTATCTAATACCGATTGACTTAATATGCCTATCATGTTTCTTTTGGGATAGTACTTTTGTAAGCGGGCAACGATGTTCTCATCCATGGGAACTCTCTCTATCTTAACATCATTTCTATCTATGATCTCCTGGATCATATGATAGTGACGTAGTATGTGTTTAGATCGTTGGTGAAACCTTGGATCCTTTGCTTACGCAATTGCTCCGTTATTGTCACAATACAAAGATATTAGACCAACAATGCTAGGAACCACACCCAGTTCCATCACGAACTTCTTGATCCAAACAGCCTCCTTAGCTACTTCAGAAGCACTATGTACTCAACTTCTGTCGTAGAGTCAGCAATAGTCTCTTGTTTGGAACTCTTCCAACTTATTGCCCCTCCACTCAATGTAAACACGTAGTCGGATTGTGATTTAAAATCATCTTTGTCAGATTGAAAACTGGCATCAGTATACCCGTTTATTTTCAAATCACCTTCTCCATATACTAAGAACACATCCTTAGTCCTTTGTAAGTACTTAAGGATGTTCTTTACAACCGTCCAATGACCCTCATCAGGGTTAGATTGGTATCTACTCGTCAAACTGATAGCATAGGATACATCGGGCCTTGTACATATCATAGCGTACATGATAGATCCAACTGCCAAAGTATATGGAATCTTACTCATGTGATCCCTTTCAACTTGTGTCTTGGGAGACATCGACTTTAAAAGGCTTACACCTTGTGACATGGGTAAGAATCCCATTTTGGATTGATCCATGCTAAACCTTTTTAGCACTTTATCTATGTATGTAGATTGTGAAAGACCTAGCTACCTTTTGAATCTATCTCTATAGATCCTTATTTCAAGAATATAGGTTGCTTCTCCAAGGTCTTTCATGGAGAATTGTTTGGACAACCAAACTTTAACCGTTTGCAAGACAGGTATATCATTTCCTATTAGCAATATGTCATCTACATAAAATAATAAGAAAACGATTGCGCTCCCACTAACCTTCTTGTATACACAAAGCTTATCCATGTTTTGAATGAAACCAAACTCTTTGATTGTTTCATCAAAACGGATGTTCCAACTCTTAGAAGCTTGCTTAAGTTCATAAATAGACCTTTACAGCTTACGCACCTTTATGCCATCACTGACTATGAAACCCTTAGGTTGTGTTATATACACTTCCTCAGTCAGATTTTCATTTAGGAAAGCCGTTTTCACATCCATTTGCCAAATCTCATAATCATAATGAGCAGCAATGGTTAGGAGTATCCTGATGGATTTTAACATGGCTACTGGTGAGAAGGTTTCGTCATAATCAATACCAAGTTGTTGACGATAACCCTTCGCCACTAGACATGCTTTATAGGTAACTAAGTTAACATCCATGTCCGCTTACTTCATGAAAAGCCATTTGTACCCAATAGGTTTAATTCCTTTAGGTGGATCAATCAAAGTCCATATTTGGTGGTCGTACATGGAATCCATCTCTAACCTCATGTTCTCAAGCCATTTGCCAGATTCTAAACTATTCAGAACATCCTTGTGTTAGGAAATATGCCCTCATAGACTAAGTTTCTGATATAAAAATCGAATGTTTTAATAAAAGAATTTATTCTAAGAAATTTTTTGTGAATTTATAATTTTATGTGTGCACCATTACGTTTGGAAAAGACCCATTGTGTTTAAGTAAATGGTCCATGTGAAAGGAGGTCTTTCACAGTAAGGTATGGATCACGGGTTACTTAACACATAAACATTCGTTCTTAACCGATTGATGAGAATGGAAATCTCATCATGTTTAGGTGATTATGTTGTGAATTCTAAATGGGGAATGGCTTACCTTTACTCAATGAGTAGTCCACTCACTTCATGACATAAGCGTATTTCAAATACATAGAACAAGACCTATAGTAGTGGTTTCTAAAAGTACTATATGGTAGATACCTAGACTACTACCGCTACAACGTGGACTAGTACTCTACGACTTGAGTTGGTAGTCTGACGAAGCTGGAAACATATGCTTTGATATGCTATAGTTGAGGTTCTATCATAGGGCCAATATACTTGCATGTTAGGTATGTGTGACGAGTTAGTTAAGAAAAACTTGTACAAGATAGTTTCTATACTATATCGCCCCTTATGGTTGTCTGAATGATCCAATATCCAGGGCCCTGGGAACACATGACTTAGATGTTTGCTTTAGGGTAGCTCCCTTGGAAAGCAGAAACAATCCAGGAAGTCATAGATCATTAGACTAGAGGCCTAAGGATGGTAGATGTCATTTAGAGAGGTGTTAGTACACTTTTTCCTCTCTAAATGTACGGTGATGTATAGAGGAGTATTTTAGTCATTACACCTGTAAGTCAGAGACTTTGCTAACGCAGAATTCTCCTTGGGGTCAATATTTTCTTATGGTAATATTAGGAAATATTTAAAATACAAAATACAGCTATTTATATAGTAAGGATATTTTGGTCATTTTAGTAGCCAAGGCTGTATGTCTTTTGATCCCCAGTATAGGCCGTGAGTCCTAATTAAATACGGGCTAAGGAATTAATTTAAATAAAATTTATTTTATTTAAGTAACCTGATTTAATTACTGGACTAGAATAAAATAAAGGTCCATAGAGAGAGAGAGAGAGAATTAATTAAATTAGTTTAGTGGGTTAATTAATTATTCTGGGCTTTGGCCCAGTTTGAATCATTAGGGATTAACCTAGGACTAAACTAATTTAGGCTTATTTAATTGGATTGGTTTATTTAGGCTGAAAAATTAATTATTTGTTGGACCATTGAGTTGGTTCTAACTAGAATAATTAATTAAGCCCAAAAGGTTAAACTAAGAGTCCAATAGCCCAGTCCAGTTTAACCCAGGGTTTTTTTTAGGTTAAACAGGAGGATTGGAAATAACGTCGTCGTTACAGAACACATAATCTAAGAGACGGCTTCTTCTCTGTGGAAAAGGCCAGGCGTCTCTCTCACACTTTCTCTCTAGAAAAATTCCCTAACCTGTTAATTGTTCACCAAACGGTAGTTAGGCACGCCATATACTGGAAGACCGAGAGTTAGGCGTTCACATACATGCAAAGGCGAAGTAAGAGGTTTGCAGGAATCGCACCAGAGGCTTCTACCAGCACACCTACCCCAATTGCGCACGTTCCAGTCCAGCTACCTTTGAAAACCAGAAGGAGAGGTAAAAATTTTAAAACCTCGGGATTGGGACAGGGTGCAACCGGCACCAGCTAGGGCTTCCGGAGCCGTCACCGGCCCTATCTTGGATTCCCTATTCTTGTTTTTCCCATTTTTTTTATGTTCGCTTCCGTTGCATGCTCCGTTTTTCCCGGTTTGCTATGCCTTCAATTGGTATCAGAGCATGAAAGTTTTGTGAAATTATAGGGAGCATGCATCTGTATGAATAAAACTAGACACATATATGTGATTAAAATTGTGATCCTTCACAGTTTATGGTATGGATAGTATTCTCTGTTAAACCTCGCGGGTGGAGGTATATGAATCTGTAATTTACTGTTTTTCTTAGTAAATCGTGTAAGCCCAATGTTTATGCGTATAGGCGATTGTTGGTTTTGGTTGATTTCATTATATTCGGTTTGAAATCGGAGAGCCATCGAAGCCAAAAGCTGTGCAGAAAAACAGGGAAATTCGCAGAGGAAATTCACAGAGAAAAAAAAAACTACAAGATCCGGCATCCAAAACGGAATCGGTGCCAGCTTGGAATGCTAGAACCAGCACCGGCTTGGCTCTGGAAGGCCAGTCAATGCGTTGGTTTCTGGTGGGTCCTGGTTCTGTGTGGCGGGTGTAGTGGACCATAGTTCAGATGGGTGGCTGATCCAGTGCAGTGGGTACAGTGGACCAAGGAAATTTTTTTAAATTTTTCCTTGTAATTTTTCTTGCAATTTTCTTTTGATTTTAGGGTCCATACCAGGCAAAGTCAATATTTTGCAATAGTTAATATTCAAGGAATATTTTTGCATGAAAAAGATTAGTAAGGGATTTTAGGATTAAACAAGATCATTAATTAATTAATGTGTTTAATTCTATTATCTGGGCGCTTAGGTTTTAAAATTGAATAGCATGAAAACGTTTACTGTTTTCTAGCATGCTATTTATTTTTGGTACCAATGTGCACGTTTTCTCAAAGACCAAAGTCTTTAGGAATGTTTTTGACAAGGAAAGCATTTTTCTACAAATTAAATGGTTATTTTAGCTTGAACAAAAATTAATCCTTAGATATTTTCTCAAAAGATTTAATCCTTGACATAAGAAATATATTGGATTTGGATATTTTTGTAAGGTTAAAATAGAAAGCCATTTTGTTTTAGTTTGGCACAAGAAAAATTGTTTGGTCAAATAAACTTGAGACTAAAGTCTCTAGAAATTTTTAATTAGAAAATTTTTGAAATCATTAAGTTTTTAACTTAAATAAAATTAGTCCATGGGAAAAACTCTCAAAGGATATAAGCATTGACATAGAGATTTTTATGGACTTAGACATTTTATTTTTAAGTTAAGGGAAAACTTAATGGAAATTTTCAAAAGGATATTTTTGAGAAAACCCTTGTTTTAAAAGACTAAGTGGGAGAAGGGTTCCAATGGCCCCACGGCTTCCATCACGATTCTCATTAGAGATCGTGAGTCCCCTCGCATCACTCTGGGAGTGAACCCGTATAGGATGGGGATACCACAATGATCTAAATCTAATGGAGTGATGTAATTAATAACTCGGGGCACGTACTATGATCGGCCAGCCCCTCGTTGGAGGTTATAGTGCGAGGTATGTCCATAGGAAATGAGAGGAAATGGCCATCCACTCGATGGAGTTATCTTCTAGATCATTACCTAAAAGGAAAATTAATTTGTGGTGGTTAACACACTTAGCTTAGGAAACTGTTAATCTTTCCAAGAAGCTATGTTAGTTTTCCTAAGAGCCAAATTGATTATTATCAGTTTTGATAATAAGGATAAAGTGCACATATTTTTTTTTGTTTTGACAAACTAAATCTTTTTTCATTTATTTTTCGATTTTTAGAAATGGTGGGAGGTTCTTTTAGTCCATTGGCTGTTATTCTCCGAGAGAATAAGTTAATGGAACTAAACTATGTGGACTAAAAAAGGAATCTAGACATAATACTCACAGCCGAGGAGTATAAGTATGTCCTGTACGAAACTTGTCTTGTTATCGAGGAGGGTTCCACCGCCGAGCAGTGTGAGGCTGAGAAGGCATGGAAGACGGCCAATGAGATGGCTCGTTGTTACATGTTGGCCTCCATATCTAATGTGTTCCAATCCAAACATGAGCACATGACCACTACGTGTGACATAACCCAATCATTAGCCACGATGTTCGCAGATAAGAGCCGGCTCGCAAGGCAGGAGGCTCTTCGAACCATCATTAACACTAACATGGTTGAGGGAGCATCAGTCAGAGAGCACATGATCAAGATGATTGCTGCTTTCAAGGAGGCAAAAATCTTAGGGGTTGGCATTAACCCCGAGAGCCAAGTGGACATGATTCTCAAATCTCTACCGAGTTTCTTCACTCAATTCAAGTTGAACTATAACATGAACAAGTTAAACATGGGTTTGATTGAGTTGATGAAGGAACTCTAGATGGCAGAGAAGGTCATGAAGCCACAGTCAAAGGCTATGATTGCTAAGGCTTCATCTTCAAAAACTAGGCCCAAGCTCAGAAAGTTCAAGAAGAAGAAGGAGAACGCAGCGGGCCAGCCCAAGACCCAGCCCAAAAACAAACCCAAGGGCAAGTGCTTTAAGTATGGACTAAAGGGACACTGAAAAAATGAGTGTCCAAATCTTCAAGCCAAGAAAAACTCCACAAGTAATGTTTTCTATCTTGAGTCTATATCAATGGTTGGATCAACTTCCACTTAGATTGTTGATTCAGGAGCCACTGATCATATCTGTAACTCCTTGCAGGGATTTAGAAAGATTAGAAGACTCCAGAAGAGCGAACATGGACTATGTGTGGGAAATGGAGCACAAGTTTGGGCCCTTATAGTGGGAGAGCTGGATCTTATATTTGATTGTTATAGAATAGTGAATTTGAAAGATATTTTATATGTACCTGGATTTAAACAAAATTTGATTTCAATTGCAAAACTAATAAATCAAGGATATTCTGTATCTTTCCATTTTTGTATTTCTATCAGTAGAGGTGGAGAAATTTTATGTACTAGGCACATATATGGGAATCTATTTTTCTTAAACCCTATTAACAATCAATTAAATAACGCTCAATCTGAACCTTTAACAAGGAAGAAAAAGACCAATGTCAATGACTCTTATCTTTGGCATCTAATGTTGGGGCATATCAACTCAACTAGGATTCAGAGGTTGATCCATGATGGGCCCTTGGGCTAATTGAGATTGGAAAATTGGCCTCAATGTAAGTCCTGTCTAATGGGAAAGATGACCAAAATGTCGTTTGCCCCTAAGGCGGATAGAGCCAAGAAGGTATTGAGTCTTGTTCACACTGATGTGTGTAGTCCCTTGTCTACACCAGTTAGAGGAGGTTTTGAGTACTTCATCACTTTCACGGATGATTATACGAGGTTTGGTTACATTTACCTAACGAGATGTAAGTCTGACTCTTTTGACAATCAAAGAGTTAAAAGTTGAAGTGGAGCGTCGGACAGGTAAATTAATCAAAACCTTACGATCGGATTGTGGTGGAGAGTACCTCCTTGGTGAATTCAAGGACTACATGGTATATCATGGGATAGTATCCCAACTCTCTGCGCCGGAGACGCCCTAGCAGAACGGAGTGGCTGAGAAAAGGAACAGGACATTGATGGAAATGGTCCGAAGCATGATGTCTCATGCTACTCTTCAAGTGTCCTTTTGGGTATATACACTAGAAACAACGATATACATTCTGAACTTGGTGCCTTCTAAGTCAGTACCTAGGACTCCCTATGAGATATAGACTGCGCGTAAGCCAAGTCTGAATCATCTCAGGATATGGGGTTGTCCAGCTTATGTACTGGTCAAGGGAGACAAGTTGGAGCCAAGATCAGAATTATGCTATTTTATTGGGTATCCAAAAGGGACAAATGGTGGTTACTTTTATCATCCAAAAGAGCAGAAGGTGAGGGAGACGAAAACAGAGAGCATGCACTAGTAGCGTAAAAATTAAACAGAGAAAAATAAAACCAATCCTTAAAGGCTATACGGAAGCGTGAAGATCATAGCTTTGCGCTCCTTAACCCTTCTAGGTTGAGTAAGAGTGGATTGAACGACTGGAATCGCCTCGCTTTGCCCACTTGAAGAAGCTTCCGGTTGAACACCCGCTAGCCTTCTACTCCGCCTTGTTTGCATGAACGCCTAGCTTTCTAGCTCTCGGGATATTCCTTAGCCTAACCTCTAGTCGGTGAACACAACAGAGAAGAAGAATGGTCTCAAATCCCCTTAGCACTCACAACATACCTAAAGAATATAATCCTCTCCAACCAGAAAGAGCATTTTTCCAAGTTAACATACAATCTTTCCCTTCTAAGAGCAACAAGCACAAATTAAAGATGATTCAAATAATCCACATATGATTGCTATAAATTAATATATTATCAAAGTACACAATAAAAAATTTTCTAATATATTCTCTTAAAACATGATGCATTAAACGCATAAAAGTACTGGGAACATTAGACAATCCAAAAGGCATAACAAGTCATTCATACAATCCTTGTTTAGTTTTAAAAGCCATTTTCCATTCATCTCCTTCCCTAATCCTAATTTGGTGATAACCATATTTCAAATCAATTTAGAGAAAATACATGTACCAAACAATTCATCAAACAAGTCATCTAGCCTAGGAATGGAATAGTAATATTTAATCGTGATAATGTTGATGGCATGACAATCTACATGCATACGCTAAGTCCTATCCTTTTTAGGAACCAAGAGAACCAGAACCGCGGAAAGGCTTAGGCTCTTTCTTATATGTCTCTTCTCAACTAATTCCTCCACTTGCTTTTGTAATTCTTTGGCATCCTTTGGATTGGTTCTATAGGCCAGTCGGTTAGGGATGACGACTCCAGACACGAAGTCTATTTGGTGCTAAATTCTTTTTATGGGTGACAATCTTCAAGGCACCTCCTTTGGGGAAAACATCATCAAACTCTTGGAGAATGACTGCAATTTCACTTGGCAAAGACGACTTAGAATCATTAGTAGAGACATAAGATCCCTTGCAAAGAAGAAAAATTATCGGTTCTTTAGCTTCTATTGCCTCGATAATCTCACTCTTTTTTGCAAAATAATTCGCTCTTCTTTTACCTCCCCTCTCTTGTCCTTACTCACTCTCATCTATGATGGTCAATGGCACTTGTTTTCCCATTCTCTCCCTCAACTCTTTCTCTTTTCTCTTTTGTTCTTTTCTCTCTAACTCTTGTTTTTGCTCGACATCTTGTGTTCCCTTTTTTCTTTCTCTTTCCCTCATGATTTTTTGGTCTTTGTTCACCTCACTTAGGGGCATGCAGGTTAGAGTGAATTTGAATCTCTCATTGACAATAGAATAGGTGCTCTTCCTCCCATCATGCTTTACATTCCTATCGTATTACCAAGGTCTATGTAAGAGCAAATGGCCTGCTTGTATAGGCACCATATCACATAGCACATTATCTTTGTAGTTCTCCATCTCAAAAGATACTAAGACTTGTTTTTTGGCCCTTAATTCTCCACTATCATTCAACTATTATAGCTTATAGGGTTTGGGGTATTTAATCCATTTCATTCCCAACTCATCAACTAAGCTTGCCCTAATCATATTAGTGCAACTTTCACTATCCACAATGACACTACAAGGACTCTTGTTGATTAGTTGTGTAGAATATATTCTCTCTTTGTTGGTAGTCTTGGTCTTTAATAGCTTGGGAATTCAATGATCTTCTCGTGACTCTAACTAAGGAATACTCTTAGCCAACCACTTCCTCTTCATCACTTTCCTCTTCCATATTTTCTTCTTAGTCTCCTTAGCATCATTCTCTTTCCTCTTTTTTATCGGTTGAGACTTTTCCATAGGGGTTAGTGTACATAGCCTTTTTACTTGAACACTTATGGAAAATATGTTCATAGCCAAGACACTTGAAACACTTGATATTTCTATTTTATTATGATCTTTCCATAGCTTTTCCCTTATCCATGTTCCAACCTTCACTATATTTCCAATCTTTCCTAAGTTTCCATCCTTCCCTTGTCTTTTTGTACTCCCTTTGGAAAGGTTTAAAAGTATCATCTTTCTTAATTGGCATCTTGCTAGTAGTGTTCAAATTTTGAAATGTAGGCTTAGCAAACGTCCTCCTCTTTAGTTTCTTTTCAATCTTGGTGGCGGCATGAACCATGTCCTTAAGTCAGTCATAGGAGTGCAACTCTACCAAATTGGCTATTTTCCTATTCAATCCACCCAAGAATCTAGCCCTTGTTGTCCTAGGGTTCTCTTGGATTTGGGCTCTCATCAACATCATCTCCATTTTTTTATGGTAGTCTTCCATACCTTTATTCCTTTATTTAAGTGATTGAATCTTTTGGTAGAGGTCCTGGTAGTAATGGTGTAGGACAAACCTAGCCCTTATCATATTTTTTAACAAATTCTAATTTCCCACATCTTCTACTCCTACTTACCTCATTTGAGTGCTAACTTGTTCCTACCAAACCAATGCGTCCCCCGAAAACTCCAAAATAGCTAGCCTCACCTTTGATCTTTCACTATAGGTATGGCATTAAAAGTGTATCTCTATTTTGCTCTCCCATTCAAAATAGGCTCCAGGATCACTCTTCCCATAGAATGTTGGTGGCTTTAACTTGATATGGTTAACTCCCTCTCCTCGTCATTTCCTTCTCTACTACCTCCTCTATTGCCCCATCCTCTATTAAGTTCTCCGTATGCATCACTATGTTCCTCCTCATACCATTCATCAACTCTATTAAATTCTCTTTCCAACTCTCTTGGATTGTTACCTCCATTTCTTCATTGGCCCCTACCTCGTCCTCCTCTTACTCCATGTCTCCTCCCTCTCGTGGGAGTTTGTTAGAAACTCCCAATTGAGTATTCATCACAATCTTCACCTTGTTGCACATTTAGTGGAAGAGTGTGAACATCACCTTCCATCATTCTAGAGTTAGGAATTTTAAACCTTTCTTGTCCCCTTCTTTGTGCCACGGTGGAAGATTGACCTAAATGTAGCCTCGATCCAGTAATCTCCCTTGTCATATCTTCGAATCTACTATACATTATCCTCATCATAGAATTAAGTGGTTCTTCTTGTGGCCTACTAGGACCACTTGGATTAGGCTTAGGAAGCTTTTGTTTATGGGCTATGGAAATGGAATTACCCAATGAGTTATACCTGCAAAAGAGATTAACAAAAAAGAAATAGTTCCTCTCTTCACTCCCTTGCATGTTTACTCTCGATAGTTTTTACTCTACACTCGTGTATACTCTCTTTGGCTCTTTTGATGATAGTCTCTCCCTCTTGCCTTTTTCTCAACACTCAAACCTTTTTGTTCAATTCAATTCTTCCGAATAGCCAAAGATTTAGTCCAACTAAGTGAATCAACAAAAATCAATAGATTTTCCAATTATGAGGTCTTAGGGGAATTTGAACAAACACTTGTTGGGAACCTTAACAAACAAACTTTTAAGTAAGAATTTCAAAGAGTAAAGGACTTAATTAACATAAAAACAATACTAAAAAGCATAAGGAAGAAATTCCAAACATGAAATAAACAAGAAGTAACAAAATAAAGAAATAAGAACCACTAGTAAATAGGAATAGAAGAACAAGATAATCACAAGTGTGCAATAGCAAAGATGAGTTCAAAGAGCATGAATTTCAACAATAGAATGATATATCAAGTCCTAACATCCCAAAAAATGAAGAATAAAAGTCAAAAATCACAACTATAGCCACAAATATTCTCATATAACATTTATCAAACGCCTTGGCTACAATCCCATCACTTAATACCAACTAATATTTTCACCTAAATTCAAATCCCTTTTCACCACAAACATAAGATAAATTTATTTCGAAGTGTTATAATAACATCAAGGATCAAATTTCTCAAGAAGAAACCAAGAAACAACAAAGATATCATGACCTTTTTTAGGCTTTATTTTGCGTTATGGGATTCTCCTTTTTTTTTTTTTTTCCTTCTACTTGTAGGGCTCCTTTTCTTAATGTCAAGCTTTAATTGAGATCAAAGTTTTCCTTGCTTTGATACCAAAATTTTTTATATGATTTTGTGAGGGTAAATTTGTTAGAACAATGGCTAATAAGGGGCTGAAACCTCAGCTCTTAAATTGACACCCAATTAATGGAATTTTGTGGCTAAATGAAATAGAATAATTATCTAACTATTCCCTAGAAAACCCTAGAAGAACTAAGCATCAAAGACCCACAAGAAAAATAGCAAGATCTATTATAAATTCATCCAAACATCCTTGACACAACAAAGGAAATCAAGAATAAAAGAAGTAGAACTATAGACACCCAAACAATGGAATTCAAGATAAAGTTTAGAAGAACAAAATAACTAAGATCCAATCAAGAGAAACTACATTGGATTATCTAAATGTTTTAGAGACTCATTCAAAGAGAGAACTAAACCCTACGCAAGGTCTTGAACAAGATGAACAAGGAGGTAAAAACCTCTCAAAGCTCGCTTTCACAATTTGAATAAAGTGAGTTAAATGAATTGTGAAATCACCAAAAATATATATTGATACTTTCCTAACCCTAATTAAGTGGTTATTAAGGCCCACAGATAAAATAAGGCCTTAAAGGAACTTTATATAGTGTTTAAAGGCATAAACCAGAGAAAATCATAAAATAGAGGGTCCTGCCCGACCGGACCCGGTGCCAGGAGTAGTGATGGACTTTGCGCCAAGTCGGCACTGGAATTCTAGTGTTTGGCTGGCACTGGACCTGGCGCCAGGAGTAGTGCTGGACCTAGTGTCAAGTCGGCTTTGGAATTCTAATGTTCGGCTGGCAGAATGCACCAGGTGCCAGGTCAGCCTATTTGGGTCAATGCCAAGTTGGATCAGGTAGCCGCATTTCAGCATTTTCTCCCTCCTTTGCTCCCTCTTTTAGAGCAGGCATGGGGTGTTATTGGGATCCCTCTTAGATGTTTATCAAATTGAGTTCTTAGTTGCCTTCATCACTATTTCAAATCTCTTCCATCCTCAAGAATGGTTGTAAGAGCAATTGAATATTGCCTTGAAGTCTCTTGGTCCTTGATCTTGTCATTAGCCCTTGCAGAGTCGCTCTCCCTTCTTGAGATTGAACCATTTGGTTTGGTTGATTCCCATCAAATCGTTGTTAAGGTATTATTTATAAATTCATATATCTCTTCACCTTTGTTCAATTTGTTTTTACCTTAAAGCACTTAAAAATAATTTCAAAAGAAAATGATATTTCTAAATCTGAATCTTTAGATGATGTGGTTTTGGATGGAGTAATGAATCCAAAACATCATCCAATGATCTGTAGCATTTTTCAAAATATATCTCGTTGCGAAAAGTGCTATTTTGGCCTCACCTTTTGGATGGACATCCTTCCACTTTGTGAATCCAAAATCCTGGAAATCCTGACAGAAAATAACTAGCCGTTGAGACTTTGAGTTTGGAACTTATAAAAGCTTTTAGAACTTGATTTTGATGAAGAATTTTGTGCTATCTCTCTCAGAAACATTCTTATACTTTAGAATACAAAAATCTCCCTTTTCATTAGTGCTTTAAAGTGAAATAAAATTGTTCCAAAAGGTAAAATGTTTTTGTGCTTAGTTGATCATATTCTACTCAATTTGTGAGCTATCTCTATGCTCTCTCTTAAATCCGTCTTGTATCAAGATTAAACCCTGTTGGGATGAGCCTTGATTGTTGTTTTTTAAAGAAGTTGGGTGCAAAACCAAGAGTGGTGATCCTCTTGTGTAAAATTAGTATTACCTACCACCATTGATTTGAAAAAAGGTTTTAAGTAAGTTGTGTTGAAATCCTTAAGTGTGAACTTAAGGTAGTGGATGTAGATCATTTAAAGATCAAACCACTATAAATCCTTGAGTCTCTTCTTGTGTTGTTTGCCTAAATTTCTTTACTGTATTTTCGTCAGTCTTCAAATCTTAAAGGCTAGACCTTTTTCTCTAAATCAGTGGATCAATTAAAACTCTTGCATTCATGGTAAGCTTATCATTGATAGCTTAACTACCTATCTTTATTCCATACCATTTACTCACCTGATTTAAGAAATCTCAGTCTATACTCCCAAAGCCGCTAAACAACTCTGCCATTCAATTCTCCCTTTGCAAAAGTCATAAAAGTTTTAATTTGTATTTGTTTTTCATAAACCTTATTCACCCCCCCACCCTAAGGTTTATCAAAATTAATATAGCTATAATTTTTCCTTCTTTTCCTTTTCTTTTGTGAAGCTTATTTAATAAGCTTTTCTTACATGAACATTTCATGCATCTTCTCATTGTGTGACACTTGTCCATGCCTACCAATCACAAAATGCCATGTGTTCGAATTTTGGCCGCGTTTATAATTTTCTCAGAAAATAACTATAATTTCAGTCCGTTTTGAAAAAATATTTTATTTCACTAATGGAATCTATAAATCTCACTAAGTTCAATTGTAGGAATCAAAACTCTTAACTCCTTCTCAATTCTTGCCAATTTATGATCAAAATCCCGATCGCGATCAAAATTACGAAAATACCCCTGATATCACCAGTAGCTTAATTTATACCAAAATACTTGTCTCTTCGCTTTGACAAATTTTTTTTCTTAATGTCCCCCAAACTCTCACTTTAGTAAAAGTAGTCACAATTTGAATATTAAGGGTACGGATAGAACAAATTCAAAATTACATCCAAGTCCTTACATATTTGTATTGCACCAAAATTTTCTTCGCATTATACTGATCAACTTTTGTTCTGGCCACTAATACAAATTCCTACTCTGTTAAAAGTAGTATCCATGTAAAATTAAAAATACAGGATGTTACAGTCTCCCCTCCTTGAAAAAATTTTGTCCCCAAAATTTATACATATCTTCCATTTCTTCTCATGACTCTAGTTAAAGGTTGATTGCACTTGGTTGGGTCCTATCACTACCTTCACTGTCCTGTCTTATGTTTCTCTAGTTCAAATGAGTTATCTCCTTGTTTCTAATATATAGACAGTTAGCTAAAGTGTGACCTACCTTTCCACAACAATAACATGCATTGAGTCTTTTTCTGCAATCCTTATAGCTATGTCCCATCCTTTAACAAGAACTACATTGCTTTGGGTCCTTCTTTTCCAAAACTTATCTTTCCTTTCTTGGAAATTTTTCCTTAGGTTGTTGATTGGAATCAATTTTCCTTTTGCGATCTTATCTGAGTTGTTCTAAATCTTCCCCTTCCAATCAGGAGGCTATTTTCACAGCAGTACTATATCCCCTTGGAGCCATTGAAATTAATGTTCTTCTCAACTCAAGTCGCAGTCCTTTTATAAACCGTCAAGTTCTATCCAACTCCGATTGCACTAATAGTGGACTATATTTTGCAAGCTGAGTAAAATCAGTTGCGTATAGTCCCACAGTTTTTTCTTCCTGTTTAAAATTCTAAAATTCTTCCTCTTTCCTTTTAACCACCCAACAGGGAATAAACTCGCTCTTGAACTCCTCCAAAAATTCCTTCCAAATCCATTCCCTCTGTTCTTGCTCTCTTGACTTTTTATTTCTCGACCACCAATCTCTTGCAGGCCCTTGAAGTTTAAATGTAGCAAATTGCACTTTTCTTTGCTCTGAATAATTCAAAGCCAAAAAAATATCCTCTATTTATTCTATCCATGACTCAGCTTCTTGTTCTTGATCTGCCTTTCCATGAAATTGAGGGGGATGGAATTTCAAAAATCGTTCTAAGGCTCGATCCAATTCATCATCAGAGTGTTGCTCTTTCTAGGTTGATTTTTCAACCATATGCTGAAGTGACGTATTCATGTTGTGTAGAACGTGTGTCACTTCATTTCTCATAGATTGGTCCTCTATTCTTGGTGTAGTAGGATCAAAGGTGTCAACTGATCTTTCTCCTACTTGATCTCCTGCACGTCCTCGTCTAGTATGTTTTGGTGGCATTTCAACTCCTACTTCAATGCTAAAAGAAACAGTCCATTTAATATCTATATATCACAAGAACATAACACTGAGATATTAATAATATAACTAAGATTATATAACCTATAAAAGAATTTCTAGAGATACATTTTTTAACAACCACCTTTCTCTTTTTGTAGTCCTTTGGCTTCTGTTTTTTTACCAAGACTACTTCCTAGAAGTCACCCATCCTAACATTGCTCTCATATGAGCATGCTTAACCTCGAGGTTTTAGTAAGTTCTAAGTACCCTTGTGTCCATATGATTGTACTCATCTATATATCACAACCAGGTATTCAAAGCGTAACACATAGTTCAAGTACGGTATACAAATACCAACATCCCTAATGTATAATTGCGACAATATCCCTGATGTATATCATACTAATTATATTTGGCCTCTAGATCTCAATTGATCTCAAGATACGGAATCCAAGGGTATCTTGTCTATATCGACAACTACCTCTTCGGACTCATTAAAAGGGAACACTTCAACTTTAGGTATCACTTCGATCCCTACATCGGGTTCTACAAAGGTTTCCACCTTGATAACTATCTTTCCACTTATAGAATATAGACTCAATTAGATGACCTTGGGGTCTCTATTAAACCTTAATATAGGTTCTGATACCATTTGTAACACTCTATATAACTATATCATAATGGACCTTACATTATGGGATGTCACCCCGTCAGATCTTCCTAGACAAAGGGTTTTTATAAGGAAACAACTTACAATATAGTGGAAATTTTTCAAAACATCACTTTGAACATAAGGACAAACTGATACATAGAGCCATAAAAAGGCTATGTGTTCTAACCATGTACAAGGAGTATCCATATCCTCACGGTCATCCTTGACACTATCTTCTGACTCCTTGGCACATCAGGGAATCTTTTGACAAAGATGGGTCTCTAAAAGTTGTCAAGAATAAAACCCATGGGACTGCTAAACACTCAGTAAATCTCATGTGTGCTAGTGTTTTTTTTTTTTTTTAAGAAACAACTGGTAAAACTGAGTATTAAATAGTAAAGTAAGTAGCAACAAGACTTGTAAATAAGCATAATCATGTATCACTACTGGAAAAATGGCCTATCACCCACAACAAATTCTGTGGCTGATTGTCCGAATTTCGTAGCTGATTGACCTCAGCCACGAAAATTTTTTCGTGGCTGAAATCATCGTGGCTAATCAGCCACAGAATATTTCATGGTTGATAAATAAATTTCGTGGCTATTTTAATTTAAAATAATTAAATGTTATTTAATTAAAAATAAGGAATCAGCCACGAAATTCCATTTCATGGTGATCAACCACAGAAATTTTTCCATAGTTGACTTAATAAATAATAATTAAATTTTATTGACCACGAAAATTCGTGGTCCACAACCCACTTCATGGACCAAGCACACATAATTGTAGCAGCATCCATTTAGTATGGTCCACAACTTAATTCATGAACCAAGCACACTTGATTGTAACCTTCCAATTAATTGGAGAATATTTTGAGTCCTTTGAGAGTTGAACCCATAACCTCCCATATGAGAGGTTGAGACTTAACCAATTTGGCCAAGTCCAATTGCTTGGACATGTCTCTATTTTTTTTTTTTTTCATTTAAAGCATTCCTAATACTTATTTTGTATTTTTTTTAAATATTAATACTATTACAAAATACAACAATCATATTCAATTTACTATGAAACCATATTATTTAATATAATAAATTATTTTGTATATTTATATAATTAAAAGTTTATCTACTATTAATTATTTTACCATTTTTATTAAATAATTTTTACAAATATATACATATGTATGTATGTATGTATGTATGTATGTATGTATGTATGTATGTATGTATGTATGTATGTATGTATGTATGTATGTATGTATGTATGTATGTATGTATGTATGTATGTATGTATGTATGTATGTATGTATGTATGTATGTATGTATGTATGTATGTATATTATATTATACACACATATAATATAATATATATTATATTATATATTATAATATAATATAATATAAATATATATTATGTATGTATGTATTGATATGTGTGTGTATGTATGTGTGTGTGTGTGTATAAATATATTTATATACATATGTATATATATAATATATATTTATTTATATAGATAAATATTGATATATATTTATAAAATATATCTATATATCTATATTTATAAAACCATATAAAATAAATATGCATTTTTATTTATATATATTTATATTTAAAAATATTTATTTTTATATTCATATTTAAAATATTTTTTATATATTTATATATAATTAGTTATATGTAAATAAATATTAATATATATTTTTAAAAAATATTTATTTATAAATACATATTGATCAAAGATTTTCGTGGCTGATTTGTAGCAGATCAACTACGAAAAATATCCGTGGTTGATTTGTGACTGATCACCTATAAATCAGCCACGAATCAATTAAAAAAAATGATTATATATTGATAAAAGATTTCCGTGACTGATTCGTGGATGAATCAGCCACAAACATCTTCGTGGCTGATTCATCCACGAATCAGCCACGAAAATCTTTTATCAATATATAATTAATATTTAATAAAAGATTTTCATGGTTGATTCATGGGTGAATTAACCACGAATCAGTCGCGGATATTTTCGTGGCTGATCACCTACAAATCAGCCACAAAAAATTAAAAAAAAAATTGATTATATATTGATAAAAAAAAAAATTTTGTGGCTGATTCGTAGGTGATCAGCCATGAAAATATTCGTGGCTGATTTGTGGTTGATTATCTACGAATCAGCCACGAAAATCTTTTATCAAATATTGATTATTTATTGAAAAAAGATTTTCTTGGCTGATTCGTGGGTGAATTAGCCACGGATATTTTCGTGGCTGAGCATTTACGAATCAGTCACGAAAATATTTTATCAATATATAATTAATTTTTTTAAATTTTTTGTGGCTGATTCGTAGGTGATCAGTCACAAATCAACCACGGATATTTTTCGTGGTTGATCTCCTACGAATCAGCCACAAAAATCTTTGATTCATGTATT
This sequence comes from Voacanga thouarsii, assembly GCA_026120185.1. NCBI lineage: Eukaryota > Viridiplantae > Streptophyta > Magnoliopsida > Gentianales > Apocynaceae > Voacanga > Voacanga thouarsii. The sequence goes on along the minus strand of JANUWF010002415.1, from coordinate 404,745 downwards.
CACAATTTTTTAAAAAATTTTGTGGCTGATCCGTGGCTGATTCGTGGGTGATCTCCTACGTCAGTTTCCGTGGCTGATTTTCGTAGCTGATTGCCCAGTTTCTAGTAGTGTATTGGGAGTTCATTTTATCCAAAAATATAGGTAGTAAAATCCATGTGCCTTTTACTAGAAAATCAAGTCCAGGAAATCTGGAATTCATGTAATACAGGTATTAAATATGGAAAAGTCGTGTTTAGGAATTTCAGGAATTCGGGCGTAAAACATATCATTTCAGGGATGTAGGAATTCAAGCGCAAAACATGTCATTTCGGGAATTCAGGAACTCAGACGTAAAACGTGTCATTTCAGGAATTCAAGAATTCAGACATAAAACATATAAATTCATGTATGTAGGATTTAATGTACAGGTGACCCACTTAGGACGGTTATTCAGACGACCCACGAGGGGACGTTCAAGTGACCCATGAGAGGAGATTTGCTACTCCCCATGTCCTGTCACTCCATTTGGAGTAAGACGAACCCCAGAATTGATCAGGTTATTTGGGGTTGTTTATCTCTAACATAAGCTAGTATAAAAAGACTAGCCTCTGTTGAGTACTCAATTCTTACACCACTTATTCAGGTCCAAGAAATAGAAAAGGGTTTTCACTCCTCTTTCATAACTTGTAAATGCAAAACATGCGTGAAATATCATGAAATATGGCATATGGTGGGATTTTTGCAAGTAATTGAAAAACGTGTCCAGAGTTCAAGGTTTAATCATGTAACATGAAAAACTTCTCATGAAATAAGATATACCAAGTATTTTCAATAATATGCACAAAATCGATAGTTAATGAGTAATAAAAGAATTTGAAAGTCTTAATAATCTTGGTTTCCTATCTTATCAAGTGAAATACTTGTATTTCATTTTATAAATTTTTTGTAATTAAAACAGAATTTAGAAAACTAATGTTCAATGACTCGCAAAACATTTCCACACTCCTCAGTCCAAATATAACAGTTTCTAAACCATTGGGTTCATTTTGAAGAAATGATCCTACGCAAGTTCAATCGTAAAATCTAAATTAAATATAGTTTTTTCTAAAATTAGGAAGCTCGCATAGCGCATAAAACATAGTTTTCCCAGGATAAAAGCTTTGTAATGCATAAACCTTCAAGAAAAGGATTTAATAAAGTTTGGCAATCAATGCCCGCAAATCTCAAGAAAATCCATCTTCTTCAATATATCAGAAAAAACACGAATCCTTATCAAGAAAACATTTATTCGTACCAAAAAACACTTTTTAACTCTGAGATATTTCAAAGTTGAGGAATGTTAGTTACTAAAGCTTTGATTCTACTATGTCAGGATAACATATTTTTGTATCTAGAAAGAATTTCATTATACCGGAAAGATTTCATCACCTGAAAGGAATTAGCAATCCAAGTATTTCACAAACTTAGGAATTTCACAGTCACAAACTCAGCTAAAATGGGATTTAAAAATCAAAGGACTCACGTCGAATCACTTATCACAGCAAAATAAGCACTCGCTAAGTTGTCACCAAAGCTGTACAATGAACGGCCTACAATGATAACCATTCATAACATAATTAACATTCTACGCCTCAATCATCCCTAAACATAAATAAAATCACTTCATGAATTCATTTGTTCTTGAATGGAAATTTTCCTATTTCCAGCTTTAGCACATCAGCTTGTTTTACTCTTAACTTTCAATCCATAAGTCCAAATGATGTCAAACTAGTTTTAAAATATCCTTAAGACCTTTATTTACAATTTCCAACTCATGGAATACTAATTTTGTTACTCACTTCGTTCAGTTTTGAACACAAAATTCTAGTAGTTAAATCCCGTCATTGATTTGGCACCTTTCACTATTCTCACCATAACTTTTTATCCGTAAATCTGATTAACTTCAAACTTGTGTCAAACGCTCCTACGATCATTAGCTACAAAGCTATGAGCTTACTATGTTCGTGTCTAGAAACTGTATAGAACTACTGCATGAAAACCCTCCCAGAATTTTCTAGATTTTCTAAATTTTTCCAGCAAAACCTATCACATATTTGTTTTCCTTCTACCATAGCACATAAATATCACTATGTTCATTTCATTTCTCTTAAAAATCAATTGTTCACACAATTTCCAGCCATGACCAAAGCTGTATTTTCACAAACCATACCATAAAAAAACCAGTAGCTTGCATTTATCACATAATCATCATAATTTCTCAACAATTCACATAGTATCACTTCATTTTTTTCTTTCTTCCTTTCATTCATAAAGTCAGCCATGGTAATCCTAAGTTAATATCTTCATATCACTTCTAAACTTCATATAGTCATAGCAAATACATATCTAGATCCACGGTCACACAACCACCACAAAACAACGCAACATGATGTTTTAGCAAACAAATTCCATAATCCATGCATAATTTTCTTGAAATAATTACACCAAAGTAATCTCAATGAACTATATATCAACTTTACTTTCAAGAATATAGCTTTTTACCTTGTGTATGTTGATTTGTTTGCAAGAAAAGACCAAGCTTTCCTTTCCTCTCCTTTCTTTTCTTTCTCTCGGATTTCTCCCTCTCTCCTCTATCTATTTTCTTTTTCTTTTCTCCTCCTTCCTTCTCCTTGTTTGTGATTGATCTTTGGCTGCCTAAAGGCCTCCCAACTGGCCAGCCATGGCTATTTATAGCCAACTTTGGTCTTCAAGTCAACTAGGCAACAAATGGTCTCAATTCACTTAGAAGCTTGTGATTGGTCCATGTTGCTCCTTTGGTGTCACTTAGGTAGTTGGTAGAATTCCCTAGAATTCTCAAGAATTCTTGCATGATTGTTCTTGTAGTCAATCAAATATTCCCATGCTAAACTCTTGCAACCATTCTTGAAGTTCCACCTAATTTTCCTTATTACCAATCAAATATTTTTGTGAACAAAATTAATATAGCTATAATTCTTCCTTATTTTCCTTTTCTTTTGTAAAGCTTACTTAATAAGCTTTTCTTGCATGAATGTTTCATGCATCCTCTCATTGTGTGACACTTGTCCATGCTCACCAATCACAAAATGCCATGTGTTCGAATTTTGGCCACGTTTCCAATTTCCTAAGAAAATAACTATAATTTCAATTCGTATTAGAAAAATATTTTATTCCACTAATAGAATCTATAAATCTCACTGAGTTTAATGGTAGGAATCAAAACTCTTAATTCTTTCTCAATTATTGCCAATTTACTATCAAAATTACAAAAATGCCCCTGATATCGCCAGTAGCTTAATTTATACCAAAATACTCGTCTCTTCGCTCTGATAAATTTTTATTCTTAATGTACCCCCAAACCCTCACTTTAGTAAAAGTAGTCGCAATCTGATGGTTTAGGGTACGGGTAGAACAAATTTAAAATTACATCCAGGTCCCTACATATTTGTATTGTACCAAAATATTCTTCACATTACACTGATCATCTTTTGTTCTGGCTACTAATACAATTTTATACTCTATCAAAAGTAGTAGCTATTCAAAATTCAAAATACGAGATGTTACATATAAGCATACTTATCAAAATTTCCAAAATACCTATCTATTCTTCTCAACACAGACTTTTTTCTCACAGTCTCGTCATGGTTATCATCATTACAATACTCAAGGATAAAATTACCTCTCATATCAACTCATCAATATCTATCAAGATTTCAAGTTCAAATCATCATCATAAAAGCTGAAACTTCGATAACCATATTCACTCTTAACTTCTAAATACTTTAATTTAAAGGTAATACCTAATCTTATCTTAACTAACAAATCTAGAATCTATTCCATTAATAAAAGGATAAGTCTAACCTAGTGCTTTGATACTAATTGTAATATCCCATAACTACGGACTCCAGTGGGTTAAGGATGACTCCTCGTCTAAGTGACAAGAGATAATGAAATTCTAGAAACTTAAATAAATTTCAAAAATAAAAATCTTCTACAAGCTATCGAATAAAAACATATCTCCCAAATAGTAGTATCCTCATAAACATCCAATACATAAACAAGTGCAAAATCAATAAGTCCTAAGATAACATCATCATTACTCTCTATCAGTCTCAAATCTGTACAAGTCTTCTTGTAAAACATGAATAAAATTGTGTGAGATTAAATCTCAGTAAGTCCTGTAGTGTGCTCATGATTCTATTTCAAAATTAATTTCATAATGTGTGATTACAAATCAAATTCAAAATCAATAAATTATGCCTTCCAATATAAACATTTAGGAGAATTTATCAAAAGTCGTAACATTTGTAAGTTATGATCATTTTAGGATAAGTAACATTTCAAAATAATGTCTCCAAAATATATTTGAGAACAATCAAAATATTCCATTTGAACCTTGAACTATTATTGGGAAGGTATATCACCTACCAAGAGAGGTATTCCGCCTTTTCTCACTTAAACAAATTAATTGAGTAGGTCTATCGCCTGCCAAGAGAAGTATTCCATCTTCTCTAGCTTAAACAGATTTATCAGGTACCGGGTAGGTGTACAACCTACCAAGAGAGGTATTCTGCCGCCTCAAACTTTACGGTGGATGTCCCACATCCAACCCTTGACACTTCATAGAAACACATTGCTAGCTAAGGGACTACTTTACAATAAATATCTTTACCACACTAAATAAGAAAACACAATCTCAAGATGGCTACCAGCCGAAAAACATTCTCAAACTCCCACAAATTAGTATAAGTGTATAGCCTCATTGGGTACGCAAGGATTCACATTTACAATTCAAGTGGCTCAACAAAAGCTTTCCATTTAAAGACAAGCTCAAATTTCTTTACGAAACTCCGTTCTGAGTTTCCAAGGCATAAATATATTTCACATTCTAGAAATAATTTTCATTTCAAATAAACTCCCAAAACAAAATATTTTTATATTCAAATTGTTTTCAATATACAAAAAAAGGCATATCATTTCATAAATCTCATATAGACATTTGGAGCCACAACATTGTAAAGCATGCTATGAGTTTCGTAAATATATGCATGAAGAAAAGATTATGATGTGATACACGTCAATGACCTTGAATTATAGCTCCATATGCTAACAACATCAGCTTGGGGGATTTATTAAGATAATTGTAGTCGAAGCATTTTCCTCAATATCATATACATACATTTCAAAAGAATAGAGCATTTCAAGATTTCCTAAAATAACTTGTAAATACCATTTATCACAATATCATAAGGTCATTTGTATGCAAGGATTTCAAATATACAAGAGTTTATATCAACTTCCAAAAATATTTCCAATAATGAGTGCAATAATTTATAATAAAATATTTGTATATAACGCAAGGAATTGTTTATGACAAAATGAGGTTTCATAAATGTTAAGACTTACAAGTCTTCAAATACAATTTACCCAAAATAGATTTTTGTGAAATGGAAAGACTTACCTTAAGTCCTAGAAAAAATGAGAAAATCTAAACTTAACTCCTTGGTTCAAGGCCTTGAACACCAATACATACATACATACATACATACATACATACATACATACATACATACATACATACATACATACATACATACATACATACATACATACATACATACATACATACATACATACATACATACATACATACATACATACATACCCAACAAACTTAAGCATTGGCATCATTTTCCTATAATATGATAATCTTAATCATACTAAGCTCACAATCCTCTCTCACACTATCCCCATCAACAATCAACACATTATCCTCAATTACCTAACATAAATAACATAGATCATTACATAATCAAGCTTAGCAAATATACATTATCAAGTAATCACAAAGTGTTTTGCAAATAAACTAGTCACCTAAGTGGTTTACCTTGTGTACCAGAACTAATATATGAGTGTAATCAATTAAACAACAAAGTGTAGTAATAATCATCCCTAATAAATTTCATATCATTACATAAACAAATCAAGTTAAAATCATAAATAGGTCATAGCAAATTCATAAGTTTTTTAAGTCATATTCAAATCAGTAAATTGGTATAAACAAAGCAAAACTGAGTATAATTTGGGCTTATTAGTTAACTAAGCAAATGAACTCAAAATCCACTCAAAATTTTCGAAATACAACATAAATATATATAGAAGATACTAAATACATTTCACTGAATGATCATATTTCCGAAGGTGTCATTTTAATGCTCAAAATCAATATATTGCTATAGTAATTCTGAAAAATAGCTTTGACAACAATTTCAAAACATTATTGAGAATATTCTACACATCAAAATATGGTAATTCTTACTGTTAATTACTTTTAAGAGATTGAAGTTTCATGTTTAAAAAATTCAGATCAAAATTTAAACGGAAAATGGTTCAAATAATGCATAAAAATTGCATCATTTTTGTAGTTTATTAGACAAAAAATAGAGCAATTTCAAAAATTCATAGAAAATTATTCAGATATGATATTTACGCAAAACTAACAGTAAATTACTCCTAAAGCATAGTATTTTCGTATAGAAATAAATTACAACAAGTTCCCAATGAATATTTTCAGATTTGAAATCAAAATTTCACATAATCAACAATTCCAGAATAACATTCTATTTTCTAAATAAAGATAACCATTAATTCAACATCAATACTCCACAAAACTCCCATAATCAACCGTATAAACTCAGATATACATGTTATCAACAAGATTTCATCATTTTCCCACCATCAAAACAACCAAAATGATATTTTTTAATAAATCTAAAATCTGTCCAGAAAAAAATATTTTTACATAACTTGAAAATTTAAAGAGAAAATAGTTTCAAAGTCATTACCTCTTGAAGTAATCAACTAAAACTCTTAAATTACAGTAATTAGGACCTTCAATCTTCAATTGCCAAGTCAAAGTTCTTTACTTTACTCAAGAAATGAAAGGAACAAGAGTGGGGACGGGGTTTTGGTTGAGAGAGGAGAAAGAGAAAGGAAAATTGAATTTTCTTGAGGGGAATTGAGGGCTGGCCGAAATTAGGGAAGTTTAGGGGTATGTAATTTTCTTTGTGTGTAATAAAAATCCAGATCTTGATTAAATTACTTGAAAAAGAAGTATAAATTAAATATTGTGATTTAAAACTATTGAAGGGTTAGGATTTGTTTAATGAAGTGCTAAGATCTTACAAGATGTGTGGTTTTGATTTAATTATATTGGATAAGGGTCTTATTCATGGGAAGCAAGTAGGAATCTCTTTAAAGAGAGTAGATTCATTCAATATCCAAGCGATAGCACTGAGACTCGGTTGACTTAAATTGAATGGCTTAGATTGTGTCAAATGTAAGGCTATGATTAAAACAAATAGGTGAATATGATTTAGTTAAGTGGAGAGTCAAAATGAATTCAAGTGTAAGGTGGTGATCATTAAAAGTATAGTGCTAGGATAAGGTGTACAAATGGGTTTCTTAGATTTAATAAGATATAAGGTGGAGATCATTTCAAGTGTATAGATAAGATTAAAATAAAGGGATGATAGAGATTAGATCATTTAGATAGTGATAAAATGAATGTTTCGGATTTTAATAAAAATAAATGGTTAAGATTAAAACAATCCAATGATCAATAATGTTCCAAGAGTGGCGGCCCAAAGGAGGGGTAAAGAGGAAATTTGGCAAGCTTTTTGGTATAGTAGGATTTGATTTAATAAAAATTAATTCAATAGACTAGTCTTGTGCAAAATAAACAAATGTAAGTTCAAATAATTCACAAATAGATCAAAAGGTTCAAAGGGTTTATTGTCAAAGTCATTCAAGAATTAAAAAGTTAATTTAAAACAATCATAATCAATTAAAATAAATCTTTATATCAAGTTTTGCCCTACTTACAACATGGGCCTCAGTTATAAAGAAAATGTTTATACACTCCTTTATAAAATACAAAATTATAATTTCACGCTCAAAACGTTGAAATAGTACTTTTACTAAATATTATTTTGCTCCCAAGATATAAAATTAAGTTTTCTTATCTTCATAAAATTACAAATCAAATTACACATAACTAATTATAAAATTCTCATTCACAAATTAAAGCAAATAATCATTCTAAAAATTAAAGCATATAAATACATTTTCCTCAACAATTATATTCACACAGTGCTCATGAATGTAAATTCAGCTTCTCAATTCTTATAGTATTGAATATGTTACTTTCTTACAAATATTTCCCTATTCTTAACATAAAGTTATTCAATACTAAATATCACAATATATTCACATAATCATACAAAAATTTTCACACAATTATTTCAAACACAGACAAGTGATATAAAAATTAAACATACTATTTATTCAAATAAATTCACATCATATAATATCCTCGTGAATGTAACCTCACTAGTGTAATTTCATGCATGAATAAACGGGATATTATAATGTTGGCCCTTGAAATTTTTTTGAATTTGAATATTTCCTTCCTGCTTTCGCAATTTTGATTTGTACCCTCCAACTCCTAAAATGTATGAATTCTTGTCTTTCCATCCAAATTGGATGTTAGATGCCTAACGAAGAAGGGATTTTAAGTACACGTTGTCATTAAAATTGTATTTCTATTTGATCTAGTCATAAAACCGTTTGACATTTTTAATTTTTTTAAAAAAATTATTTGACCTTTTGTTCAATCTTATAAATCTTTTTTTAAAAATTCTATTTCTTTTTTCTTTTTCGTTGTTCTTTTCCTTTGTCTTCCTTTGTTGGCCCCATGCTTAGCCGCCAGTGTTGCAGACAGGTAGGAGATCGCAGTGGCAAATGTCTGGAGACCCGTAAACATAGCTTGAGAACCACATTCCACTATCTGGAGGCTCTATTAACAGAGAGAAACGAAATGTCAATTACAATTCCAATAGTAGGTGAATCTGAGGAACCCGTACCCACAATAAAGAAATTGTTTTGGAGGTCAAAATTTTGATGATTTATTGCTAGGCAGCTATACAATGAGAAAGAGAGGAGCTTGTAATCACTAAAATTATATGTTATTCCTACTTATTTGCACTCTGATCCACTTCTAGTTTTGCCAGCCACGGTCATGCACTCAGAAAATGAAATAGGCAAACAATGATGGCTTTAGAAGGATTAAATATTTGTTACAGTATCAGATAATGAAACTACTCATTATCTCCCTCTCCCTCTGCTTTCTTGTTTCCACAAGCTACTGTTATTTTCCCCAAAATCCCACCTTGAAATTGGATAGAAATGAATTCTGCAGAAAAGGAAATATGTTCCCATTGTGATTTTCCTTATGTATCAATGTGCGTTATGGGATTTCGAGTTTGCCTTTGGAGTATGAATTGAAATACAGAGACGCTATATATCATAATATGTAATATTCTTGATGAAGCCACTGAGAAGAAAGCTGAAATGATATTCTTATATGAGGGTTTATGAAAGGGAGAAAGCTTTATCTTCCCCCGCCTCCGCCACCAGAACCACTGCCAATACCAACACCTTTGCCAGCACCAGCACCAACTCCTACACCAATGCCAACGCCAATACCAATTCCAAATCCTCCACCTCGGCCACCGCCAGCGCCTCCACCACCTCCACCTCCTAGACCTCCACCTGCACCCGCTCCACCACCAACACCACCACCGGAACCAAAACCACCACCATGGCCTGATCCACCTCCACCACTACCTCCTCCGAATCCTCCACCACCCCCAACACCTCCTCCTGCTCCACCTCCTACGCCTCCTCCAGCTCCAAATCCACCACCATGGCCAGAACCTCCACCAAGGCCCCCTCCTCCGCCACCACCACCACCTCCGCTTCCTCCTGCTCCTCCTCCAATACCGCCACCTACTCCACCTCCTGCACCAAATCCTCCACCATGGCCTGAACCTCCACCAATACCGCCTCCTCCACCACCACCGCCACCACCTCCTCCTCCCGCACCAGCTCCTCCACCAAGACCTCCCCCTGCACCACCACCTACACCGCCACCTGCCCCAAACCCTCCACCTTGGCCTGAACCACCACCAATACCCCCTCCCCCACCTGCACCACCTCCTCCTCCTGCACCTCCACCAAGTCCTCCTCCTGCTCCCCCACCAACACCTCCCCCAGCTCCAAATCCACCCCCATGACCTGACCCACTTCCTAGACCTCCACCTCCGCCTCCTCCTGCTCCACCACCACCCCCTGCACCCCCACCAACACCTCCTCCGGCTCCAATTCCTCCACCATATCCTGACCCACCTCCAAGACCGCCACCACCACCAACACCACCTCCAGCACCTCCGCCTAAACCACCCCCAGCACCACCACCACCTCCACCTCCAGGTCCTCCCCATCTTCCACGTCCACCGCCTGCAAAACCTCCTCCGCCTCTGGGTCCTCCCCATCTTCCACGTCCACCACCACACCCTCTTGGACCAAATCCACAGTCATCACCCCACCTATCTTGCTCAAGCCTGTCCCCATGACTGACTACACTCAACCCTAAGACAATGCTCAAAACAAGAGGCAAACAGAACCACTTTTGAGAAGAACCCATATTGAGTTTGCCTTGCTTGTCTGCAGTCCTCAGCTCTCTTTATATAGCCCTACCCAAGTAGCAAAAAATGGTAAACTTTCCACTGGATTTTGCACTGCCCCATTAATGTGGATAGGTTATGCGACGCGTTTGAACCGTTGGGGATCCGCCGGGAACATTAAATGACAGGACATATTCAAAGTCAATGCAGAGGCATGTCAACTCTACCGACAATGTACCTGTATGCCTTATGCCCAATTTGCGTAGATTATTGCATGCATGGAAATTAAGGTTATCGAAATCGAGGGCCGATAGACCATTACTTTGTGCTCATCCTTTTCCTTAGTAAGTATGGATTTGAGTCCTACAAGCAATGTTTTCAAAATCCAACTAGTCATCTCATCGAAAAAGTTATTGATTCACGATTTAATAATCTAATCGTAATTAGACCATAATTAAATCGGTAATATTATAATTTAAAAATTAAAAATATAATTATTTTTTAAAGAAAATTGATCAATAATATAGTGTAATTTAAGTCTATAAAAATATAAATATTCAAATTCATGATTAAAAATAGTCATTTTTAGTTTATAACTAATATCTAACATATTAAAGTAGTTTATTGAATTATATAATTTAATTTGTCCTCCAAAAATTATAAAATTTGTCCCAAATTTTTTTTAAAGGAATCGGTTTAATGTTGGACTGACTGGTTCACCGATTCACCGGTTGGATCGGTCAGTCCAACACGGTTCTCTCAAAAATTACTATTTTTTTAGAGAACCAATTTGAATGACCAGATCGGATCGGTTAGAGGACTGGGCCACGGTTGGACCGGCCGATCCGGTCCAGTCCAAAAATCATTGCCTACAAGTATATAATTCAATTTATAGAGTAATATGGCGATAATTAAATTTAGAAAAGATTGAAAATATTCAAAATAAACTATATATGCTAATCAAAATTTTAGTAAAACAATATTATTTTGAAGATGGAAATAACGTATTAGTGATTGTATATATACACATGCCATTAGCATTGCTTATATCCCAGCGAGTGTCCATTTCAATTGAGGGGAGTTTTCACGTCAATAAAGGACACTGTATCTTTTAAAAATTAAGAGTATTTATAGCTAGTGTGTAATAATCAACTCCAGTAATGTACCGCAAACATGCGAATGGCACGAAGCCAGTTCATTCGAGCTAACTTTAAAGTCTACTAGTAAACATTTTTCTTGAATTTCTAAGGAAACCCTTTGGTCAATTACAATGGTGAAAAGTATTTTTTGCATATTAACCTAACTACATTTCATTATTTATATATATCTTTTTACTTTTTCTCAAATTTTTTCTTGTCCTAAATGCAGAAAAAATGTAAAGTACATCAGAGAGTACATAATATGATGGTAATCCCGAGTTAATAATAATAATAATAGTAGTAATAGTTGTACTAGTAGTAGTAGTAATTTAAATCCTCACACTTAATTTATAATCTCCTTGTGTGGTAATTACTACTATTTAACTTTTTCATTCTTAGGTTATTAAAATTTTAATTTCTAAACTACATTTTTAATTAGAAAAAAATATGTATTGACTCTTACATTCCTAAACTTTTGAAATCTCTCCTCTATTCTATTCCCCTCCAAACTACGTAACCTGTTGAGTCATTGAGAAATGATATGTGAAGGTGAAACTATCTTTTTAATTAGAGGGAAAATAACTGTATTGACTTCTACATTCCTAAGTCCGTCATCCATTCTAACCCTCCCAACTCTGTAACCTATTAAGTCTTAGAGGAACGATATGTATTGACTTCCACATTCCTAAGTCCTTGAAGTCTGTCATCCATTCTAACTCCTCCAAACTCTATAACCTATTAAGTCATAGAGGAGCGATATGTGGAGATAAAGTTCATGAAGTCTATTTAAATCTCTCAACTTTTCAAAAACTTCATCAGCACAATATCTTTGTTAAAAAATAAGGCAGATGAAGTTAGGCGATAGATAGAGTAAAAAATACTGAAATTTTATAATTTTTCCAACTAGATTTTTTTTTAAATTAAAAGAATAGTTTAAGAATTAAAAACTAATAGTTTGAGAATGAAATAGTTAAAGGATAGTGATGACAATGTGAGACAATTATAAATAAAGATTGTAAATTTAAGCTTTAAAGGTTTGGATTCAACATCATCATAATAATAATAATAATAATAATAATAATAATAATAATAATAATAATAATAATAATAATAATAATAATAATAATAATAATAATAATAATAATAATAATAATAATAATAATAATAATAATAATAATAATAATAATAATAATAATAATAATAATAATAATAATAATAATAATAATAACGTGAATATCATTGTCTCTTCTTTATGTTCCAAATGTTTGAGGAATCTTGATATGAAATCGAACAATGAAAGGAGAAACTATCGCATGTTTCAGCTACTGGAAAATAAATGTTTATATGCAGCTATGTGACAACTTCTTTGGCCAATATTGCGGCTATAATTTTCGAAAAATTCTTATATGCACATTGATGCACGTGTATCGATACATTAGATAATTATATCATTTATAAATAAAATTGTACATAATATTTATTATATAATTTTAGTTGTAGGTAATATAACTACACATGAACCGAGTGGATATAAAAAATTTCCATAATTTTCATTTATATAAAAGACCTGATGACCGTAAGGTGTGGACTTCAACTCTTTACTTTCCGTAGAATTTCATAATCAATGTTATTGACAAGTTGGATTATAGGATTTGATTTTGAAATGGTCAAGAATGAGTCCTCCCCACGTAGGTTTTTATATTAGGACCCATGCTGAACATTTCATGCAGACTTATATACAGCTTGTGTTTGTCATTATATATATATATACACACACATTTATTTAGACCCCTTTAGAAGTGTTTTTTAATCAAGAATGAAATAAAAATTTAAAGCTGGGAGGGCAAATTATATAAAAAAGACATATAAGAATATTTTTTAAAATATTTTAAAAGGGACAGAAGGATAAAATTTAAAGGATTTTTTTTTAAAAAAAATTTAATTTTGTTAAGGTAAAAAATTTTAAAATTGTCTCCGTCTCTATTTTTAGTTAAAGTAAACAAAAAAAATTAAAGAAAAAAACAGCAGGATACTGAAGTTTGATATACACCCTGACTGGTTTATTTAACAGCTATAATAAAAACAATAAGAAGGACATAGAGGTCTTACCCCATGCTTAGTAGCAGAAGACAGGCCGGGCCGCCTGTCGGTCCATGGAGCCTAACCCATGCTACTATAGCACTGGCCGGTCCCTAGTTCGAGTTGACTTGGCAACCAGCTCCGGGCTAGGGATTCAAAATCGTAGCCCGGTTGGGACCGATTAGCGGGCATCGACAGTCGGAAATGGCCATAATTCTGACTGGACAAATTCTAGATAATGATGAATGGTTGTGTTTTGAGATCCTTATGCCGGTCTACAAGTGGAGAGATACAACCTTTCTAGTTGGAGTGTTAAGATTTAAATTGTCAATTAATGAGCAACCTTTTAGCAAAGATCTTAGTAGTTCTAAACAATAATTTTCATCAGATGACACAACCTACTAGGGAAGGCAAGTGAAGACACCCTCCAAACCAAACCGTAGAATGTACAAATTTGTTGTCATTGAGATGAAAATGGACATTTGAAATGGTGACAAGCAGGTTTTGAGTTGTTTACAAACCACCTAGTGTGTTAACAGATTCTAATTTGTATAAGGATTTCTATACTGCAATCCTCTTTAGCCATTGTAGCTTAACCTTTCGCTCCGTAGAATTGACTCCAACTCGCTCCCAAAAATCCAATAAAATATCCCCCACTTCACCCCACAATTTACTAAATTCACTATAACTCATATTTTTCACTCATTTTTACTCATATAAACTCTATTCTCTCTAGAAAAAGTGCTATAATTATAATTTTTTAGGCAAATATTTTTCAGTTATTCAAGCAACATACCAAAATTTTGAAGATTAAGTGGTGGATTATTGAAGTATTGAAAAAGAGTAATGCTCTTTGTCTATTGGCTTGTTTGTATTTCTTAATCTTGTATTCTTAATGTTAATCTTAATTAGTTGCTTACTTCTTTTAGTTCTTGATTTTATTTTGAGTTAATTTATAAATTATTTCAATTCTCTTATATTTAATTGTTAAGTTAATTAGTTATTTTCTTTATTATTTAATTCATAGTTAATCTTTTATTTCATTTTTTCAACTTTTATTTGTTTGAACTTTGTTATGTTTTTACCATTATTAATATCCCTAGTTAGTTAGTTTATTTAAACTTTGAAATATTTATTATTAGTTGGCTGCTCTTATTTACTTTACTCAATGATTTGGTAAAAAAAAAAAAAATGAAACCTCATTAACACTTCTGACTATCTGCGGCACATTTTGACTTTGATTTTGGATCTGTGGATGATATAGATCCAACCTTATATTTAGATGGTAAGATAGGCACGGGAAATGAAAGTCCTAATGTCCAAAATATTGATAATTCTAATCCTAATGATCCTAAGTCTAATATGGCTGCTGAGTCTTTTAACTCTACCGGGAGGGCAAAAACAGTTATGATTTGAAATTTTTTTGATAAAGATGACGGTAAAGATAAGACAATACATAAACTATGTAAGGTCGAAAATGCCCATAAGAAGGGGGAGGTATTGAAACACTAGGTACACACATTAACAGGATGCATAAAAATTGGATAGAAAGCTTTTACTTGAAAAACAACAAATTCAAGTTAAAGGAGATCAAGTTGTAAGTAATTTTCATTACTTCATAGAATAGTCAGAGATGAGATGGCTAAATTTTATAAATGCTAGAAATACCTTTTAGTCTCTCGAAACTGAACAATTTCAACAGTTAGTGCATATGGCTCTACAACCTTCACATAGAAAAATTCTTAGAATAATGATAAAAAGTAATAGAGATAAGAAGACATCTTATTTTTCATGTTCGATTCTTGTGATTAAAAATTTACTTTTACATGTAATAGTTGAAAAGCATGTACTGAAAAATGTTTCTATGCATTATATATTGTTGGATTGATCTTAATTAACTTATGCAAAAAAGAATTATTAATTTTAAATTATTTGAATATTCACATCAGATAACAACATTGTTAGATTGATTACTCAAGCAGGTCGCGATTATAAGATTTTTAATAAAGTTATATGCATTTCTTTTGATAATGTTAAGAAGAATGGATTTTTCATTACAGTAGGTGTGCTTATCATATTCTTAATTTCTAGATGGGTAGTGATAGAAGATTTTCTTATTGTAGCTAGAAATGTAGTTTTATTTATTAAAACTTCTACAATGATGTTACAATATTTTAAAAAATTATGTCGTGAAGAAGGTCTTCCCTCCAAAAAATTTAGATTGGATATGAAAATTAAATGGAATTGAACTCTTAAAATATAGAAAATATTTTACCTTATTGAGACCAACTTATTAAATTTTGTAATAGTTATAAATTTTTTTACTAACCTCACCCATGCTCATTTCGACAATTATATTGTGATTTTATCTTTTTTATCTACTTTTAAAGAAGCAACAGAATTTTTCTTGAAATCTTATTATCTTACTACTTTTTATATCCTTCCTATACTTGCTAAAATAGTATATATATATGCTTTCAAAGAGTATTATGATCATGCTAGTTGTGGTGAAATAATTCGTAACTTGATCTCAAATTTAAGAAATATTATGATAATATTCCTATTTTATATTATATGGTACTTCGTTTAGATTCCCGAGTGAGAACTCTTGAATTTCATATTATTATTAACGATCTTTACAAAACATTGTATTTTAATGAAAACTCAAGAATTAGGCAAACTAATGTATAATGCTTTAAGCATTTAACTTCTAAAACTATGGCTAAAAAGTATAATTTGTATGAGTCTTCTTTTTCTTCTAGGTCTAGTCAAGCCATTACTGTAAATAAGCATCTACCTCTTCGACTTTGTCATCATCCTTTTTCAACTCGTGGATCATCATGAAAAGCCAGAGAACATCAAGTGCAAGTTATAATGAGATAACAATTTATAAAATGTAACCCACATAGAAGATAAAATTAAAAAATTGGACATTGTATTTGGTAGAAGGAGCATGTAAAAGATTATCCAATTATATTAAAATTAATATGTGATCTTTTAACACTTCCTGCGTTGCAATAGTTTCCGAAAGCACCTTTAGTGTGAATAGTTAAATAATTGATGAGAGATGAGCTCAATGGACTCCTAATTCTCTATAATACTAACATGCAATGAGAATTGGATCGAAATCAAGGATAGGATCAATGCATGAGTTGTTGATGAACTATTGGACAATGATGAATAGGTTGTCACTGCTACTTCGTAAATATTAGGATACTCATTACTTCAGGATGGATTTTTTTATAAATGATTTTATTATTTAAATTATAAACTATGAACAAAATCTATGTAGGAAAATCCCAATTTACACTTTTATTTAGCAATTAATCTCGGTAAATACAATAACAACAACAACAAACTAAGCCTTAATACCAAGAAACTTGCGATCGATTACATAAACCAATGCCAGGCAATGTGTAGTCATCCACATGAATCCTCTCTCTCTACTTCTTTCTATCGATCGCCATACTCTCATCTAAATCTAACAAAGACATCTCTCTCCTAATCACCTTTATCCATGTTGTTTTAGGCTTGCCTCTACCTCTGTCTAACCTATCCTGTCTCCCTCCCTCAATTCTCCTAACAGGAGCATCCTTTAGTCTTCTCTGTACATGTCTAAACTAACGTTGGTGGCTTTATCTCATCTTTTCCTTAATAGATGCCACTCTCACCTTTTCCCTAATGGTTTCATTTTTGACCCTATCCTTTCTAGTATATCTATACATTTACCGTAGCATATGCATCTCAACTACTTTCATTTTGTAAATATAACACATTTTTACTGTCCAACATTCTGTGCCATATAGTAAAGTAGGTCTTACGGCTGTTTTATAGAACTTACCCTTTAGATTCAATGGTATATTATGATCATATAGAATATCAGTCACACTCATCTATTTCAATCAACCCGCCATAACTCGGTGTGAACATCGCCATCGAGCTCTTTATCTTTCTGAATAATAGATCATAGATATCGGAAGCAATCACCTACTGGTATATCTCTACTATCCAAAGTTACACTCTGAGTTATAGTTCTACTACTACTGTACTTGTATTCCATATACTCTATTTTACTCTTATTCTGAAACCCTTGAATTCTAATGTTTGTTGCCACAACTCCAATTTAGCATTGACATCGGCTCCAATCTCATTAATCAACACAGTATAATTAGCAAACAATATATACTATGGCACAGCCTCCTATATAGTGTAGGTCAACTCATCCATAACGGCCGAAAATAGGAAAAGGTTAAGCGCTAATCCTTGATGCACCCTAATAGTAATGGGGAACTCTGCAATCATTGCAGCACAACTCCTTATACTTGTACATGCTCCCTCATGCATATCTTTAATGAGAGTAATATACTATAGCGATATACCTTTTTTGATCAACACCCACCAAACTATTTCTCTAGGCACCTTGTCATAGGCTTTCTCCAAGTCAATAAATACCATATATAAATCTTTCTTTCTTTCTTTCACTATAATATTCAATCATCTTCCGTAATAAATAAATTGCCTCTATAGTGGAACGCTCCGGCATAAAACCAAATTAATCTTGGTAAATAAATTACTAAATTAAAAATTAATTTAAAACATAAAAAAGGTTAAAAAAGAGTGGAGGGAAGCTTGTGAACCAACCCGTTAGGACCATAGGCCAGGCAATCATTAAGGCCAATCCATGCTAAGTCTCCCTCAGCTAAACCTATGGTCAGCTCGAGACTAACCCTTGTTAGTTGAGAAGCAGCCCAAAACAAAACCATTTTGGCTGATCCTTGTGCCACTCTACTCATAATTGTGGTGGAAACAAATCAACAACTTAAAACACTAAGAGTAGAACAACCAAGGAGGAAAGACATAAAATAGCCTATCTACTTGTAGTGGATGTAGGATGTCGAAACCTTGTCAAGGTGGCAAAGGCCCTTGATAGGGGAATGTAACACCTTGACACATTTCATTTGGTTGAAGAAGGTGAATTTGCCATTCACCAACATTTGTGTGAATATAATTGTTTAGAAAAAAAAAATGCATTTATATGCCTTAATTGCTAGAATGACTATTTGCTTTAATTTGCAAATGTGAATTTTATTAATTACTTATGTATAATTTTTATGAAGATAGGAAAACTTAAATTTTTATTTTGGGGAGCAAAATGATATTTTAGTAAAAATATTATTGGAGTGTAGAATAATTTATTAGCAGTTTTAATTTTTATTATTTTGAGAAAATGAATTTATTTGAGGAAAATCCTTATAATTATTTTTATAAAGGACTCAATTACAATTTTTACAGAATATAAGCTCCATCCTAAATTATTTTCACTATTTGTAGGATCAGATATCATACAAGTGCAATGGAAAATAAAAATTAAATCAGAGTTTAGAATTGCATGCTTACTTTTTATTCTAGAATTAAAAGAAATCATGATAATAATTAGAATCTATTATTTAGTAGGTCATCTAGAATTCTTCTGAACCGTGGCCTCCAAAATAGTACTAACTAGAAGACCTATTAAACATCTGCTTTTACACATGAAACACGTACAATGGTAAAGCTTTTTTACCTTCCAAGGTATTCTCTCAACCTCACAAATCAAGCTACTAGTGAAAGTAGATTAGTATTATTTTTTTAAGGAAGAACTGAGAGAAACAAAGCATGGATGGCGGCTATGGGTTTTTTCTTTCCTTACCTCAGTTAGCCTTCTGAGGGTTCAAGACGAGTTAGGGTTGTGTCTGTTAGTGTTATAAATTAGAGACAATGACTTATATATTGTATATGGCACATTTATATAATAAAGGCATTCTTTATCTTATTAGTTTGTTTTATTTATACTTTACATGTGTAAAGGTGTTAGATAAAGTGTCAAGAACATAATATAGTATTAAGGAAAGTATGATAGAGATCATAATATGAGATTCCTACTACACTATGTAATAATTGTACTTAAATTATCACTAGTCATGATATTAATGAAATAGGACATCATTAATGCTCTAAAACTAGCATGTATTATACTTCTTGATTAGATCAAGCGGTGGTTATCATATCCGTGAGTATTGTGATACTCAAAGTTAACATGTGGATGCTTGTTAAGTGAACACGATCATTGGATAACCTAACTATGAGATAATCACATGGATAAATATTTAGTGCTAGTGATCAATCTCATTATAGTAAATGTGTAAGTATCTTTAAACTTGATATCTCCAATATACTTTGTTTACTGAGTATTATACCTTGATTCCAATCTTTGCAATCCCTAAATGACCACCTATAGGATTACTACAAGAAAAATGCTAATTAACGACGGCTATTATCGTCGCTAAGCCATCTCTAATCTAGAATAGAGATACTTTAGGGATGGCAAATGGTCGTAGAAAAAAAAAAATGCGTCGCAGATAGCGATGGAAGGCATCCCCATCACTAATAGCGATGGATTTGGGACTGTGAACGATACGACGAGCAAAAGTTAACAAGCTTTTATGGATTTGCAAGGTGGTTTAATTGATGATATTATAATTAAGTTTATAATTCTAGACTGTCATTATTCTATATCATTTTGCGATGGCGTAGCGACGGGGCTCAAATTTTAAAATTTTTAAAAATTAGCAGTTTTGCAATGATTTAGCAACGGTGTTTTAACTAGGGTTTAGCGATGGTGGACACATTTTAAAATTTTAAAAATTATTTAATTGATCAATCCGGAACTAGTCCCAGCTAGACCAAATGGGTCCCGACCCAAACCTAGCTCGTTACCCGTCTCAAACTGAAAACCGTTGCAACACCCGTCGCTAATAATGTTTAAATTTTGCTAGACGCAGGGCTTGAACCCGCGTCCTTGTTGTGGGGCAGCATGTGCTGCTCCACTAGGCCAAGTTTGTTCTTGTGATTATTTTCAATTTATATTAATTATGTAGTATATTTTTATTATGTTAAATATTAATATATTCTTTTAATTAATGAAAACAATAAAGTAAAAATGTATTATAGATCTAATTATCATATTTTATATTATGTTAAATATTAACAAATTATTTAATTAATAAATTATAATATATTTTATATTATACGAGTGTTATAGATATAATTATCATATTTTATAATTTATTATATATAATATTTTATACATTATATATTATACTTAATAATATATCATATTTATATTATATATATATATATATAGAAATATATTCCACTTAATAAAGTTTTTTTCGCTTATTCTTCTAATAATCAATTAAATAAAATAAAAACTGATATCCAAACTTTAGATACTAGTATCGTACATATCTATAGTATACATATGATTACTTTAGATGCTTATTATATACTAATGTGTGTGTGTGTGTGTGTGTGTGTGTGTGTGAATCTAATATTGTAAAAAATATATCCTATTACTATACACATATAATATATCCAATAATATATATATTTGCAACGTATATGATATGAAAATCACATACTATAACTACACACATATCCACATATATATGAAATCAAACTTTAAGGCTTTTTTTAAAAAATTTTTCAGTTTCACGGAGACAAATTCATGATGAATTTTAAATATATTTGTCAATATATACTTTATGAAAAATTCGGTAAATGAGAAAATATCAAAATGAGGTTTTGTATAGAAATTAGAAAAATATATTGTTGCAAATTTGTGACAGCATAGCGGGGGCATTGCTCCGGCTTAGGGTACTGTAGCTAAGCCATCACAGATTAGCAATGGATTTGCGATGAATTAGGATATAATAGCTAAATAGCGACAGCAAATGGCTGCGACTTAGGGTACCTCTGCTAAGCCATCGCAGATTAGCTAGGCTTAGTGACAACTCGTTAAAAAATACCAAAAAAAAAATAATTATTATTATTCGGCTTTTGGTTACTGTCGCGGTGCCATCGCTAATTTGCAATGGCTTAGTGATGGCTCTTACAATTGACTAGTATTAATGTTCAATTACAAAATGCCATCACTAAGCCGTCACAATTTAGCTACGGCACTGTGACAGCTCGTTGAAAATTTCAAAAAAATTATTTTTATTTTTCTATTTTTGGTTACCTCCACAGTGCCATTGCTAATTTGCTATGGCTTAGTGACAGCTTTACGATTGATTAATGTTAATCTTTAATTACAAAATGGCATCGCTAAGCAGTCGTAATTTAGCTACGGCCTAGCGATGACTAGATGAAAAATCCAAAAAAGATATATTTATTTTTGAATTTTGGGTTTCCATTGTAGTGTTGTTGCTACTTAGTGATGGCGTTTTTGCTGTCGCTAATTAGAGACGGCATTGCAATGGTTGGTCAACCATTTGTCACTATTTTGTTCCGGTCGCAATGCCATCGCAAATTAGAGACAGCAAAAAAGCCGTCACAAATGGCCATCGCTAATATTGACTTTTCTAGTAGTGGATAAATATTGGGTACAATATAAGGTAAATGAAAGTAGTTAAGAAGGTCAATAAAGGATTCATCACTCTTAATAATAGAAGCGTATATCTCATGGCCACTTGTATAGAATCATTACTCGAGAAGTCCTTAGCCAATGCAACTATGTATTGGAAATAATTCCAATTGATACATTTGTTGAGTAATATATTTTGGAACAAGTATTAATAAATTTGGGTTAGAATTAGTTATATTCTAGTAGGAGTTGGTACTAATTCAATACTCTAAAACTGAATAAGATACAGTATGATGAAAGGAGTTTATTGCACTGATGTTTTGCTATTGAAAAGTTCCCATCAAGCCACTTGACTTCTAGACTTTTGGATGGTCATGATGCATTGCTAGATGCCGCTCTTGATCTACTAAATATGAATTTATTAATTATAGAATTAATAAATTAATCTTAATTAGAATTAATAAGTTAATTATAATTAAAACTAACTTATTAATTCTAATTAGTATTAGTTTATTAATTATCTAATTAATAAATTCATATTTATCATATCAAGAACAACATTTAGAAATGCATCATGACTATCCAAAAATCTAACAAGTTAAATGGTTTGACGTGAACCTTTCAATAGTAAAACATCAATGGTATAAACTCCTTTCATCATACTGTATCTTGTTCGATTTTAGAGTATGGAATTAGTGCCAACTCATACTAGAATATGATTAATTCTAGCTCGAATTTATTAGTTCTTGTTCCAGAATCCATTACTCAACATATGTATCGATTGGAACTATTTTCAACACATAGTCGCCTGGGCCAAGGACTTCTCGGGTAATGATTCCATATAAGTGACCATGAGATATACGCCCCTACTATTAAGAGTAACGAATCCTTTATTGATCCTCTCAACTAATTTCGTTTACTCTACGTTGTAACTAATATTCATCCCCTGGGTGGTCTTGTATAGACTTCAGAGATAGGAATCAAAGTACAACGCTCAGTAAATAAAGTACCTTGGAGATCTCAAGTCCAAGTATACTTGAACATTCAGTATAATGAGATTTTATTACTAGCACTAAATAGTTATCCATGTGATTATCATATAGTTAGGCCATCCAATGATCTTGTTCACTTAACAAGCATCCACGTGTTGAGTATCACAATACTCACGGATGTGAGAATCACCGCTTGATCTAATAAAAAGTATAACACGTGCTAATCTTAGCGCATTAATGATGCACTATTTCATTAATACTATGACTAGGGATAATTTAAGTACAAGTGCTACATAATGTAGTAAGAATCTCATATTATAATATCTATCATAATTTTCTTAACACTATACTATGTGCTTGGAACTTTATCTAATATTTTTATACACATAAAGTATAAAGAAAACAAATTGATAAGATAAAGAGTGCCGTTATAATATATAAATGTGCTATATACAATATACATGTGATTGCTTCTAGGGTATAATACTAACAAACTCCTACTTGCATTAGAGCCATCATTTATGTATTGTATACCGAATGACTCAACATAGATAGAATTAATTCATATTAGCTACTAGTTGACTAGAAAACTTACAGGTCACACAGAATAGAGAAATTAGTACTCAGGATATTATATGATAATAATATGGGTTTGTGAGAAAAAATAATAATTAGAGGCTAATTATAAAATGTTATAATTATTTGGGTAAAATTATAATTATTTAAAAGTCTTGTGGTTAAATTATAACAAGTTATAATTTAAGGGGCCTAATTGCAATTATATAAACTCATGACCATAATTTTGAAAATGGCAAATTAATGCTTCTGGAAAGCATCAGGGAAAAGACGAAGGTTTCCTAAAGGGTTTAGGAAATTAAAAGATTGTATACGGTTCCTAAGATATTTAGGAATACAGAGGCGGTGGCTTTTAAAAATAAACCTAAAAACACGCCGTCCTTCAAGTCTTTTCCTTATTCTTTTTGAAGAAAATTACAAAAGCATTTCTCTCTCATTTTCTTCTCCAAAATTAAAACCCTAGCTTTCATTTTTTTTTTCTAGCAGAAAATTTAGGACCTAGGAAGCTCTTACGCCACCCAGGGACATTCCAGGCAGCCTAGGAAGGTCCTAGGCTGCCCAGGGAGGATCTTAGGCAACCAGGGGGTGTTTACAAATTTTAACCCACAAAAGTTTTCTTTTTTCAAAAGAAACCCGAATAGTTTTCAAAATAGGATTTAGATCTATTGTTTATTCTTTTCCAAAATAATGATTTTGGAATAATATTTTTGTGTGTATTTATTTTACTTAATATGTTTTAAGCATATTTTGGCATGTTGGCTTGGTTATGGATTTAGACCAATTAATTTTGATTAATTAATATTGTGTCATGCATTTTTATTGCTTTGTTTTGAATAAATAGGGCATGTGTATCCTGCCTTTTCTAGTATTCTTGTGTAATTTCACTTCTTATCTGACTCCCATCGAATGTAACTCGAGGTTTTTTTTTTATTAAAAAATTTATGTAATTAGATTACATAAGACTAGATAGGATTAGAAATTATTTTTCAAGCTCAGGGAGATAGTGATCAAGCTGAAGCAAAAGATTATGAGACTCTCTTCTCAAATCATGCACGAACATATAGGTTTGATCAAAATTAATTTCCTACTAATTGGCTCAATGAAATTAATCTAAAAAAGTACATAACCAGGCCATGCAATTGAGTTTATTAAAATATTATCAATGTGTTGATATTTATGCATGCTAAATATATGAGACTACTAATATAACAAATCTCTCAATTAATATTAAACATAATGCCTTCCATTAATATAGTAAATATGAGAGCTCTTTTTTGTTACTAGGTTATTGGGCTAACTCAAGCCTACTTGAAATTGAGTATGTTCAATTTATGGAATTTAAATTATTGATTAATGAGTTGAGTTTAACTAATTTCTTTATCCTGATTAGGCTAACTGAGGTATAAAGAAAATTAAAAGTAAGATTGGGCTAGCTTAAAGGCTTTAAAATTAAAAGATATTAATTGCCCAATGAATCAGTAATTACATTCGATGTAATTGGTATTAGATACCTACCATTGAATTTAATAAAGGATTGTTGGGATAACCCAAGGTCATTCTTAAGGAATTTGGATACCAGTTCATTAGGAAAGTTTTTAACGGGCTTTCCCGAATCAATAGTGAGGACTACTGATTTGAGTAAAATAGTGAAATAATTATGTGATTAATTAAAGACCATAAGCTTTCTAAGTCAAATTTTCTAGACAGGTATAGAAACTTGAGAATCGTTCTGAAGTTGAAAAAGTTGCTCTATATGTTAGATGCTCCTATTCTGCCACCACCAGCCCAAGATGCTCCTACTGATGACATGTTATCCATAAAAAGCACAAAGAGGATAATAATACAACATCTTGTATCATATAGGTGTTGGATATCTCATGCATATTATATATGGCGCAGTGGAAAAATAAAACGAGATACCAAACCAGGATCTGCATATGTGTGGAAAAGAAAACATAAAGAGAACAAAGGTAACAACATTTTACCTTTCTTTGATCGTCTGAAGAACAAAAATTTTCTTCTTCAAGTCGAGGTGCGATCTAGCAATTCTCTTGATTAAATACCACGAGAGTTGAATATCCAACCACTATAATCATAGTGTGTAATTATCTCTAACAGAAATCTATACGAAGGATCACACTCAAGCACTAAGATATTTATGTGCTAGCATGAACAAGATGGCGGCTAGGGTTTTTCTTGGTTGCTCAAGAACCACGAGAGAGAGAGAGAGAGAGAGAGAGAGAGAGAGAGAGAGAGAGAGAGAGAGAGAGAGAGAGAGAGAGAGAGAGAGAGAGAGAGAGAAGGTTTTGGAAGCTATTTTGTGTGTCTCTCCCTTTAGGAATTTCGTGCATATCCTATATGTCACAAAAATATTACCAAAAGCTGAGAATTCTAAAACAATTAGAATTTCCTAATTGTAATTGGAAACATCAAGTTCTCACAATTACAATTTGGCTCATAAATTATAACTAATTATAATTTAGCCCTAACAACTTCTTTTTCTCGCATTTTAACCCCACTATGTTATCAAATAACATCTTAGTATATAGTCCTCTATTGTGTGTGACCTATTAAGATTTCCCAATCAATTGGTAGTGAATATGAATTAATCTAAACGTCTTTGAGATTAATAATCTATAATTAATTAGAATTAATCATATTGATTCTAATTAGGATTAGTTTATTAATTCATCAATTAATAAGCCCATATTCCTATATCATGAGCGGTATCTAACAACACATCATGACCACCCAAGAGTCCAGGAAGTCAAGTAGCTTAACATGGACCCTTCAATAACAATTACAGTGCAATTAACTCCTTTCACCATATAATATCTCATTCGGTTTGGAGTATGGAATTAGTGCCAACTCCCTCCGGAATATATATTAATTCTGGCCCGAATATAATAATACTTGTACCAGGAACACACTATTCTAGATGTGTATCAATTAAAACTATTTCCAATACACAGTGCCTAACAAGGCTGGGGATGTCGCCCCGTCCAAAGGACAAGGGCTCTTTATAACTAGGTCACACAACAAAAATAAAAATAATACTTGAAAATTTAAAACTTATTATATTCCAAAAATTCAAGAACAAATCTAAAATAAATTGTTCACTATCATCTCTCAAAGCAACATATGAAATAAATAACATAAAGTCTTCAAGAAGTCAACTTTCTAGCTACTCATCTCCACAGCAGGATTGACCTAAAATCATGGCATAAAAAGTGATGAGATAAAAATCTTAGCAAGTCCGTGTGTGCTTTGAGTGTTGTAGGTAAAACAGTTCATGAATGCAGGTTGTAAAAATTGCATAAAAAAGAGTACTGGCAAGCAAGAAATAAGGATTAAAATTAAGAGTGGTGTTTTTCTCTTTTCAAACCATACAAGTGCACAATAAATACAACCACTCAAATGGGCGGCCATGGGTTACCACACGTTGGGCCCCATGTCCATATAATGGTCAAAATGCCACACTTTGTGCAGACTGACAAAAGGTAGATGTACGGCCTACCGGGTAAGATACTCCTCATTCTCTACACCCAAACAAATCGGTTGTCCACTCTAGCAACACAAAGTCTACATGACTGAAACTTGCTAGCTTGGACCAGCATGACTAAGTAGTACTGTCGCTTCTTCAAGTTGAGTTCATCTTTTGGAGGTAGCTTCCTGCCAAAAGACTCACTCTTACTCTTCAAAACCAGCACTACTAGCTTACCCTTATTGAGTATTCAACGTTGATTGTCCCACTTGGGAGAAAACTGATAAAATACAGCTTTACTTGAAAATGGAAATTAAGGTTTTCTAAAGTTCGTGTCAAAATTGGTTTTAGAAAGAGTTTAGTGTTTGAGAAAAAACTACTTATTGGTTTTCAAATAATTTGTGTGACTGAAATAAGAAAGAGAATAGTCCTCAATTGCCTTTACAAAAATGAGTGTTCACACACCTCACATTTGGCTTGCCATAGTGACCTTTTTACATCAAATAGGTTTTATGCAGGAGCTTACCTGATCCTTCGCTTGAGCTAATTCAAAGATCTTCAAAAGCTGACCTAACCCCGCTTAGGGTAAACACAAGCCATAATTAAACTCAAGCCAAATTTACTTTCATAAATAATCCTAATTCAACTTACTACAATCATGACCCTAATGATCCAAACTTTAGGGCTAGATGATAAAAAAAAAAAAGGATTTTATAAAATAAATCTAGCTTGATAATAAAATAACTAGGGATTGTGAAATAATTACTAATAAGTTATAGGTATAAATCCTTGTTATTAATAAATAAACTAGGATTTATTTGATGAAGGGTCCTAAGTCCTAGGTGATATTATTAAAATAATAAATTATTACTATTCTCTTAATTAATAATTAATAGTTAGAAAATAATTAATAAATAAAATTAATAAAAATTAAATTTTAATATATTTTGATTAAAAGATAATAAATAAATTTTAATAGTATTTATGAATATATGACTTATAAGATTAATATTTTACCTATTATGATTCTTTATATAAAAGGCTTTATCTAATATTATTATTATATATAATATTTATATATTTTATTTTTAATAAAAGATATAATTTATTTGGCTAAAATATCATTATTTCATATAGCAATCTAATTCCAAAGCCTCCTAAGGTTTTCGAAATCATTAAAAGAGAAATATAACATTAATTTTTATTAATGTAATAATATTGGCTAACTTAAATAGTTTAGGATTAATAAGGTCATGATCATAATTCTCCTATTGCTAACCATAATCATTAACATAAACTTTAACACCAATTAACAAACCATTCAATTTATGAATAAAAGTATAGATCCATATCTACCATCACATGATCCAAACTTCACTAAACATAATCATATTCATGGCTTCAATAAGAATACAAGAACATAAAATCCTATTCACCAAAGATGACATAATATCTATCATGCTTAATCACTCATACTAAGTCACGACATGAAGAGCATGCAACAAACCCCAAAACATCATAAAACTCAACAAAGACAAATCATCCTCATACTTCAATCCTAACTCCATCATATAAACACATACTCAATCTCCAATCATATTCCATCCTTTTCCAACAACATCCAAAAGACATGATTTTAGAATTAAGGAGAGGGTTAAAGAGACATACTCGATTGATGACTACCTTGATGAAGTCTCAAGAAAGTCCACACGCTTGGAAGGCTTGATCCGACCAAGAAGGAAGAAGAGAAAATGGCCATGGTTGAAATAACCATTTCGGCCGAGAGAGAGAGAGAGAGAGAGAGAGAGAGAGAGTATTAGTATATTTCAATAAAGATCGAAGAGGAAGGAAGATGAATACAATCGTTCACGATTACCTTGAGAGAGTTCTTGAGTCTTCAAGAAAAATTCTGGTTTTTTATCCAAAAATAGAATTTTGTTTTCAGTGTTTGATGTTATAAATTACAAAAATGAATTCTAGAGGGTGAGTAGACGTGATCTGGAGTTTTTGGGAGAGATTAGAGGTGTTTAGAGTGATCTTAGACTTGGAGAATGGTGGTGTGTGTTCTTGGTGTTCTTTGGAGAAATGGAAAGAATGGAGGAAAGGCCGAACAAAATATGTTGAGTGGTGTTAGCTGAATGGATTGTAGAATCCTTGTGATTGAATTTTCAAATTAGGGAAAAGAAGGAAAGCTGGTTGTTTGAAATTCAAAAGAAGTAATTTAGGGAGTGGATTAAGGTAGAAAATATGGTAAGAATAGCTTGGTTGATGGAGGTCCTTGGAGCTGCTATGGCCGACTGGAATTAGTTGAGGTTTTGCTGAGATGAATAAAGTTGAAGAAGCTATAGGGTGGCCAAAATTCTGTGTGTTATGGTGGAGGAAATTTCTAGTTGGTTGAGGCTTAAACCATGGAAGTTTCATGGAGTAATTTGTTGAATTTTTGAATTCTAATTGAAGGCTTGATTGTAGTAATTGAAGGAGTGATTTAAGGAGTGGCTATAGTGTTCATTTCATGCAGATCAATGGAAGAGGTGATGAAGTTCAGTTCATGGCTGACTAAGGTTGGTTTTACAGAAAAATGGAAGTAAGTTTCGGATAAGGTTGAAGAGGGAACAAGGTTGGAATTTCTGATTGTTCATTCAAGAGGTTCGTTGGAATTTTTGTGCAGATTTTCTGCAATGTTCTAGCCGACTTGCAAAAGGTTTGAGGGGGTATTAGAGGGTACTGTAAGGCTGGTTTCCAGCATTCTTTATGGTGGAAAGGCAGAGGTGAAATACTGGTTTGAAGGCTAGAAGGAACAACTTGGTTTTTGGCCTGCTAAGCTGCGAAACTTGTCCAGAAATTTTCTTGGTTTGCACAACTTTTGTGCAGTCCGATTTTTGGCCAAAGATTTCAGCCTTCAAACTGAACAATTTGGCTATTTTTCTGGCAGCATTTGAGTGAGAAAAATGGCTGAAGTTTTCGAATGTTGAGCTGACCAAGAAGCTGAAAAATTTTTTAGATTGCTACATGAAGAAGATGAATACTTATAAGGTGGACTTTAAAGGTTCAACCATGGAAATTAATTCCCTTGGGAACCTTCCTTAACTCCTTCCCCATTTTTAGTTAAAAATTCCATCCTCCAAGAGGCATTTTCAAAACTCCAAAATCACAGAACCTTTCTGGAATTTTCCGAAAATAAAAATGGCTTGGATAAATTGAGCAACTTAATTGATAAAGAATTAAGGTAAGCTAGAGAGCAAAAATGGCATGAATCCCTTAAGAATTTTTGTAGGGCACAAGAGCAGGATTAAGACATTCCCTTCAAGCCTCCCTTAGGATAATACTCCTACTTCTACTCATGGCATGCAAGGGCCGAAAATATCCCACCCTATAAAAATAAAATTTATCATGATAAAACTTAATTGGTGGAATTTGAACCTAAGACTTTAGAGATTAATTCCAAAGCTCTAACCACTAAACCACAACAACTCTTGTTCTTATTTTCTTTCCCAAATATTTTTCCTATTTAATCCTCAAGCTATCTCCCTATTTTCACTTCAAGCAAAATTACTATTTTGTCCTTCCTACTCAATAAGCACAATTGAGCCTTTTAGACTATAAATTACGAATCCAAAGCACATAAAATCATTCAAAAACATATTTATGCATGTAAAAAAATATGATATGCATCCCGACCCCTTTACTCTAGGGTTGGTTTTAGATGCGGTTTCACAACCTTAGCTAAGGACTTCTCGAGTAGTAATTCCTACAAGTGGCGGTGAGATATTTGCCCATACTTTTAGGAGTGGTGAATCCTTTATTGACCCTCTCAACTATTTTCATTTACCTCACAATGTACCCAATATCCTTCCCATAAGAGGCCCTCAATCTGGCTCCAGAGATTGGAATCAAAGCACAAAGCTCAGCAAACAAAGTACATTGGAGATCTCAAGTCTAAGGATACTTGCACGTTTGCTATATTAAGATTATATCACTAGCACTAAATAGTTATCCATGTGATTATCTTATAGCTGTTAGTGTTGTGCCCTAGAGGCAATCACTTGTACATTGAATATGACACATTTTATAAAAGACATTATTTATCTTATAGTTTCTTTTGTTTACTTTAAGTAATATAATTGTTTGATAAAGTCCCTAGTACATCACTGTGTTAAGGAAATCATGATAGAGATCATGATATGAGATTCCTACTACACTCGATGGTGTTAGTACTTAAATAGTCTCTAGTTATAGTATTAATGAGACAGGACATCATTAATGCGTTAAGACTAGCATGTGTTAGACTTCCTGATTTGATCAGGCGGTAGTTCTCATAACGGTGAGTATTGAGATACTCAAAGTTAACACATGGATGCTTGTTAATGGAACAAGTTCATTAATGACCTAGCTTTGAGATAATCACATGGATAACTATTTAGTGCCAGTGATATAATCTCAATATAGCAAACGTGCAAGTATCTTTAGACTTAAGATCTCCAAGGTACTTTGTTTGCTAAGCACTGTACTTTGATTCCAATCTCCGAAGCTCAATCGAGGGCCACCTATGGGATGTATATTGGGTACATTGTGAGGTAAACGAAAGTAGTTGAGAAGGTTAATAAAGAATTCACCACTCCTAATAGTAGGGGCGAATATCTCACGACCACTTGTAGGAATTACTACTCGAAAAGTCCTTGGCCAAGGCGATTGTGTATTGGAAACAGTTCCAATTGAAACACATCTAGAGTAGTGGGTTCCTAGTACAAGTACTATTGTATTTGGGCCAGAATTAATTCTGGAGGGAGTTGGCACTAATTCCGTACTCCAAACCGAATGAGATATTGTATGGTGAAAGGTGTTAATTGCACTGAAGTTTGTTATTTAAGAGTTCATGTCAAGCCACTTGACTTCTTAGACTCTTAGGTGGTCATGATGTGTTGCTAGATACTGCTCATGATCTGGGAATATAGGTTTATTAATTGATGAATTAATAAACTAATCCTAATTCGAATTAATATGATTAATTCTAATTAATTATGGATTATTAATCTCAAAGACGTTTAGATTAATTTATGTTCACTACCAATTGACTGGAAAACCTAATAGGTTACACACTATAGATGATTATTTACTCAAGATGTTATTTGATAACATAGTTGGATTAATTGAGGAAAGACAAGTTGTTATGGACAAATTATAATTAGTTTTAATTTGTGATTCAAGTTGTAATTGTGAGAATTTGATGTTTCCAATTACAATTAGGAAATTCTAATAGGATTAGAATTCTCAGTTTTGAAAGAAATTTTTGTGTGACATATATTATGAGTCACACGAAACCCTAGAAGAGGAATTGGACACACGAAACAACAGCTTCTTCCCTCTCATTTTCTTGTTTTGCTGAAAACGAAAACAGCCCTAGCCGCCATCTTTTTCTGCTAGCACAGAAAATTTTGGTGCTTGAGTATTCCTCTGTGTGGATTACTATTAGAGATAATCACACACTGTGATTATAGTGGTTAGACGTTCAACTCTCGTGAAGTTGGATTAAGAGGATTGCTGGATCGCGCCTCGACTAGAAGAAGAAATTTTGTTCTTCAAACGATCAAACAAAGGTAAAAAGTTGTTACTTTTATTATCTTTATATCTTGTTTTCCACACATAGGCGGGTCCTGGGATGGTATCTCATTTATTTTCCGCTGCGTCGTATAGGATACGAGCCTGAGATACCCAACAATAGTTAGGTCATCCAATGAACTTGGTTCATTAACAAGGATCCATCTGTTAACTTTGAGTATCTCAATATTCACGGATATGAGAACCACCGCCGAATCAAATCAGAAAATCTAACACATGGTAGTCTTAACGCATTAATGATGTCCTGTCTTATTAATACTACGACTAAGGACTATTTAAGTACTAACACTATACAGTGTAGTAGGGATCTCATATCATGATTTTCATCATGTTTTCCTTAACACAGTATTGTACTAAGAACTTTATCTAACAGTTATTTTATACAAAAGTAAACAAAAGAAACTATGAGATAAATAATATATTTTATTAAAATAAAATGTGTCATATACAATGTATAAGTGATTGTGTAAAACCCCACCTAAAGCCAACCCTAGAGTAATGGGGGTCGGGATGCATATCATATTATTTTGCATGAATATATATATATATATATATATATATTTGAATGATTTTATGTGCTTTAGAATTATGATCTATAGGTTAAAAGGCTTAGTTATGCTTATTGAGTATGAAGGGTAAAATGGTAATTTTGCTTGAGTCAAAATAGGAAGATAGCTTGAGGATTAAATAAGAAGAATATTTGGGGTGAGAAAATAAGAATAAAAGTTGTTATGGTTAAGTGGTTAGAGCTTTGGAATTTATCTCTAAGGTCATGAGTTCAAATCCCATCATTTAAGTTTTTATAATGATTATCTTAATTAAGTTTGAATTTTTGATTTCTTGCATTCCATAAAAATAGGAAAGTTGTCCTAGGGGAGATATGAAGAGAATGTCCTAATCCTATCATTATATCCTAAAAGGAATTCTAGAGGAATTCTTGTCATTTTTATTACCTTTAGCTTGTCCTAACCTCTTCACCAATTAAATTTGTTCAAAATTTATCCAAATTCATGTTTTTAATTCTAGAAAATTCAGCAAGGATTCTTGGTCTTTGAATTTCAAAAATGAATCTTGGAGGTTGGAGATTTGACTGAAAATAGGAGAGGAGTTAGGAAAGGTTCCCAAGAGAAATTAATTTCCATGGTTGAGCCTTCAAACTCCACTCCATGGTTGAGCCTTCAAACTCCACTCCATAGTGTTCATATTCTTCATGAAAGAAATCTAGAAATTTTCTAGATTCTTGAGCAGCCTAACCTTTGAAAACCTCAGCCATCTTTCTTACTCAATTGCTGCCAGAAAAATAGCCAATTTATTCAGCTTGAAGATTGAAATTCCTGTGCAAAAACTGGACTGCACAAAACTGCACAAACCAGAAAAAAATCTGGGCAGTTTTCGCTGCATAACAACCTGAAATCAAAGCTGTTTCTTCTGCCTTCAAGCCAGCAAAATTCCTCTGCTTTTCCTCCATAAAGAAGGCTGGAAGATAGCCTTAAAGGACCCTCAAACACCTCTCAAGAACCCCTATAAGTTGGGCTGGAACATTGCAGAAAACTGCACAGAAAATTGCAGCAAAACATTCGAATCATAACCAGAAAATTTCCAGCCTTGTTCCCTTTAGGCCTTGGCCGAAAACCACCCTTAAACCTCTATAAATTAACCCTTGTTCAGCTATGAACTAAACACCATTACCCCCTCCACTTGCACAATTGGACTCCATAACCACACCTCAAATTTCTCCTACAATCACTCCATTCAAACTTCCATTTGAATTTCAAAATTTCCAACATTTGCTCCATGAAAACACCCTTGGATTAGGCTTCATAACTAGAAATTCCTCTACCATTGAGCTCAGAATTTTGGCCAGCCTTAAAACTCCATCAATCTTCATTCACTTCAGCAAAACACAGCAGTCCAACTGGCTCCATTGCAGCTCCAAGAAACCTCTATCAATCAAACACCAATAACATATCTTCTACTTCAAAAAACTCCTCAAATTTCTCCATTTGAATTTCGAACAACCAAATTTTCTCTTCCTCTCTAAACTGAAAACCAATATCCCTGAACTCCCTTAATCATTCGGCCAGCACTCTCCAGAAATTTTCCCAGTATTTTTCCTCAAATTCTCTCTATTTTCACCAAGAACACACACTACCTTTCTTCAAGCCAAAGACCACTCTAAACACCTCCAATCCTTCTCAAAAACTACAGAATACTCCTTCATACTCCCTAGAGTTCATTTCTGGAATTTATAACATCAAATCTCGAAAACAAAAATTGGCATTCGGATCAAAACTAGTTTTTCCCCTTGAAGTCTCAAGAACATCATCAAGTTAACCAAGAACAACTTTTTTATTCATCTTCTTCCCTTCAACCTTTAACATTTCATGCTAATTCTCTCTCTCTCTCTCTCTCTCTCTCTCTCTCTCTCTCTCGACTGAAATGGTGGTTACAACCATGGCTGTTTTTCATTCTCTCATGGACAATTCAAGACTCACAATCGCGTGGACCTTCTTAAATCTTCATCGAAGTAATCATCAACCAAGTATTTCTCCTTAACCTTTCTTTTTAATTCTGAATTCATGTCTCTTAGATATCGGTAGGGAGAATAGTATATGAATGGGGGATTGAGTATAATCAAATGTATGAAGGGATTGAGATTGGAGCATGAGAATGGATGATCATGATTAAGCTATATGGAATTCCTTAAGAATCAATGTATGTTCATCATGTCTTAAGAAATTATGAATGTTTAAGCATGATAGATGTTATGACACCTTTAGTGAATAGGATTTTTATTCTGTTATTTTCATTGAAGCCATGAGTATGATTATGCTTAGTAGAGATTTAGCCATATAATAGTAGGTATGGATTTAAGTCTATGTTCATGAATAGAATAATTTATTGATTGATGTTGGAGAATATGTTCACGAATCTTGTTAGCAATAGGAAAGTTATGATCATGATCTTGTTGATTCTAGGCTATTTTAATTAGCAAATTTTATTACCATAATTAAAATTATTACTATATGTTTCCTCTAAAGATTTTGAAATTCCTAGGGTGTTCTAGAAATGGGGTATTAAATGAAATATTTATATTTTAGTAGTCGAATAAATAATATTTTTCATTAAAAATAAAATATGTATATGTATAATAGTAAATAAGATCTTTTTATATAAATAATAATAATAAAGAAAATATTAATGACCTTGTAGACCTATATTCATAAATATTATTCATATTAAAATTTGTTTGTTATTTATTAAACAAAAATTTAATATAATTCATTTATTATTAATTTTATTTATTACTAATTATTTATTATCTATTAACAATTAATTAAAAAAATAATTATAATTTATTAATTATTTATAATAAAACTATTTTTTAAAATTGCCATTTACTAATATTTAACAATTAAACCCTACTTTATTTATTAGCAATAGTACTCAAGATTTATTAATTGAACTTATAACTTATTAGTAATTATTTTACAACCCCTAGTTATTTTAACGTATCAAGCTAGACTTATTTTATAAAATCCTTTATCATCTAGCCTTAAAGCTTAGGACATTAAGGTCATGATTGTAATAAGTTGAACTAGGATTATTTATGTAAGCAAATATAGCTTGAGTATAAGCTTTTGTCTTGTGTTTGCCCCAAGCGGGGTTAGGTCAGTCTTGGAGGATTTTTGAAATTGAGCAAGCAAAAGATCAGGTAAGCCTGCATGAACTTTTTGAAGACAAAAGATTACTATGGCAAGCCAAATAGAATGTATATGGACACTCATTTTGTAAAGACAATTAAAGACTGTTTTCCTTATTTCAGTCAAGCAAATCATTTGAAAATTTAAACAAGTAGTTTTGCACCAATACTAAACTCTTTCTAAAACCCAACTTTGACAAGAATTTTAAAAACCTTTGATTGCTATTTCTAAGTAAATCAATGCTTTATCAGTTTTCTCCTAAGTGGGACAATCAACGTTGAGTACTTAATAAAGGTAGACTATTAGGACTAATCTTTGAAGGGTTAGGGTAAGTCTCTTAATAGGTGGCTACTTTTGGGGGGTGAGTCCTTCCCGGATAGGATGCCAGTCTAGTAGGTCATGTCGGTCCGAGTTAGCAAGTTTCAGTCAATGGGACTGTGTGTTTTCGGAGTGGACAATTGGTAAGTTTGGGTATAGAGAAGGAGGAGTATCTCACCCGGTAGGCCGTACACCTGCCTTTTGTCAGTTTGCACAAAGTAAGGCATTCTGACTGTTATATGGTCATGGGGCCTAACGTGTGATAACCTATGGCTACCCATTTGAGTGGTTGTATTTATTGTAGACATGTATAGTTTGGAAAGCAAAACACCACTCTTTATTTTCAACATTTATTTAATGATTGCCAGCACTTTCTCTTATGAAAATTTTCCAACTTGCATACATGAACTATTTTGCCTGAAACACTCAAAGAACACACGGGCTTACTAAGACTTTTATTTCATCACCTTTTATGCCATGTTTCAGGTCGATCCTACTGTGGAGATGAATAACTAGATTTGTTGCCTATGCTTTGAAGACTTTGTGTTATTTTTCTTATGTGTTGTTTTGAGAGATGGTAGTAATCAATATATTTTGGATTTGTTCATGTAATTTTTTGGTTGTAATAAGTTCAATTTTAAAGTATTGCTTTTATTTTATTTTGTGTGACCTAGTTATAAAGACCCCTTGTCCTATGGACGAGACGACATCCCCGGTCCTGTTAGGCCTAGGTAGTGGGGTGTTACAGATTGCCTCTAGGGCATAACACTAACAGTAGGCGTCAATAACCCTTAAGCTACAAAAACAGCATGAGCATATGGATGCTCAAACCATTATCCTATATCTTAGAGAGTTGTTTGATTAGCAAGCTAGAACAAAAAAAATATGAGATTACAGAATAGCAGTTTCGATCCAAGATGCCTAAGGGTGTTTCTGTGGCCACTTATGAGCTGAAAATACTGGGCTTGATTGAGAAACATGGGTCACTTAGGTTTGTAATAGATTATGAATTGAGTGTTGACTTTGAAGGTTAAATACAACAAACATAAAAATAGAAGTAGTAAATAAACAGCACAGTGGAAGAGGTTAATACCTTTGTGTTTTCTTAAAAACGATCACCTAGGCTGATTAGGCACCAATGGAACCTTCGGATTAGCTTGTGATGCCTCTGGTTCTCTTGTCAATACCTCTGCTTGCTATCATGCCAACCTGCGACTGTGTCGCATGAACGCTACACTCTTGGGCTTTTAGAATATGTCGTTGCCTGAGTAGCTAGTGAAAACCAAAAGATAGAGAAAAGGTCTCTCTCGACAAACTACTATCGAGCAATATCGAGAGTATAGCTTTATATCTCTATGTCTTCTTAAGAACAAGATGACACATAGAAAAACAAGAGAGAATTACAGTGAAAAAAGAGATCAAGTGTTTTTTAGGGTTTTGCTAATCAATTCTTATCTAGGACTCCCGATAGCTTAACAATATATCTAATAAGATATCAGTAGAGCTATCTTCGGGAATTAAAAAAGAAACTAACCACCTAAAGAGCTATACCCTTTTAACCCTATCCGATTAAACATAGATCTTCGATCCAATCCATTGGGCTACCCACAAATTTATTATCTGGACTAGGATTAATGAAAAACCAATAGATAATTAATTAAATAGCCCAAATTGACCAAACTACTTTCTCACACCTTTTACCTAATTCAGACCAGGCCAACCTTAATTATTCAATCTGGGCTCAAACCCTGAATAATTAATTAACCAACTGAAATAGACTTTTAATTAGGTCTCTTTTAGGGCCTTTTATTTTATTATAACCCAATAATTAAAACAGACTATTTGAATAAAATAAACTCATTTAATTAAGACCATTTCTTCTACAAAAAAATCCATCGGGCTTATAGGCTATTCCAAGGCCAAAAGACACATCGCCTTGACTACTACAATGACCAAAATATCCCTACTATACAAATAGCTGCATTTTGCATTTTAAATATTTTCTAACATCACTATAAGAAAATATTAACCCTAAGAACAATGCTACATTAGCAATGTCTCCGACCTACAGGTGTTATGACAAATATATCCCTCTATATAACATCGTACATTTAGAGAGGAATAGTATACTAACACCTCTGTAAATGATATCTACTATCCTTAGACTTCTAGTCTAATGATCCACGACTTTCTGCAATGTTTCCACTTTCAAAGGGAGCTACCCTAAAGTAAACATCCAAGTCACGTTCCTCAAGGCCCTAGATTATTTGATCATTCGAACAGTCACAAGGAGTGATATAGAATAGAAGCTATCTTGTTCAAGTCTATCTTAATTAACTAGTCACATATTCCTAACATACAAGAATATTAGTCTTTCGATGAACCTCAACTATAGCATATTAAAGTATACACTTCCAACTTTGCCAGACCACTAACCCATACTCAAGTCGTAAGTTATAAATCCATGTTGTAGCAGTAGTAGTTTGGGTTTCTGTCATATAGTACTTTTAGAAACTACTACTACAGGTCCAGTTCTAAGTGTTCAAAATACACTTATGTTCTGAAGTGAGAGGACTATTCAATGGCTAAAGGTAAGCTATTCCCCATTTGAAATTCATAACTCAATAATCTTATCATGATGAGATTCCTATTCTCATCATCCAGTTAAGAATTATAGTTTATGTGTTAAATAATCCGTAATCTATACTTTACTATGAAAGACCTTCATTCATATAGATTACTTACTTAAACACAATAGATCTTTTCTAGTAATATTGTGCATAAATTAAAATACAAAAACACAAATAATTTATGAGAATAAAACTTTTATTAATTTAATCAAAATTACATAAAAAATACAGTCTTAGTGGACATACAATCTAACAATCTCCTACTTGCACTCTAAGATTATATAAGTCTATAGGGGTCGACCCCTATGGTGTCTAAGTATCTTTTGAAGACTTTTTCAGCCAAAGGCTTGGTGAATAAATTAGCTAGATTGTTCTCTGAGGTAATCTGTTCCATCATGACTTCCCATCTCTGAATAAATCCCCAAATCAGGTTGTACTTCCTCTCTACATACTTCCCCTTCTTGTGGTTTCTGAGTTCTTTAGATTGTGAGACTACGCCTATGTTATCGCAATACAACACAATCAGCTTGTCCATTTGTGGCATGACTCCTAGTTCTGTAAAGAACTTCTGGAGCCAGACTGCTTCCTTGAATGCCTCCGAAGCTATCACATACTCAGTTTCCATGGTTAAGTTAGCAATACAAGATTGCTTAATACTCCTTTATCAAATAGCTCCTCCAAGTAAGATGAAGATATATCCACTAGTGAATTTTCTCTCATCCTTATCTGGCAGGAAATCTGAGTCTGTGTATCCTATAAGAATCGAATCATTAGCCTTGTAAACTAGCAATATAATCCCTCATTCCCTTCAGGTATTTGAGAATATACTTTACAGTTTGCCAATGAACCTCTCCAGAGTTTGATTGATATCTGTTGACTAAGCCCACAATAAAGCAGATATCTGGCCTAGTACATAATATGGCGTAAATGAGACTTCCCACAGTCGAAGTGCAGAGAATCCTACTCATCCTGTTTTTTTCTTCTTGAGATTTAGGATAGTCCTTTAAAGAAAAAGACAACCTATGTCTACAAGGGATTAGTGCTCCTTTGCATGAGTCTATGCTGAACTTTGTCAATATCTTGTCAATGTATGTGGGTTGGGATAAACCTAAAGTTCTCTACGTCCTATTTCTAAGATGCTTAATCCCAAGAATGTAGCTGACTTTTCCTAAGTCTTTCATACTGAATTGACTTGATAGCTAAACCTTAATAGATGATAATGTTCCTACATCATTTCCAATGAAGAGAATGTCATTCACATACAACACAAGAAAAACCACATTAATGCTTTCTAGTTTTCTGTACACACATGGTCCTCGTTTTGAGTGAAATCATAAGACTTTATAGTTTCATCAAAATAAATGTTCCATACTTTTGATGCCTATTTAAGTCCATAAATGGACTTCTTAAGCTTACAGACTGTATTTTCTTGGCCTTTAGTAATAAAACCCTCCGATTTAGACATATTGATGTCTTCGCTAAGAAGGCCATTAAGAAAGGCTATCTTGATATCCATTTGCTATATCTTATAGTCATAATGACATGTGATTGGAAGGAGTATACAGATGGATTTAAGCATGACTAACGGGGAAAAGGTTTCCTCATAGTCGATACCCTCTTTCTGAGTATGCTCTTTCACCACAAGCCTAACTTTGAAGATTTTTACCTTTCCATCTACACCTCTTTTGCTCTTGTATACCTACTTACACCTAATGGGTTTTATTGTTGGGGATATGCCCTAGAGTCAATTTGTACTTATACAATTGTCATTATGTTTTATATAATAATATGAGGCTTTCCTTTCCATGAATAGTGAGTTTTGTTTTGTTGGTCATCAAGTACGTGACTTTATAGTAAAACCCTACAATGAATACAATGACTATTCTAAAACTGTCCCTGATCGATTATTATTATTGGAATAATAATAAATTAAGATTAGTATGTTTGTGACTTGATGGCTATGTTTTACTGGCCATGGATATTTGTGATATCGAGTCAGGACATAAATAAATGTTAGAGAACATTGTATTGGACATGACCCACTGTGAGAGTACTTCATGGAATATGTCATAAGTACTTTCTAGCCATAATAATATTGAAAGTCCTTCGACCTAAATTCATCATAGTTTCTTACTTAATAAATTCTATATTTTGACATTGTCTAAAGTTGTCTTTAACCAGATAATAAATTAGACTACTGTTGGATATAGAATAAATCAAGGAGAGGAATATGATTGATTGTGAAGGAATTTGTCCCTCTCAGTTATGGGAGAGATATCCATGGGCCCCTTGATAAGTTAGACTGTTAAAAATGCATGGCCATGCTCAAATATATCAATCTAAGTTATTGATATCATTTGTTTGAACAGTCTACTATGAAATCAAGAAATAATTGATTAAGCTTAATAAGGATGACATGCTCCGTGCCTTATGCTTAATCTGGATATCGTGTGACAAAATGACTAAATATAAAATTATGGTTTGGTTCAAAGAGATCACCGATCTTCATTTAACCTGGATAGTTATAATGTTTTGCTAGAAACCGCTTATAACTTGTGGGCTATTTAAATATGATTTAGGCACACTGCCAGTGTTAAATGAACCTATAGGGTCACACAATAAGTGAACTTGTTAGGTTATTTTTCTGGTGACCAGGTTCGATGAATCTGGATGATATCCAGATTATAAGAATCTGACTCGGTAAAATAATTAGTTAAATTACCGAGATAATGGCAGAATCTTATCATATCAGTTTTAATTTAATTTGAATTTAAATTAGAATATGATAAGATATTATTAGGGTTGGACTCTAAGAGGTTCGAGGGTTTTTAAGAAAACCCTAGCCGTCTTTCAATAGTCCAATTTTTCGGTTGAGAACATTCGTGCCATTCTCTACCAGAAAGGAAAAAAACCTCTCAAACCCTAGGCGCTAGCACTCCCCGGGTATCGAGTGAGTTCGCGGTGTGTATCCGATAGAGGACGTTCGCATACTGCAGCGTCTGGTGATTGTTCGGGTTGAACGTACAACAGCGCAACCAGAATCGAAGGATTTCGATTACAGCAATCAGAGGTAATTCTTAAAACTTAGATCTTCTTAATCGTTTACTTGGGTCCTCGGGAGGGATTCGTAGATGTTTTTCGCGTTTAGGAGTCCACGAATCCCAACATTTATCTCTTTAGGTAAAGTTACAAGATCCCAAACCTAATATAAGTATATAGACTCAATCTCGACTTTCATTACTTCATGCCATAGGTTTGTATTGGCATCAGCAATAGCCTCCTCGTATCTAGTGCGATCCTATTCTTGATGGTCAGAGACTAGGTAAAAAACCTCTCTACTCCATCTTTTTGGAACCCTAGATATCCTCCCACTCCGACGAGACTTCCTTTGTACAAGTTCTTAAGGTTATGCCTCTTCTTGTTTCACAATCGAGTAGAAGAAATTGATTCAGAAGATAATTTCTCCTCGACTTCCAATCTAGTTGAACCTTTTGTGGATGTACTTTGATCATGCTCAAAGTATCTAGCATTGGTACTTACAAATACTTTCTGCTCCTTGGGATGATAAAAGTAACTACCATTTATTTCCCTTGGATACC
This sequence comes from Voacanga thouarsii, assembly GCA_026120185.1. Lineage (NCBI taxonomy): Eukaryota > Viridiplantae > Streptophyta > Magnoliopsida > Gentianales > Apocynaceae > Voacanga > Voacanga thouarsii. The sequence continues at coordinate 361,681 of JANUWF010002415.1, read as the reverse complement.
TAATAGAATAGCATAATTTTAATCTTGGTTCTAACTTGTCTCTCTTGATCAGTACATAAGTTGGACAGCTCCATCTCCTGAGATGATTCAAACTTGGCTTGCACCCAATCTACATCTCATAGGACGTCCTAGGTACTAATTTGGAAGGCACCAAATCTAGAATATATGCTCCTGTAACTAGGGCATATCCTTAAAAAGAAACTAGAAGAGTAGCATGAGACATCATGCTTCAAACCATTTCCATCAATGTCCTTTTCTCAGTTACTCAGTTCTGCTGGGGTGTCCCCAACACAAAGAGTTGGGATACTATTCCATGATGTACCATGTAATTCTTGAATTCACCAAGGAGGTACTCTCTACCAAGATCTGATCGTAAGGTTTTGATTAGTTTACTTATTCGACGCTCTACTTCAACCTTATACTCCTTGAATTTGTCAAACGAGTCAAACTTGTGTCTTATACGGTAAACATAACCATTCCTTGTATAATAATCTATGACAGTGATGAAGTACCCAAACCTTTCTCTCTCTTGCTAGTGTAGACAATGGGCCATACACATCAGTGTGAACAAGGCTCAATATCTCCTTGACTCTATCCATCTTTTAGCTAAAAGACCTTCTTACTCATCTTTCCCATTAGGCAAGAATCATACTGATGCCAACATTCCAATCTCAATAAGCCTAAAAGCCCATAATGGATTATAATTAATCTCTGAATCATGGTTGAGTTAATGTGTCTCAACCTTAGATGCTAAAGATATGAGCCATTGAAATTAGTATTTCTTTTCCTACTTAAAGGTTTACTTTAGCATTATTTATTGATTTTTAATAGGATTTATGGAGAATAGATTTTCATACATGTGCCCAATACACAAAACATCTCCATTTCTACTGATGGTAATTCTAGAATAGAAAGAAATAGAATAACTATGATTTATTACTTTCGCAATTGAAATAAAATTTTATATAATACCAGGTACATATAAAATATCCTTCAAAATAACTATCTTATTACAATAAAAAAGAAGTTTTATCTCTTCCACTTCTTGGGCCCACACTTGTGCTCTATTTCTCACTCATAATCCATATTATCTATTTTAGAGTCGTTTTATCTTCCTAAACCCCTGTAAGAAATTATAGATATGATCAGTGGCTCTAGAATCAATAATTTAAGTGGAAGTTGATCCAACCATTGATATAGACTCTAGATAGTAAATATTATCTGTGGAATTTTTCTTGGCTTGAAGATCTGGACACTTATTTTTTCAGTATCTCTTTTTCCTATATTTAAAGTACTTGCCCTTGGGCTTGTTATGCTGGGACTTAGAATGGGCTACTGTGTTTCCTTTCTTCTTTTTGAACTTTCTAAGTTTAGACTAAGTTCTTAAAGAAAAAGCCTTAGCAATCATTGCCTTAGACTGTGGCTTCATGACATTTTCTACCACTTAGAACTCCTTCGTCAACTTTGTTAAACCCATGTTTAATTTGTTTATGTTGTAATTCAACTTGAACTGAGTGAAGTAGTTCAGCAGAGATTCGAGAACCATATCCACTTGGCTCTTGGGGTTAATTACAGCCCCCAAGACTTTTGCTTCCTCGAAAGTAGCAATCATTTTAAACATATGCTCCCTGACTAATGCACCCTCAGCCATCTTGGTGTTCACGATTGTTCTAAGAGCCTTCTACCTTGTGGGCCGACTCTTATCTACGTACATTGTATCTAATGACGTGCTAATGTCATAAGCAATGACCATGTGCTTGTGTTTTGACTGGAGCATATTAGACATGGAGGCTAACATATAGCAATGAGCCATCTCATCAGCCATCTTCTATGCCTTTTCAGCTTCACGCTCCTCTTTAGTGGAACGCTCCCTGACAACAGGGTAAGTTTCATATATGAAATACTTATACTCCCCTGCGGTGAGTATTATATCCAGGTTCCTTTTCCAGTCAGTATAGATTAGTTTATTCTCATAGAGAATAATAGCCAAAGGACTGAAAGAACCTCAGTTTGTGAAAAGCAAATAATTTGTGCACTTTATCCCCATATTAATACTGATAATAGTTAGATATATCACTATTATCTATTAATTTGGCTCTTAGAAAAACTACTATAGCTTCATGGGAAGATTAATAGTTTCCTAAGCAAAGTGTTTTGACCATAACAAATTGACTACCCTTCTAGTTAATGATCCAGAAGATAACTCCATCGAGGGCATGGCCATTTCTTCTTATTTTTTATGGACAATCCTCGCACTACGACCTCTAATATATGCTAGCCAATCGCAGTACGTGTTCTGGGCATCAATTATGTTCATCCATTAGGTTTCGATCCTTGTGAAATCCCCATCCTATACGAGTTCACTCTAATGGTGCCGTGAGGAGATCCATGATCTCTAATGAGGATCGTGATGGAAGCTGTGGGGCTATTGGAACCCCTCTCCCATTTAGTTTTTTAAAACAAGAGTTTTCCAAGAAAATATCCTTTTGAACATATCCCATTAAGTATTCCTTAACTCTTGTACAATATCTAAACCTATAAATCTCTATGTCAAGGTAAATTCCTTTAAGAGATTTTCTATAGATTAATTTTACCTAGTCAAGAACTTAATGATTTAAAAAATTTCCTTTTAAAACTTTTAAGAGACTTTGGTCTCAAGTTTAATTTGACAAAAAATAATTTTTCGTGTAAAATAAATTAAAATGGTTGTCCTTTTTTACTTTAAAAAAATATCTAAATCCAAAATATTCTCTATATCAAGGACAAAATCATTCACGAGCATAAACAAGGATTAATTTCCTTTAAGTTAAAACAATCATTTAATTAAAGAAAAATATTTTTCCTTCTAAAAAATTCCCAAAGACTTTGGGCTTTGAGAAAACTGCATATAGGTTGCTAAAAGAAAATAGCATGCTAGAAAAGTGTAAACGTTTCATGCTTTTCTATTCTTTTAACCTAAGGGTCCAAATAAAGAATTAAACACATTAATTAATTAATTAATGGTCTTGTTTAATCCTAATTCCCTTACTATTATTTTTCATACAAAATATTCCAAGAATATTAACTATGCAAAAATAATAAATTCGCCTGGTATATGACCCATAATGGAAAAGAAAATTGCATGAAAAATACAAGGAAAAATAATAAATATTCTTGCGGTCTTCATGCACCCACTACACCGGATCACTGACCCCTGATCTGGATTGACCCATGGACCTTACTTGACTCGGCCCCTTAGCGGCTAGCTGCGACTTAGGCTAAAAATGGCCTGAAGCAGCGGCCATCTTTTTGGCGTCTAGGCCTGGCTCTTCTTCTTCTCTGTTTTTCTGCAATCATTTGTATCTTCATCTCTCTAGAGTATTTACAGGCATGAATTTGTTTACAGATTTCAACAAAAATCAACTAAAACAATACCAACAAGCAACTATGCCCCTAATTACAGGCTTACACGAGTTCATCTAAGAAAGCTATTAAAATACAATGTTCCTATGTCTCAGCTATGAGACTTACATAACACCTAGTCCATACCAGAAACATGAAGATTCACCATATAATGATATCACAACAATCATCTAGCTAGTTTTATTTACTAACATACATCCTACATTTGCCATTAAAACTAACATGCTCTAATAGCAATTGAAGGTTAAATACGATAAACATAAAAACAGAAATAGTAAATAAACAACACAGTGGAAGAGGTTAATACCTCTGCGTTTTCTTAAAAATGATCACTTAGGATAATTAGGCACCGATGGAACCGTTGAATTAGTCAGTGAATGCCTCTAGTTCTCTTGTTAATGCCACCTATTATTGTCCTGCCAACCTGTGACTGCATCATATGAACCCTACACTCTTGGGCTTTTAGAATATACTGTTGCCTGAGTAGCCGGTGAAAGTCGAAAGATAGAGGAAAGGTCTCCCTTGACAAATTGCTATCGAGTAGTATCGAGTGTATAGCTTTCTGTCTCTGGGTCTTCTTAAGAACAAGATGACACATAGAAAACCGAGAGAGAATTACAGTGAAGAGAGAGTTCAAGTGTTTTTTAGGGTTTTGCTAATCAGTCTTATCTAGGACTTCCGATAGCTTAACATTATATCTAATAAGATATCAGTAGAGAGCTATCTTCAGGAATTGAAAAAAAAAAAAAAAACCACCTAAAAACCCATACCTGTTTAACCCAATCCGGTTAAACATGGACCTTCGATCCAACCTATTGGGCTACCCACAAATTTATTATCTAGACTAGGATTAATAAAAACTCAACAAATAATTAATTAAATAGCCCAAATAGACCAAACTACTTTCTCAAGCCTTTTACCTAATTCAGACCAGCGTAACCTTAATTATACTGAATCATTAATTAACCAACTAAATATATTTTTAATTAATTCTCTTGTAGAGCCTTTTATTTTATTCTAATGTAATAATTAAATTAGACTATCTGGATAAAATAAAACTCATTTAATTAAGATTATTTCCTCTACCCAAATCCATCAAGTCATATGGCTATTTTGAGGACTAAAAGACACATTACCTTGGTTATTAAAATAATCAAAATACCCCTGTTATAGAAATAGTTATGTTTTATATTTTAAATATTTTTTAATATCACCATAATAAAATATTGACCCCAAGGACAATGCTGCGTTGCAGCATCTCGGACCTACAAGTGTTACGACAAATATACCCCTCAACGTAATGCAGTATATTCAGAGAGGAAGATTGTACTAACACCTCTGTAAATGACATCTACCATCCTTATTTCCGCTTTCAAGAGGAGCTACCCTAGAGTAAACATCCAAGTCATGTTCCCCAAGGACCCTGGATTATTTGATTATTCAACCAGTCATAAGAGGCGATATAGCATAGACGCTATCTTATACAACTCTATCTTAATTAACTAGTTACATATACCTAACATAAAAGTATATTAATCGTACAATAGAACTTCAATTATAGCATATCAAAGTATACGCTTCTAGCATCGTCAAATCACTAACCCATACTCAAGCCGTATGGTATAAATCCACGTTGTAGCAATAGTAGTATAGGTTTTTACCATATAGTACTTTTAGAAATCACTACTACATGTCCAGTTCTACGTATTCAAAATGTACTTATGTTATGAAGTGAGAAGACTACTCATTGGCTAAAGGTAAGTCGTTCTCTATTTGGAATTCATAACACAATAACCTTATAATGATGAGATTCTCATTCTCATTATCTGGTTAAGAACAACAGTTTATATGTTAAGTAACCCGTGATTCGTACTTTACTGTGAAAGACCTTCATTCATATGGATCACTTACTTAAACATTATGAGTCTTTTCCAGTGGTATTGTGCATAAATTAAAATGCGAAAATACAAACAATTTATGAGAATAAAACTTTCATTAATTAATCAAAATTACATTAGAAATACAGTCTTAGTGGGCACACAATCCAACAGGCTTAATTCTATAATCTTTGCCAAGTAGTTTTTTAATATTTGTGATTAACTACCAAATGAACAAGATTGAGACCACACAACCTGAGTTAATCAACTTTCTCAAGACTATAGAAACTTTCTTGAAGAAGGAAGCCAATATAGTTATGCTGGTAGATTCTTCCTCTTCTAAGAAGAAAGTTCTCAAGAAGAAGAAGAAGATTTCTACTAAGCCCAAAGGTGGCGTGAAGAAAAAGGAGGCAGCTGCTAAAGGCCCATGTTGTTATTGTGGCAAGATGGGCCCTTGGAGGTGCAACTACAAGGTCTACCTGGAGACCATCAAAGAAACAAAGAAGAATAAGAAGGTCGCGAGCACTTTTACATAGACTCCTAGTATTTTTATGATTGAGATTAACACTACCTTTAAATATGAGATATGGGTATTAGATATTGGATGTGGATCTTATTTGTGCAACAATTTGCAGGGACTAAAGGACAGTAAAAGGTTTGAAAATGGTGATGTGGATCTACGTGCCACAAATGGAGCAAAAGTTGTTGCACTTGCTATGGGGACTTATCATCTACACTTGCCTTCTGGATTAATTTTGGAACTTATAAACTATTATTATATACCTGTTTTATATAAGAACATTATCTCAGTCGTTTGTTTGCATATGAATGGTTTTCATTTAATTTTCAAGAATAAGGTTATTCTTTTTCATTAAATGATATCCAATATGATGTTGCAACTTTAATAAATGGTTTGTATGTTCTAGACATGAATGATCCTATTCTCAATATAAACAATGAGAAATAAAGAAAAGATAACTTAATTTCTTCTTACTTATGATATTGTCGTTTAAGCCATATAAATGAGAATTACATTTCTAAGTTTCACAAGTTTGGTGACTTAAGGTCATTGGATTACGAATAATATGGCTCATGCAAGTTTTGTTCATTGAAAAAATGACTAAAACTCCATTTTGTAGAAAAAGGGAAAGGACCAAAAAGTTATTAGAACTCATATATACTGATGTATGTGGCCTAATATCAATATAAGTAAGAGGAGGTTATCAATACATCATTACCTTTATTGATGATTATTTACGATATGGATATTGGTATTTAATAAAATACAAATCTGAAGCCTTTAATGAGTTCAAAGACCTCAGGAATGAAGTAGAGAAAAACTTGGCAAAAGTATTAAAACTATAAGATCTGATTGAGGAGGTGAATACTGAAGCCAAGCATTTCACAGTTATCTAAGAGATAATGAGATATTATCTCAATGGACTTCACCATATATAAGTAAATATAGTGGTATATCTGAGAGAAGGAATTGAACCCTTCTAGAATGGTATGAACCATGATAATTTTTGCAGATTTACCAAAATTATTTTGGAGATATATACTAGAGATTGTTGTTTATGTACTAAACAGTGTTTTGTTAAAAACAGTTGATACTATGACATTTGAGTTATTCATTGGTAAGAGACCAAAGTTACCTCACATGAGAATATGGGGTTGCACTGCCTTTGTTTAAAGGCTGCAGTACGATAAACTTGAAAGTAAGTCTGACAAGTATTTGTTTGTTGGATATCCAAAAGAATCATTTGGATATTATTTCTATCTCTCTTCTGAAAGTAAAGTGTTTATTTCAAAGCATGCCATCTTCTTAGAGAAGGAGCACATACTTAAAAGGGACAATGGGAGTAAAATTAAACTTAGTGAAGTTTAAGAAGAATAAATAAATATAGATTAATCATCTGATCCTACATCTATTGAAAGAATAGACAAACCTTCATATGCACAAGAACCTCGTAAGAGATACGTATGGCACTTGAGAGACATGAATTTCTCATAAGTGACCATAATGACATATTGCTCATAGATGAATTTGAGCCTATTACTTATAAAGATGTTCTGAATAGTCCAGAATTTGACATACGACTTGAGGCCATGAAGTCAAAAATAGATTCCATATATGATAACCAAGTATAGACATTGATTGATCTACCCGAAGAAAGCAATCTTATTGGGTGCAAATGGATTTTTAAAAAGAAAAACTGACATGGATGGTAACATAGTTACCTATAAAACATTACTAGTTGCTAAATGTTATTGTCAACAACATGGTATTGACTATGATGAAACTTTTATATCAATTTCCATGCTAAAATTTTTAAAGATACTCCTAGCACTTGTCGCCCATTATGACTATGAAATCTTACAAATGGATGTGAAAACAACTTTCCTAAATGGAAACCTAACTGCAAAAGTGTACGTGATCCAACTTGAGTTTTTTATATCCAAAGATAGCTAAAAAATGTGTAAGTTGCAAAGGTCTATTTATAGACTTAAAGCAAGCTTCTAGGAGTTAGAATATCCATTTTGATGAAACAATTAAAGAATTTAGATTCATTCAAAATATGGATGAACTTTGTGCATACAAGAAGGTTAATAAGAGTGTAGTCATTTTCCTATTAATTTATGTAGATGATATATTGCTAATAGGAAATCATGTCTCGGTTCTTAATCTGTAAAGAATTGGTTATATAAGAAGTTATCCATGAAAGACCTTGAAAATAACCTATATTTTGGAAATAAGGATCTATAGAGATAGATCAAAAAGATTGCTCGATCTATCATAGTCAATATACATAGACAAAGTGCTGAAGAGGTTTAATATAGTTTAGTCCAAAATGGGATTCTTACCCATGTCTTATGGGGTGAGCCTTTTAAGATTGATGTCTCCCATAAGTTGAAAGGGATGACATGAGTAGAATTTCATATGCTTTGGCAATTGGATTTATCACAGATGCTATAATACGTACTAGGCCTAATGTATTCTGTACTCTCAGCTTTCGAGCAGATACCAATCTGACCCTAGAGAGGGTCATTGGGTGGCTGTAAAGAATATCCTTAAGTACTTGTGAAGGACTAAGGATGTACTCTTGGTATATAGAGAATGTGATTTGAAAATAAAAGAGTATATTGATGCCAGTTTTTATTCTGGTAAGGATAACTTCAAATCACAATCAGGCTACATATTCACATTAGGTAGAGTGGTAGTAAATTGGAAAAATTCAAAACAAGATACTATTGCTGACTCGATGACTAAAGATGAATATATAGTTGCTTCTGAAGTAGCTAAATAAGCAATTTGGATAAGAAAGTTTGTGATGGAACTAAGAGTGGTTTCTAGCATTATTGATATAATACTTTTGTATTGTGACAACAATGGAGCCATTGGATAAGCAAAGGAACTAGGGTCTCACCAGCCATCCAAACACATACTAAAATGCTATCACTTGATCTGGGAGATCATAGATAGAAAGGATGTAAAGATATAAAGAGTTCTAACAGATAAGAACATAGCAAACCCACTCACTAAGACGCTACCCAAGAAAAAACATGATAGACATGTTGAATCATTTAGTATTCGATACATGAATGATTAGCTCTAATACAAGTTGGAGTTTGTTAGTGTTATGCCCTAGAGGCAATCACTCGTATAATGTATATGATACATTTGTATAATAAAATCAATTTTTATCTTATCGGTTTGTTTCATTTGTATAAAACTGTTAAATAAAGTCCTAAGCACATAGTATAGTATTAAAGAAATTATGATAGAGATCATAATGTGAGAATTTTACTACATTATGTAGTACTTGTGCTTAAATTATACCTAGTCATAGTATTAATTAGATAAGATATCACTAATGCGCAAAGACTAGCACGTCTTATACTTCTTGATTGGATCAAGTAGTGGTTCTTATATTCGTGAGTATTGTGATACTCAAAGTTAACATGTCAATACTTGTTAAGTGAACAAGATCATTAGGTGACCTAACTATGAGATAACCATATGAATAGCTATTTAGTAAAAGATTTCCAATCGATGAAGATTCCTAAAAGAGGGAGATTGTAATATTCCTCTATTTTTTTGCATTTTGACTGGCTACTCTATATAGAGAATAAGAATTTGTATAAGTGACATGAACAAGAAATGATCAGTATAATGAGATGGATGTTTTAGGGCGATAAAAATATTCAGGGACACAATTGAAATGTTGATATTGTTCTACCTGTACTTTTGTACTTCAATTAATGACTACTTCGTATAGAACAAAAATTTGGGTATAAGCCTAGAACAAATGTTGATCAGCACAATAGGATGAACGTTTTGGTGTAATTTAAGTTTTTAGGGGTATCGTTGTAATTTTTACCGCGATCGTAATTTTGACCACGAATTGAGAAGAACTAAAAAGGAATTTTAGAATTCTGATCCCCAACCATTGAGTTTAGTAAAGTGCATAGATTCTATTAGTGGAATAAAAAGTTTTCCCGATACCGACCCAAATTATAGTTTATTCCTAAGGAAATTGTGAAGTATGGTGGAAAGTGAAACAAGCGGCTAATTATGATTAGCTATTGGAAATAGATGTTATTTTATGATTGGATGATAAGATCAAGTGTCCTTAATTGGTTGGTTGAAATTATTTTATAAGAATTTTTTTATAAAGCTTTCATAATAAGAATATATAAGCTTATTTAGTAAGCTTTTATAAGCTTTCTCAATAAGCTATATGATTAATTAATAAAATAATGGACCATGTGATGATTTGCCATTGAGAATGGCGGTGCAAGTGCTATTTTTATAGCTTGAAGTTGGCAGCTACAAAGAAGAAAAGAAAAGGGAGAAAAATGAAAGAAAATGAAGGAAAATAGAAAGAATAAAAGAAAAAAAGAGAGAAATTCCTTGAGAGAAAGAGAAAAGGAGAAATGAAGGAAACAAAGGGCTTTTAAAGCTCGAAGAGCTTGATACACAAGGTAAAACACCCTATTTTTTTGAATTAAAGTTGTCATGCGATTTATGAGGATTATTTTGGTGTTGATTTTTATAGGGAATTCATATGAAACATGAATTTTACTTGAAGAATAATTCTATTTTGGGGCTGTTTTGTGTGTGTTGTGTGGTGGTGTGCTTGGAGGTATAACACCCCACATTTTTACTTCCGATTGACTACTATTTGTAATAGGATGAGAATTTGTACTGATGCCCAAAACAAAAGTTGATCGGTGTAATGAGACAAATATTTTGGTGGAATAATATTTTGTCGGGACCCAGATGTAATTATTGAATTTGTTCTACCTGTACCCTAAATTTTTGAAAAGCTATTATTATTAACAAAATAAAAATTTAAGGGTACTCTTAAAAGAGAAATTGATCAGTGCAATAAAATGCACGCTTTGGTGGAAATTATGCTACCCGGGGTATCGGGGGCATTTTCGTTATTTTGACCGCGCCTACGACTTTGACCACAAGTTTGACTAAGTAGAGAGGGAATTGAAGAATTTAAGTGTTACCAATGGATTCAGTGGAATTTTTGGAGTTGTATAGTGAAATAAAATATTTTTCCGTTATGAACTTGATTTTGATCATTTCTGAAGAAAATAGAAAATCGCGGTTAAAAATGGACGTGTGGCATTGTGTGAATGGTGGATGAAAACAAGTGTTAAAATACCATTGGGCGAGTAAAATATTTGTATGATTATTAAATTGCAAAAGCTTATTCAATAAGTTTAAGAATTATCCATTTAAATTAAGTCCACCAATAGGAACTTAGCTTTAAAATGGATAGCCCACAATGTAATTAGTGTTGGTTGACCCTTGAACACAAGAATGGCGGTGAGTAGGCTGGGAAAACCGGCCAAGGGCTTAAATGAAGAAGGAAGGAAGAAATAAGGAAGAAAAGGAAAGGAAAAATCAAGAAAAAATTGGAAAAGGAGAGAGAAAATAGTGTTCTTGAAGAAGTTGGAGATTCTTGGAGCAAATTCAAGTTAGAACACCTTATATACAAGGTAAAGTCCTATACTTCAAGAATTAAAGTTGTAGATTTCATTACGGTGATCGTTTTGATATAAATTTTAACATGAAAACGTGAGATTTGTGATGATTAAAATGATTATTGTGTACTATGTGAGACTTTGTGTGTGCAAGTGTGTGAACCGGTTGGATAAAGGATTCATAGGCTATGTTTTGTATGGTGAATAAGAGTATTTGAATGGTGATATAAAGGGTTGTTCATGATTAAGAAGAAAGATGATAGAGTTGGGATAAAAATGGGTAAAACGTTAAAAAAAATTGGATTATGATTTGTTTTTGAATGTTGATGTTAGTTATATGTTATTTGCATAAGAACTTAGTGGCTTTCTTGAACTTGAAAATATGAAGAATTAAAGTTTTTTGAAGGGAAATGAAGTGGATTAAGGGTTAAATAGGTGTTATGAATCAAGAAGCACAAGTAGGTGAAGTTGTTTTGTGCAAATGGACTAAAAAAAATCAGAAAACTACTGGGGCTGTTTTTGCCCAGTAGAGTGTTACTGTAACCAGAACTCTAAAAAAGGATATACCAAATTAAATTTAAGAGTCTTACGATCTTTTTAGTAAATCATAGAGCCAAAACGGAGTTGTGGATTGAAAATTATGTCCAAAACAAAATCATGTGTCAAAGCTGCAAAATTTCAGAATTTTGCTTGGAACATGGACGAATTTAAGGATGATTAATTGTGTGGTTTGGATGAAATAATTGGGGAAATATGAAGTGAATCCATTTTTTATGAAGGGAGAAAGGATTTGGAAAAATGAAAATGAAAGAATTGAACAACCGACGGAAAAACGATGTGAACGAAAGTTGAACGTTTTCCTTAACCATCAGCTAACCGTCGGCCTCGCCGGCTAACCGTCGGCCCCCGTCAGCTAAACGTCGGTTGGACGTCAGCTACCCGTCGGGCATGTCGGCTACCTGTCGGCTATTTTTCGGCCAAACACGAATTGATCTGAAAATGATGTTTGGTGTAGGTTTAATGACAAACGGTCAACAAAACATCGAAAACGGTAGAAACGAAGGTTATATGGCCATGAACGGAAAGAGTTGCTTAGGACACGAGGTGAGTCCCTTTGATTTCTAAAACTGTTCTAAAAGATAGTGTACTTTGTTTTTCCATCAAATGCTATTTTATCTACCACTTTGAAAATCCCTGAATATGTTTAAGGTTTATCTGAGCGAGAGTTATTTTAAGCCATTTTGGGCTTGTTTGAACATCATAATTAGCTTGGAAACCTTACTGGATGATTAAATTATGAATTTTTTGAATTTGGTCCCTTTTAGATTAAATATTTGGGATTTTTAGAAAATGGTAAATTTTGAAATCGAGTATTCATAAATTGACTTGAATGCCTTTACTGGAACATTTTATGAAAATATATTTGGAAACTTTGAATTTAATCCTCTTTTGGTATTATAATTATAGATCTTTTGAAATGAGTTTCTTTTAAATTGGGTATTTGGAAATTGATTCAAATGTCCTTATTGGAATGTTTATGAAAACTTTTGGAATTGGGTATACGGTAAATGACTGAAATATCCTTATTGGAACTTTTGTGAATACTTTTCAAATCAGGTAAGGGTAAAATGACTCGAAAATCCTCAAAAAGTCTTTTGGAATCGGGTAGAGGTAAAAAGACTTGAATACCCTTGGAAATGACTTTTGTGATTGAGTACGGGGAAAACAACCTGAATACTCTTGAAAACATGTTTTGATGTGTGAATAGAACTCTTATCCAGTTTTAACATGATTTTGGAAAATGATCTCTCGTGATGAGATCAACTTTTGGAAAACGAATTTTTTATCCTTGAAATTGTTTTATTGGTCCGGTGTACCATGGAATGAATTGATTGGCTCTGTGGAGTCTTTGTGAATGATGATCTAACTTGTGAGTCAGTGGGATCAAATTCTAAAAAATGTTGATTTGCCCCATAACTGTTTTGATTTGAAAATTTTGTGAGATTAGATAACCCTCTGGCTTGATCAGTCAGACGGGGTTGGTATTGTTAACGTTGAGTATTCAGCAAGGACTTTGATATTTGTACTAGCTTATGTTAGAGATAGACAATCCCAAGTAACCTTATCAGTTTTGGGGATTGTTTTACTCCAAACAGGGCAATGGGATATTGAGATGAGTCATCCTGACTAGCCTTTTAGTACTTGGCAATTGCCACGTCTGCAGGAGTTTCTTGATTTTGAGTCATTCGCTGGATGCTGGGTGGGGACACTCGGCACGTTTGACTCCTTGCTGCCTTGATGGTGTTTGATGTTAGGATTGGGACCCCTGGCTTATGGTGGCAAGTAAAAGGTAGTGTGCTGCGGTATACCTGAGTAGAAGTACACTGCAGTGTACTTATTTCGATGATGCACGGTTGAGTACTAGAGGTTACGATCTCAGTACAATGATACGTGGCACCGAAGGTAAGGACTGTGGGACTTGCATATGAATACAGGCCTACCTTTTATTGGAGAAGCACCTGTGATTTGAAAATTGGGGCAATGACTTGAAATTGAAATATAGTTTTTCAAAAATAATTGAGTTTTAAATAAACTCTTCGTTAAGAGTTTTGGACTCATTTCTATTGAATAAATGATATGCTTTCCACAAAAAGTTTTGTGTACTCTGCCTCTTTGATAAAGTACTAGCACAAACGGGACTCACTGAGTGATTTTTCACTCACACGTGTCTTTTATCTTACCTTTTTGTAGGATCCGGAGTTAAGCAAACCTATGGATAGAGGACGATACCAAAGTGACAGTAGAATAGGTCCGGACGTTTTCCTTTTGGAAAATGTACTTTTTTGCTGATGTTGAATGGAAATTTTCATGTATGAGCTTCTTTGTTATATAGGTGTACGTGACCATTAGTATGGGTTATTATATGGATCTAGACCTTACACACTTTGTTAGATTTTTTTTTTTGTTATAAAAACCCCTTGTCTCGGTAACTGGACAGGGCAACACCTGATATTAATATGCTTCCATTGTTACCTTTAGTAGGGGTGTTACAAGAGGTGTGTGTTCTGTGTTTTATGTGATGTTGGAGATGTCTTGAAGGTTGTTTGAAGGGTAGTTCATGGCTGCAAAGGTAGAAGAAGAGAACAAAGTAGAATATGGTTTAAATTGTTGAGAAAATAAAGGATTAATTCATGTTTTATAGCTACTATTTCTATTATGATGTTACTGATGTATTCTTGATCGAAATTAATGGGATTTATGAAATGTTTACACAATGAACAAGATGTTAGAGTGTGTTGATGGTATGTATGTTGCATAAAGAAGAAAATGGAATTAATTATACGAAGCTAGAAAACAAAATAGAAATTTTGTTTTGACTGAATCTTGGCCAGAGCTGAAAAAGGAATAAACTAAATAAATTGGTTCATTGTTCTAGAAACCCATGACCTGAAACTTGTAGCTAAATATCTTAGTATGATTCTGAAACCAATTTGACATGATTTGGACTTGTAAATAGAAAGTTATGGTATAAGTACCAAAGGCTGCCAATTTAATGACAAGATGAAGAAGTTGGGAGTTTATGTTTAAAACTGAATGAAATGGAAAGGAAATTGGTATTTTATGAGTTGGAAATCAAAAAGAAAGGCCTTGGGGACATTTTGGAACAAGTTTGACATTAATTGGACCTGTGAATCAAATGTGTTAAAATATAAAAAAATAAGTATGCCAAGAAGGAGAAAATGCAGAAATTTGGTTAATAAAGAATTAACTCATATGTTGATTCCATGTGTATTGTTGGATACATGAAGGATCAATGAAGCATGTGAAAGTTTTGTATATTTATTTGAGGAATGAAATGGAGGAATGAATAAGTGAACCTTTGATCATCTCAAATATTTATATCATGTTGAGGAAGAAATGGAGGAATAAGGAATTAGGTCATTCCTTTGGTTTTACATATTTGATAATACCTCTCAAGTAAGCTGATTCAAGTAAGTCCTTGCATGGTTTTCAAATGTCAATGCTCTTAATTGCAAGTTATTATAAATTGATGTTGAATCAAAATATGAGTAGTTGGATTGCAATCATGTTTGTTTTTCTTACTAAAAGGTTTTCATCAAACAAAGGTATCAAATAAAAATGTTATTCTATTTTTCCTAATGGTTTTATGTAAACTATTCTAAAACCATGCTTGTATAATCAAGGTATAGAAAATGGTTATTTGAGGTTAATTCTTGAGCAGAATATTAATTCATTGAGTACTCAATAAAAGTAAACTGCTAGAACTAGCTCATGATACTTAGAGTGAGTCTCTCATCTGGTAGCTGCCTTTGAAAGGTAAGCTCTGATTGGATAGGATGCCAATCCTAATAAGTAAGGCTAGCTTGAGCTAGCAACTTAGGTTGAATGGATTGTTATTTGGAGTTGGATAACCAGCATGTTTGGGTAGGAGATGGAGGAGTATCCTACCTAGTAGGCCCATCATCCACTGCACTGTGATGTAGGGTTTCACAGTCTTTAGCCATGATGCAGGGTTTCATGGCAAGGACTATGATGCAGGGTTTCATAGTCCACTAATTTGTTTGAGAGTGATTGATTTCTCGAATTGTTCAATTATAATATCATGCAAAATTATGTAAAAAAACCACTCATTGTTGTTAAAAGGATTGTGACATGACTTGCAAACTATTTTATTGAAATGTTTCAAATGTGCACACATAAAATTGTTTTAAATGTACATATGCACACACAGGACTTACTGAGAAGTTATTCTCACACTTTTTGTAACATGTTTTTAGGAGACGCTAGATTTGAAGGTTAAAAGACTTTATAGATTGAAGTTTATTTTCGTTTCTTTTGTATTTGTTTTCTAGTTGTTTCTTTTGTGTTGTATTTTAAAACTTGTATCAGTATTTTGGATTGTAATAAGTTATAGACATCTTTTATTCCTTTTAGTTTACTTTTTTACCTCGTTATAAAGACCCCCTAGTCCTTTGGATTGGGTGACGTTCTCGCCCTTTTTGAGTGTGTAGGCAGTAGGGTGTTGCAAGAGGCATCAGAGCCTAGGTTTAGGCTAATATTCTAGTTGACTAGTATTTATATTTTAAGTAATATGATTTGGTATTGACTTGCGTATGTTCTACCTATAGAATGGTTAGAATATTTGTTCCTATCATAAGGCATTGGCCTGCACTCTGTGGAACTCACCCATCCCAGTCCACCAGGTAGACCCACATTCTTCTGATTCAGAGTCAGAACTAAAGCATTGAGGGAAAATAAAAACACAGCAAAAAATAGCAATTGAAAAATTTTCTCCAGCTAAATGTCTAGGAATACTTACTTTTAAGTTGCTTAGATTGAATAACCGGAGGATTTGGGTTAGACGAAATGCTTTGATTTTTCACGACTACTTATTCCGCAAGAATATCGGCCAAGCATCAACTCCTTCGCATTAAATACACGCACCAAAATTGCTAACTTTCAATCTTCCAAAGTGTTCTCGAACCTCCTATAGGCTATCTACCAGTAAAAGTACAATAATAGGTGAAAGAATAATATTTAGAAGAATTAAATTGGGAGAGCTATTTTTTTAAAGGAAAAAGTCTAAAGGAAAAAATACGTGAGAATCTGTGGCCACGAAAAAAATATGAAAGCTAACTATTTTGTTTTCCTTGGTTAGCCAAAAAATTATGATACCAAGCCACATATGAAAACCTTAAAAGCAAATAATAAGCTTTCAAATTTTTTTCCAATTGCCAAAAGCAATCATATTCCTTTTCATCGTTCCCAAAAACCCGATCAACCAACCAAAACAATTAGCTTTCTAAAATTTTTTTCTTTCCAATTTTTTCCTATCGGCATATTTTTCTTGTTTTTCCTTTTTTTTCTTTAGTATGTGACAGCTCCAAGGAATTCTAAAAATTCCTAAGTTGTCACATTAACCCTGATAGGCCAGAGTTTTTCCTAATTAGTTCAAGACTAATTAAATAACTCTTTTATTAATTAACTAATCAATTTTGGCCCAATATAAAATTACTTAAAATAAATAATCAATAAACTAATTTAATTAAATTAGCCCAAGACTAATTAAATAGTTCTTTTATTAATTAATTAATCCACTTGGGCCTAATATAAAATTATTCAAGATAATTACTTAATAAATTAATTAAATTAAATTAGCACAATAAATTATTCTAATCCAAATAACTAATTAATTGGACTCTTAAAACAATTCTTCCATTATTAATTCACCCAATAAGCCCATGTAATAAATAAATTTACTAAGATTATTTGAGCTTCTTTGGGGATCAAAAGACATTATTCTTGGCTATTAAAATGACCAAAATATCCTTAGTAATAAATAGTCGTATTTTATCATTTTAAACATTCTATTTCTCACTATATGAAAATATTGACCACAAGAATAATATTGTAAGTGCGATGTCTTCGACAAGAATAATGATGGGTGTTCTCAATCATGTATTATCGGACTGGTTATTTTCATCATTACACTAGTAGGTCGAAGACATAGCGCTTGCAATATTGTCATAATTGCAAACCTTACATTGTGACACAGCTTCAGAATTGTCATAATATATGATAATAGCCCTATCTATTTACGGCACAACTCTAAGTTCTATGACAAAATTGCAGAGCCAAATCGCTTCTTTTAAAGGTTTTGAAACTGCCACATAATCTGCTTCCATGGTGGAATCAGGAATACAAGATTACTTAACGCTCATCCATGAAATAGTCCCTCCAAACAATGTGAAAATATAACCACTAGTGGATTTCATTTCATCTTTATCCACCTAAAAGTCCAAGTTAGTGTAACTAGTAGGAATTAAATCATCATCTCTATAAACAAGCATATAATCCCTCATTCCCATCAGGTACTTGAGTATATGCTTTACAACTTGCTAATATTCTTCCTCTGGGTTTGACTGATATCTGTTAACCATGCCTACTGCAACATAGATATCTAGTCTTGTACAAAGCATGGCATATATTAGACTTCCCACTGCTAAGGCATCAGGAATCCTTCTTATCCATTCTTTTTCTTTTTGCGTTTAGGACACTATTTAGAAGACAAGATCAATCCGTGCCTGAAGTGTTCCTTTACACTGATCCATGCTGAACCTAGCTAATATCTTATTAATATAAGTAGATTGGGATAAGCCTCACATTTTTTTCTTCGTATCTTTAAGAAGCTTTATACCAAGAATATAGCTAGCTTCTCCTATATCCTTCATGCCAAACCTTTATAGATGAGAATGTTCCTACATCATTTCAAATGAGTAGAATGTCATCTGCATAAAGTACCATAAAAGACACGTTATTTCTATCTGTTTTCCTATACACGCATGGTTCATCCATGTTTTGTGTGAAATCATAAGAATATACAATCTTATCAAAATGTATGTTCCATGTACGTGATGCTTGCTTAAATCCATAAATAAATTTCTTAAGCTTACAGACTATATGTTCATGGCCTTTCACAATAAAACCTTCGGATTGGGTCATGTAAATGTTCTTACTAAGATACCCATTAAGAAAGGCTGTCTTGACATTTATCTACTAGAACTCGTAATCATAATGACATGCGATTCCCAAGAGAATGCGAATGGACTTAAGCATAGAAATAGGTGAAAAGGTATCCTCATAAGCAATCACTTCTTTCGAAATATAATATTTTGTAACCATCCTTACTTTATAGGTTTCCACTTTTACATCTGCACCTTTATTTCTCTTGTATACCCACTTCATCCTATAGGTTTAATCTTTTTAGGTGCAGTAACAAGATCCAAAACTTAATTGAGATACATAGGCTCAATCTCAGTATCCATTAATTTTTGCCATTTGTTTGTATTAACATCAATAATGGCCTCATCGTATCCAGTGAGATCTTGTTCTTGATAGATGAAGACTACCTCAAAGGCTTCTCCAATATATCTTTTTGGAACTCTAGATATCCTCCCACTATGACTTGGGTTTATTTTGTATAAGAATATCTAGTAGTTCTATTTCTAATTCCTCAACTAGGGTATTAGAATTTAAAGTGTCACTCAACTTCTCTTCCAATTCAATTTTACTCGAAACTTTAGTGGACACACTTTGTTCATCCTCTACGTATCTAGCATGATTACTAACAAGTACCTTTTGCTCTTGGACATGATAAAAATATCTGTCCCTTGTTCTTTTTGGATACCCGATGAAGTAGCACAATTCTAATCTTGGCTCTAATTTATCCCTTAGTCAGTACATAAGCTAGACAACCTCATACATTGAAATGATTTATACTGGGCTTACATCCAATCCACATCTCATAGGGCCTAAGCATTGACTTAGAAGGCACCAAATTTAAAATATATGCCACTGTTTCCAGAGCATATCCCCAAAAGAAAATAGGAAGAATTGCATGACTCATCATCCTTCTGATAATTTTCATCACTTTTCTATTTCTTCTCTCAGCTATTCCATTCTGTTGCGGAGTCTCAGGTGCAGTTAGTTAAGATACTATTCTTCGATAAGCCAAGTAGTCCTTGAATTCAATAAGGAGATACCCTCCACTTGATTCGATTTTAGCTTTTTGATTTGTTTTCCTGTTTGATGCTCCACCTCAGCCTTAAACTCCTTGAATTGATAAAAAGAATCAGACTTGCGCCTCATTAAGTAAACGTAGCTAAAAAAGTGTGATCATCTGTGAATATGATAAAGTATTTATAACCTCCTCTAATAGGTGTAGACATAGGACCACAAACGTCAGTATGAACTAACTCTAATTTTTCTTTGGCTTTTTTCACATTTTGAGTAAAGGACCTTTTGGTCATTTTACCCATAAGACAAGATTCACGCTAAGGACTTTCTTTTAATTTTAATGAGTCCAAAGAACCATTTTAGATTAACCTATGAATTTGATTAGGGTTTATATGCTCCAATCTTAAGTGCCATAAATATGAGTTATTTGATGTGACCTTTCTCTTCTTATTATTCGATTCTATCTGAGTATTATTTATTTGTTGACTAATAGGATTAACATAGAAAATATTGCCATACATGTTTCCAAAACAAATAATATATCCATCTCTATTGATTGAAATACTAGAATGGAAAGAAACAGAATATCCTTGATTAATTAATCTTGAAACTAGAAACGTATAAAATATCTTTTAAAACTAAAATCCTATTACAATCAAATAACAGTTCCAAGTCTCCCACTACTTCGGCCCATACTTGTACTCCGTTGCCTACTTTTAGTCCATGTCCTCTTTTACTGAGTTGCCTTATCTTGATGAACTCTTGCAAGGAGTTACAGATATGGTCAATGGCTCTGGAATCAATAATCTAATTGGATAATGATCTAGTAATTAATAAAGACTCTAAGTAAAGAGTAGTCCCTGAAGAAGACTTGACCAAGAAGTTTGGACAATCTTTCTTGAAGTACCCCTTCTTGCTACACATGAAATATTTGCCTATGGGCTTGGCGTCGATCTTGGATGGACCGGGCTTATACCCGTAGGTTGGATCCCTACATTGTTCTAGGCTTTCTTCTTCTTGAATTTCTTGGGTTAGGCCCTAATTCTAGAAGAAGAACTAGAACGAGTAATCAAAACCTTTGACGCAAGCTTCATAATTTTCTCAGGAGCGTGGGGTTCTTTCATTAACTCGAATAAAGATATATTCAACTTATTCATGTTATAGTTTAACTTGAATCGAGAATATAATTTTGACAAAGTCTCAAGAGCTATGTCAATTTTGCTTTCAAAATTAATTGTTACTCCTAGTGTTAGTGTTGTGCCTTAGAAGCAATCACTTGTACATTGTATATGACATATTTTATTTTAATAAAAGATATTATTTATCTTATAATTTCTTTTATTTACTTAAGTAATATAATTGTTCGATAAAGTCCCTAGTACAACACTGTGTTAAGGAAATCATGATAGAGATCATGATATGAGATTCCTACTACACTGGATGGTATTAGTACTTAAATAGTCCCTAGTCATAGTATTAATGAGACAGGACACCATTAATGCGTTAAGACTAGCATGTTTTAGACTTCCTGATTTGATTAGGCAGTGGTTCTCATAATCGTGAGTATTGAGATACTTAAAGTTAACACATGGATGCTTGTTAATGGAACAAGTTCATTAGATGACCTAGCTTTGAGATAATCACATGGATAACTATTTAGTGCCAGTGATATAATCTCAATATAGCAAACGTGCAAGTATCCTTAGACTTGAGATCTCCAAGGTACTTTGTTTGCTGAGCTTTGTACTTTGATTCCAATCTCTGGAGCTCGATCGAGGGCCACCTATGAGATGGATATTAGGTACATTGTGAGGTAAGCAAAAGTAGTTGAGAGGGTCAATAAAGAATTCACCACTCCTCATAGTAGGGGCAAATATCTCAGGGCCACTTGTAGGAATTACTACTCAGGAAGTCCTTGGCCAAGGCGATTGTATATTAGAAATAGTTCCAATTGATATACATCTAGAGTAGTGGGTTCCTAGTACAAGTACTACTGTATTTGGGTCAAAATTAATTCTAGAGAAAGTTGGCACTAATTCCGTACTCCAAACCGAATGAGATATTATATGGTGAAAGGTGTTAATTGCACTGAAGTTTATTATTGAAGGGTTCATGTCAAGCTACTTGACTTCTTGGACTCTTGGGTGGTCATAATGTGTTGCTAGATATTGCTCATGATCTGAGAATATGGGTTTATTAATTGATGAATTAATAAACCAATCCTAATTAGAATTAATAGGATTAATTCTAAGTAATTATGGATTATTAATCTCAAAGACGTTTGGATTAATTTATGTTCACTACCAAATGACTGGAAAACCTAATAAGTCACACACAATAGAGGATTATATACTCAAGACGTTATTTGATAACATAGTGGGGTTGATTGAGAGAAAGAGAAGTTGTAGTAGACAAATTATAATTAGTTATAATTTGTGGTCTAAGTTGTAATTGTGAGAACTTGATGTTTCCAATTACAATTAGGGAATTCTAATAGGATAAGAATTCTCAATTTTGGCAGGATTTTTTGTGTGATATAATGGATACACATGAAACCCTAGCTAAGTGTGATTGTCATACCACACAACAAAGCATACACGATTCTTCCCTTCTCTCTCTCTCTCTCTCTCACGATTATTCTTGAGAAAAGCCTTAGCCGCCATCTTTTTCTACTAGCACAGGAAATTTTGGTGCTTGAGTATTCCTCTGTGTGGATTACTATTAGAGATAATCACACACTGTGATTATAGTGGTTAGCCGTCCAACTCTCGTGGAGTTTGCATAAGAGGATTGCTGGATCGCGCCTCGACTTGAAGAAGATCAATTTTGTTCTTCGAACGATCATCCAAAGGTAAAAGCTGTTACCTTTACTCTCTTTATGTCTTGTTTTCCACACACAGATGGCTCCTGGGGGGGGTATCTTGTTTTATTTTTCGCTGCACCGTATAAGATATGAGCCTGAGATACCTAACACCGAGCATTGGCCTCCTCAAAATGAGCAGTTATCTTGAGCATATACTCTTGAATCGATGCCCCTTCAGTCATCATAGTATTTATGATTACCCTAAGAGCTTTCTACTTTGTGGACCGGTTTTTGTCAGCAAATATGGTATTCAATGATACATCGATATCATACATAGTAGGTATATTCTCGTGCTTAGACTGAAAAACATTAAACATCAAAGCCAACATATAGAATCTACCATTGCATCAGCTTTCCTCCATACCTTCTCAGTTTCACGATCTTAGTTCGTGGAATCTTCCCTAATTTTAGGATAGGGATCGGTCAGAATATACTTGTACTCTTTGGCAGTACTGACTATGTTTAGATTCCTTTTCTAGTCCACGTAATTAGGTCCGCTTAACTTATTCTCCGGAAGAATAATGGACAAAGGACTGAAACCAGACATTTTTGTTGATTAAAACAGAAAACTTCATTCAGAAAAATGTTTGTTTTGAAAAATATATAAGAAATGCACATTTAAAATATCATATTTTTTCCATGATATAGTTAAACTATTAAAACTATTATAAAAATAATAATAAAAAAATTGGTTCTTAGAAATATTAACAGAGCTTCGTAGGAAGGTTAACAATTTTTTAAGTTAAGTGTATAACCATCACAAACTAAATTTCCTTAATAGGTAATGATCCAGAGATAGTTCTATCGATAATATGGCCACTACTTTCACCACCTATAGATAATCTAGTATTAATGCTTCCAACGATAAGTTGGTCGACAGTAACACATATCATAGGTATTAATTATAATTCATCCGTTAGTTCTAAATTCTCGTGAAAATCCATCCTATAGGGGGTTATGCTCAGAACGACACGGTGATAATTACAATCTCTAATAGGAATCCGTGATGGAAGCTGTAGGGCCATTGAAACCCCTTTCCTACTTAATCTTTTTAGAAAAATAGGTTTTTAGGAAAAAAAAATTTTCTTAAAATTAATTAATTTTTATTAACTTTAGTGAAATCCCAAAAAATTCAACAATTATTCTCTATGTTAAGCATAAAACCCTTTAAGAGAATAAATTATGAATTTTTATTTTTACTACTCTGGCTAAAACCATTTTCTAAGAACTAAATTTAAAATACTTAAATTCAAAATATTCTCCATTTCAAGGATAAAACCTTTTGGAAGAATAAACTATGAATTCTGATGCGTGTTTTTAGTATAGAAAATATTACCAACAAAGTCCACAATCAATCAAGCTTTAATTAAATTGCTAATCACTAAAACTACACATAGGGCAAGTATACCCATCATATAGTATAGGGAATAACAAGTATCGAATCCACAAGAACTTAGCCTCCCACCTTACTTTACCAAAATTTTTATTTTTTAGCTAATAAAACAAATGAATACAAGTAAAAAACCTACTACCCTAATATACTAGAGAAAACTAAGTCATACAAGAAAAGTCAAAAGGATAATCAAGGAGTGAGAACAAGGAGAAAAGATATGTAAATAGATAGAAATTCTTGAATACACAAGAATGATTGACTAGTTATTCTCTCAATCAATTATTATCTTGGCATCATGAAGGATTAAATTAGACCACTTCGTTTGTAGTCTATGGAATCAATATCTTCTAGTTAAATTAGTGAACATATTCTGCCTCAACCAATTTGTCCAAAAGATGCATTAAAATCAATCATCACACAAATCCTTATATTCTAGGTGATTTAAGCATGAAATTAATCAATGAATCTATATTCTAGTAATCATCGACCAATCTTTGATTACTTTGTCATTACCTTTAACCTCTTTTTCAAGCAAGTTAAGAATAATAGTATCGAATTAATTAGTTGGCCATTCTCTCCTAACATCGTTTTGCAAGTTAATTAGAAAAGAACAAATCAATCCAACGAGATTATGCTCAAGTAATCAAATACCAAGACTAGCAATACATTGATTAAAGAACTAAAATGAATACAACATCATGAATCCAAAAGAATAACATCTAAAGAAAATTAAAATATTAATCTCAAATTGTCAATAAATTACAAAGAAGAGAAAGAGAAACTAGTCATAGACAGGTAAGCTTTCTTCATCTTCCTTAAAACCTTCTTGAGCAACCTTCTTTTCTTCTCCAAGAATTCTCCTTGATCCTCCTATATCTTGGTGTTTCTCTAGGAGTTTTCTAAAGATATTACATTGAAAGATTGAAAAACTATGAAAATTAGTTCGTACAATGTTGTTCTCTTGCATTTATATGAGTTCTAATTGCCAAAAATTACCTACAAGAGTCCTTTTCCATGGTTGAAAGAGTTCCCAAAAGAATCAAATTGAAATTGCACATGGTCTAATCTGAAAAAGAAAATTTGCCACCCTTGCACAGAGTGGACCTGGCACCAGGTCACTTCGACCTAACTGGCACAGGGTCCATTCTGGTTTCTCCTCAAAACTGCTATTTTCTAGAACAGACCTAGCACATGGTGCCTTAGCTGGACTTGGCGCCAGGTACATTCTGAAAATTTTCACTTTT
The DNA here is from genome assembly GCA_026120185.1 of Voacanga thouarsii. Lineage (NCBI taxonomy): Eukaryota > Viridiplantae > Streptophyta > Magnoliopsida > Gentianales > Apocynaceae > Voacanga > Voacanga thouarsii. The sequence goes on along the minus strand of JANUWF010002415.1, from coordinate 336,361 downwards.
TGCTCGAAATCTACTCAATTCTCTAAAAATTCATCAAAAATACTTTTCACAAGAAAAATATTAAATAGGAAGGAATATGCCTAGTTATTACATCAAAAGTATCATAAAAGAGCCTCAAATAACTAGGAAAATAGTAATGAATTTAGCCCCTATCAATTCCCCTACACTTGAACTTTGATTGTCCTAAAACAAATAGGAATTAGACACTAAGTGTTTATAACCAGACAAAACAATTTAGCAAATTTTTCCTTAACAAATTATTCCATAGTAAAAGAATAATCTCCTTTCAACCTCAAATACAAACTTGCAATTCATTCAACCATTTGAAAACCTTTCAAACTCATGTATTAAATCAAATAATCCCAAGGCTATCAAAGTTAAGTTAAACAAGCTCATATTTAGTATAAGAAAATTATTTCACTCCTTAAGAAAAAATATAGATAACATAAATCATGTAAGTTAAGTCATTTAACCAATTCCGACATTATAAACTCAAATTTAAATAACTCAAGTTAATGAAATAAGGAAAAAAACTCCACTCTTTTTTTTTTTTTTATATATATGACTTAGGGAATTAATAGTCTAAAGTGAATAGATTTATCTTCACTCACCGTATTGGTCCCCATATAGTAATTATCTTTTTTTCAACAATTTTCTTTTCTCTTTGATACCTTTTTTTTCCTTTGGGATAGACATGAGAGAGTGCATAGAACAATACTTGCTTCTTCTCTCCACATTATCCCCCTTTTCAGCGAATGGTCTATTTTTCTTTCAAAGATAAAAGCATTTTTTCCAACTTAATTTTTTTTCACCTCACATAACAATGGTTTTTTTCTTCACTCATTGTTATTCTATTTCCTTACATTCTTTATTCACAACTCAAAGTCAAGCAAAATTTTAAATCTATAATACAAGAATTAATCAACAACTCTTCTCATATTTCATCATATCATCCATATTCAAACTTAAAGAATGAAACAAAACTTAAATTCCAAATATAACCAAGGTTAACTTAAATTCTTAAGACTTAGTAAAATCCAACTTAATACACAAGTTAACTTTTTAAATAAAAATCAACCATAAAGAATAACAAATCTATATCCAAAGTAAAAAATAAAATCACAACTCCATTATAGACAATAAGCTCAATTTAGCTCCAAATCTCCAAACTTTCAAATTTTCAAATTGTCAAATTTTTAAAATTTTCAACAAAACTATTTGATACCAAAAAAACACCTAGATAATTTATAAAAACTTGGACAAAGAATATTACTAAACCACTCCCCACATTTAAACTAGACAACATCCTCATTGGCCAAAAATAAACACAAGAAAGCATCTCCAAAGGGACCAAAAATGATAAAAGGGTAGAAAGTTAAGAAATACTTCCCAAGTGCAATGATACGACAATAAATATTAAAACTTGGAATAGAGAGAAGAGCTCATTCAAGAAAACTTTATTCAAACCTACAAAAGAAAACCCAAATAAAAGCACAAGGAAAATAATAACAAAATAAAGACACACATAAATAAAAAAATAAACTAAAGAAAAATACTAATAAATATCCTAACAAAACAAATAAAGACATGACTTAATCCCCCACACTTAATATGGAAAATATTTTCCTTATTTGGGAAAATAACACCTAACAAATCCAAACACAAAGTAAATATACAAACCGTTTCCACTCATCATGCTTCCTCATCAAACATTTGTTAAAAAAATTAATGCTCATTGAAAAAGGTAGGAATGATAACAATAGATATAAGAGAGGATTTTAAATAATGGAAGGTTTATGAAACCAAATTTTCTCAATAAAGCAAAACATATAAACCTCATTCTCTAACATTACTTTAGATAGACAAATATTTATGTTAACATATAAGTGCACATGGACTCTAAAGAATGTATCAAACTTGAAATCACCATATAACCCTTAAAAAGATTTGTCACAATGAAAATTCTCCTCGAAACTTAGCAATTTTGTTCTCAAAGATGGGACTAAGAAATCCTTACTTTTGAATGCAAGGTCTATAAAAATGAAGTTACCTCCATTTGAAAGGGGGTGAAGGGTAGAAATTACAACCATCCTTCAAGGACTTCATATGATGTAGCGTTGAAAAATCTAACTCCTTGAGGCATGGTAAATTTAACACATCATCAATGGCATCATTAGGCTTCGAGAGTTGAGAGGTATCTAAAGAAAAATTATAAATATGAGAGCCTAGAATAGAATAAAAAAATTTTCCCATCACATTGGGCAATTGTTCCTTATATCCTCTCTCCTCTCTTTAGGGATCCTCTTGTGCAAGTGTATGGGCCTTTATGGCATCTTCAACCAACTTGGCTAGTTATGTTCTTTGATGGCTCATTCATTGGATGCTTCTTCATGCCATCTAATGGACGTGTTTAAGTTGGCAACAAAGGATTTGATTGAAGCTTCAAGTAACGTCTCACTAAAAGCGTTAATCAAAGCCTGCAAACTTGCCCACGTATCATCATTATAGCTCCTTTACCTTTGTGCCCATGAATAAATGTTCATGATGATGTTTTGAACCTTGCACTTAAAGAAAAAGAAAAATCAAATCGAAAATAGAAATAAAAACAAACAAAACTAAAAAAAAAAATAAAGAAAAGAAAAAAACACAAACTACCGAAATACAAATGTTAGTGATATATATACAAATACAACAAAAGATAAATCAAGAAGACTCAAGTGTTTCTGATAGTGCCTGTCCTCGACAATGACGCCAAAAACTTGATGCATGTTTTTTAGTGTAGAAAATATTGCCAACAAAGTCCACAATCAATTAAGATTTAATTAAAATGTTAATCACTAAAACTACACATAGGGCAAGTATACACATCATATAATATAGAGAATAGTAAGTATCGAATCCACGAGAACTTAGGCTCCTGCCTTACTTTACACAAATTTTTATTGTTTAGCCAATAAAATAAAGGAATAGAACTAAATAACCTACTAACCTAATATACTAGAGAAAATTAAGTCACATAAGAAAAGTCACAAGGATAATCAAGGAGTGAGAACAATAGGAAAAGACATGAAAATAGATAGAAATCCTTGAATAAACAATTATAATTCACTAGTTATTCTTTCAATTAATTATTATCTTGGCATCATGAAGGATTAAATCAAACTCACTTCGTTTGTAGTCTATGAAATCACTATCTTCTAGTTAAATTAGTGAATATATTCTGCCTCAACCAATTTACCCAAAAGATGCATTAAAATCAATTATCACACAAATCCTTATAATCTAGGTGATTTAAGCATGAAATTAGTCAATGAATCTATATTCTAGCAATCATCAACCAATCTTTGATTACTTAATCTTTACCCTTAACCTCCTTTTCAAGCAAGTTAAGAATAACTAGTATTGAATTAATTAGTTGGTCATTCTCTCCTAACATCGTTTTGCAAGCTAATTAGAAGAGAACTAATCAACTCAACAAGAGATTATGCTCAAGTAATCAAATACCAAGAATAGAAAAACATTGATTAAAGAACTAAAATGATTACAAAATCATGAATCCAAAAGAATAACATATAAAGATAATTAAAACATTAATCTCAAATTGTTAATAAATTATAAAGAAGAGAGAAAAAAAAACCACCCATAGACAAGTAAGCCTTCTTCTTCTTCCTTAAAACCTTCTTGAGCAACCTCATTTTCTTCTCCAAGAATTCTCCTTGATCCTCCTAAATCTTGGTGTTTCTCTAGTATTTTTTTAAAAATATTACATTGAAGGATTGAAAAAATATGAAAATTAGTTTGTATAATGTTATTCTATTGTATTTATAGAAGTTCTAATTGCCAAAAAGTGCCTACAATAGTCTTTTTCCATGGTTGAAAGAGTTCCCAAAAGAATCAAATTGAAATTGCCAAAATCTGATCTGAAAAGGAAAATTCGCCACCTCTGCACAAAGTGGACCTGGCGCATGGTCACTTCGGCCTTCTTGGCACTGGATTCATTTTGGTTTCTCCTCAAAATTTCTCTTTTTCTAGAATAGACTTGGTGCCGGTACCTTAGCTGGACCTGCCGTTAGGTGCATTCTAGAAATTTTCACTTTTTGCTCGAAATCTACTCAATTTTGCACAAATTTGTCAAAAACACTTTCTACGAGCAAAATATCAAATAGCAAGGAATATGCCTAGTTATTACATTAAAAGTATAAAAAAAGAGCCTTAAATAACTAGAAAAATAGTGATGAATTTACCCCCTATTAATTCTCCCGAACTTGAACTTTGCTTGTCCTCAAGCAAACAAGAATTAGACACTAACATTTAGAACAAAACAAAATAATTTGGCAATTTTTTCCTTAGCAAATTCATCTATAGTAAAGGAATAATCTTATTCCAACCTCAAATACAAACTTGTCATTCATTCAACCATTTGAAAACCTTTCAAACTCATGAATTAAATAAAATAATCTCAAGGTTATCAAAGTTAAGTTAAACAAGCTCATATTTAGTATAAGAAAATTATTCCACTCCTTAAGCAAAAACATAAATAACATAAATCATATAAGTCAAGCCATTTAACCAATTCCAACATTATAAACTCAAATTTACACAATTCAAGTTAATGAAAAAAGAAAAAAACTCCACTCTCATTTTTTTCTTTAACTTAGGGAATTAATAGTCTTAAGTAAATAGATATCTCTTCACTCACCGTATTAGCCCCCTTATAGTCATTATCTTTTTTTAAGTAATTTTCTTTTTTCTTTCATGCCTTTTCGCCTTTGGGATAGACTCAAGAGAGTGCACCGAATGACACTTTCTAATTCTCTCCACATTAACCCCTTTTCAGTGAATGGTCTATTTCTCTTTCAAAGATAATGTCATTTTTTTTCCAACTCAAATTTTTTCACCTCACATAACAATGATTTCTTTCCTTCACTCATTGTTTTTCTATTTCCTTACATTATTTATTTACAACTTAAAGTCAAGAAAATTTTTTAATCTATAATACAAGAATTAATCAACGACTCTTCTCATATTTCATCATATCATTCACATTCAAACTTAAAGAATAAAACAAAGCTCAAATACCAAATATAACCAAGGTTAACTTAAATTCTCAAGACTTGGTAAAGTCTAACTTAATACACAAGTTAACTTTTTAAATTAAATTCCAACCATAAAGAATGACAAACCTATATCTAAAGTTAAAAAGAAAATCACAGCTCCATTATAGACAATAAGCTCAATTTAGCTCAAAATCTCCAAACTTCCAAATTTTCAAAATTTTCAAAAAAATTATTTGATACCAAGAAAACACCTAGATAATTCATAAAAACTTGGACAAAGAATGTTACTAAACCATTCTTCTACACTTAAACTGGACAATGTCCTCATTGGCCAAAAATAAATATAAGAAAGCATTTCCAAAGGGACCAAAAATGATAAAGGAAGTAGAAAGGTAAGCAATACTCCCCAAGTGCAATGATGCTCCAATAAATATTAAAACTTGTAATAGAGAGAAGAGCTCATTCAAGAAGACTTTATTCAAACCTACAAAAGAAAACCCAAATAAAAGCACAAGGAAAATAATAACAAAATAAAGACACACCTAAATAAAAGAAAGCAAGCTAAAGAAAAATAGTAATAAAAATCCTTACAAAACAAATAAAGACATGACTCACTTCCCCACACTTAAGATTGAAATTTTTTTCATTATTTGGGAAAATAACACCTAACAACTCCAAACATAAAATAAAGGTACAAACTCTTTCCACTTATCATGCTTCCTCATCAAACCTTTGTAAAAGAAATAAATGCTCATTGAAAAAGGTAGGCATGATGAAAGTAGAAATAAGAGAGAGTTTTAAATAATGGAAGGTTTATGAAACCAATTTTTCTCAACAAAGCAAAACATATAAACCTCATTCTCTAACATTACTTTAGATAGACAAATATTTATGTTGACATATAAGTGCACATGGACTCTAAAGAAGACTTCAAACTTGAAATCACCATTTAACTCTTCAAAAGATTTGTCACAATGAAAATTTCCCTTGAAACTTAGCAATTGAGTTCTCAAAGATGGGATCAAGAAATCCTTACTTTTCAATGCATGGTCTTTGAAAACTAAGTTACCTTCTTTCAAATGGGGCGCATGGTAGAAATTACCACCATCCTGCAGGGACTTCATATGATGTAGTGTTGAAAAATTCAACTCCTACAGGCATGGTAAATTCGACACATCATGAATAGCATCATTAGGCTCCATGAGTTGAGAGGTACTTAAATATTGATATGACAAAGAAAAATTATAAATATGAGAGCATAGAATAGAATAAAAAATTTTCCCCATCACATTGGGCAATTGTTCTTCATATCCTCCCTCATCTCTTTTGGGGTCCTCTTGTGCAAATGTATAGGCTTTTATGGCATCTTCAACCAATTTGTCTAGTTGTAGTCTTTGATATCTCATTCGTTGGGATGCTTCTTCATGCCACCAAATGGACGTGTTTGTGTTGGCAATAAAGGATTTGATTGAAGCTTCAAGTGACGTCTCACTAAAAGCGTTAATCTAAGCTGGTAAACTTGCCAACGTATCATCATTATAGCTCTTTTGACTTTGTGCCAATGAATAAATGTCCATGATGATGTTTTGAATCTTGCACTCAAAGAAAAAGAAAAATCAAATAAAAAATATAAATAAAAACAAACAAAAAATAACAAAAAAATAAAGAAAAGAAAATACACAAACTATCGAAACACAAAAGTTAGTGATATATACAAATACAACATAGGCTAAATCAACAGGACTCGAGTGTTTCCGTTGGTGCCCATCCACGGCAGCAGCGCAAAAAACTTGATGCTTGTTTTTTAGTGTAGAAAATATTACCAACAAAGTCCACAATTAATCTTAATTAAAATGCTAATCACAAAAACCACACACAGGGTGATGCATAAATTTTGGGTATATAAAATCATCAATTTTAAATCCATCACTTAATCAAGTTTTAATTAAAACATTAATACCAAAATACACATATGAGCAAGTATACTCATCGCAAGCATAGTAAAGGGAATTAACGAGTATCGATCCTCAAAAGAATAAATACACACTGTCACTTTTCATTCATTATTTAACCGACCCAAATAAAGTATGAAAAGAATAAAAAGAAAAACATAAATAAATATATACAACCCAAGGATGTGAAAATATGTAATTAGATAAATATTTTTGAAAATATAACTATGAACCACTTAGCAATTATCGTAATTAATTATTATCTTGGTCTCATGAAGGATTTAATATAGACCCACTTTGTATGCAATCCATAGAATCACTACGTTCTAGATAAATTAGTGAACATATTCTGTCTCGACTAACTTATCCAAAAGATATATTAAAATGAATCCTCATATAAACCCCTATTTTCTAGGCAATTTAAAACAAGAAATTAGTCAATAAATCCATATTCTAGTAATTAACAACTAACCTTTGATTACCATTGGTCTAGACAATTAACCCATTTTTCAAGCAAGTTAAGAGATAACAAATGTGAAACTAATTAATTGATGTCATTATCCACCTCTTTTCAAGTAAGTTAATAATAAAAATTAATCAACCAACTCCGTAAGGAAAATAAGTAATCAAATACCACGAATAATAATCAATTGATCAAAGGACTAAGTTAATCAACAAATCACGAATCACAAGAACAATGTTAAATTACAATTAACATATTGAATACATGATTGTTTAAGGAAAAGAAAATAAACACTCATAGACAAGCCTCTTTCTTCCTTCTTGAAGACTTTCTTGAACAACCCTTCTTGATTTAGGTGAACTCCTCCTTTAATGAGAGAATAAGAATTTTTGCTCTTTAATTCACTTCTGTCTATTGTATGTCCAACCCTTGCATTCTGTTGTGCTTTTATAGGCTTCTTGGATACCAACTTTGTGATTGAAGAAGTCTTGGCTGAGTAGGAGTAGGAAAATACCAAAATCACTGGATAAGCTCTAATTCCGCATACAGAATTTCTGCCTCTAGAGTGTACCTGGCACTGGGTACTTTCGACCCACCTAGCCCCAGGTGCACTCTGTTGTTCCCCTATTTTGCTCTGTTTTTGGCCGCTTCTCCTTGACAGATAGAATGGACCTGATGCCAGGTACACTTGCCAGACCTGATACCAGGTCTGTTATAGAATTCCCCTGAAGCTAGCTTAATTTCTTCTGCTGGAGCAGAGTGAACCCGGTGCTTGGTCCATTAGCTGGCCTAGTGCTAGGTCTACTCTAGCTGTGTGCACTTTCTTCTCGATTTTAACTTAAATCTGCACATATTTGCCAAAAATACCTTTTACAAACAAAATATCAAATATAAAGGAATATACCTAGTTAATACTACAAATGTATCTTAAAAAAAATCTCAAATAACTAGGAAAAGAATGGTAATTTTAACCCCAATCAATTCCCCCACACTTGAACATTTACTTGTCCTCAAGCTAAACACTTTAATCTTAGAACATTCGTTAAGAAAATAAAAGTTCTTTCTCATTTAAAAATGTCTTTACCATAGCAAATATTATGTATTCCCTTCAAATTTTGCATACAACTTTTCGTCATTCATACCCTTTGAAAAGAATTTCAAATTTTGAAACATTGGGCAAAACATCAAAAACTCTTGAAGTCAGATTAATCAAGTGCATACCTTAGTCTAAGAAATTATTTCACTCTTCAAGTCAAAATATAGATAACATGTATCTCATAAGTCAAGCCATTTACCAACTCAAGCATTATAAATCTAAAAATTGCACATTCAAGTTATGATGTGAGGAAAGCACTCAAAACAATTTTTTTTCTCTCCAAATTTTTTCAATGACTTAGGGAATTGATAGCCTCAAGTGCATGGATTTTTCTTCACACACTGTATTGGCCCCCTTTTGTAGTCATCACTCATCATTTTTTTTTTCAACAATTCTTTCTTTCTATGCTCTTTCTTACCTTTTTTTTTGCTTTTGGAATAGCCTCAAGAGAGTGCACTGAATTCACTTGCTACTTCTTCCCATATTGACCCCCTTTTCAATTAAAGGTCTTTAATGATCATCAATAAGAGCATTTTTTTTTCTCAATTCACACCAACAATAGTGTTGTTTCTGCTCATTGATTTTTCTCAAGTCAAATCAAAATTTTTCATAACGCTCCTAAATCTTTTCTCTCAAAAATCTTTTTTCAACTCCTATTTTGTTCATCATAACTCAAAGCTAGTAAAATTTAAATTCATAATACAAAAGTTAGCTAGTAAATTCTTTCCATATTCATCATATCTTCTATATTTCAACTAGATAATTTAAATAACATTCAAACACCAATGCATAAATAAAATTAATCAAAATTCTCAAGTCTTGACAAATATCTTATCCAATAAAATCAATTTCATCAAAATCCACCTAATGAATGACAAAACTCATATCCAAGTAATAAAAAGAATTACAACCCTTCTTAACAATAAAAACCACTAAAATTTTTGAAAATTTTATCACCAAAATATATTCACAAAATAATATGGAAAAGCACTTCTTCGACCTTATTCCCCCCCCCCCTTCCTAATACTTAAACTGGTCATTGTCCTTAATGACCAAAGTATGCTCCATCACGAGATTGCGGTTAGTAGTGGGCTCACCTAACTCTCCATCCAGTCATACTCTAAAGTCTCTCAAAATACGCATAATAATCGAAGAGAATTTGAGGGCTTTGGCTACAATATTAGAGGCCACAACCTCACACATAGAGTTAATGATAATTGGAGTAAAGGAATAGGATCATGGCTCCTCATCTTATCTAGAATATAAAGGTTAAGAATCATTGACTTATTGAAGGCACTCGTCTTGGGATAGACATGAAAGCAAAGATATAGACTAGGGCACGCTCCTGAGTCTCAAGGTCATTATTGGAGTAATATTGATATTGGCCTATTTCCCCTTTTATTCTCATATGAAAAATAGCCCTTACAACTCCCACATCCCATGCAGGTTCAAAGATTTTTTTTGGTTATTATGGTCCACATCTATCCATTGTCCCTCATTCGGGACTTCTAAAATCCTAGCTAGTCTATCCTTGTTAAACTCAATGGGAATCCCTTTGACCAGGGTGGAGACAACTTGGAGAGTTTTTTTTTTTTTTTGTCCTGCATGTTGGCATAAAACTTTCTAACGTGCATAAAACAATAAGGACCTTCCATTCTAATGATGGGCTCCTACCTCAGGTGCCGAAACATAGTATAAAGCTGTAGGAAATTGTCTAAAGACAGCTTGTATCACTTTTCTACTATAATCTTATTGTGTTGGTGCCAGTTATACCAGATTTGGCATATAGGATTAGAAAATTGGGTAGGCTGGGTAGGTAAAGGCTCGAAGGAAGATGTAGATGAAGATGCTTCTCAAGCTCTCTTAGCCCCCAGTGTTAACCCTCTAGGTCGTCTAGACATGACGAGAGGATGCAGAAAGATGGCAAATTAGAAAAGTATGAGGCTCTCTCAAGTCACTCTTTACAGCAAAAGCTCAACTCTCAACCGTTTCACAATCACAGCACCATACCACACCACCACCATTCAACACAACATACCTCAAGATAATCAATGAACACCACTCAATGCCCTCCAACAAACCTGCAAGAAAGTAAGACATATGCCAATCTAAACACCTTATCAACCAATTTGATCAAATCCACAATGTTTAACATTGCTCAAGGAAACAATAGTCAGCTTAGAATAACAATGCTCAATCAGCCATACCATTCATATTGTGAAACCCTACCTAAAGCCAACCTTAGAGTAAGGGGGTCGAGATGCATATCATGTTATTTTGCCTGAATATATATATTTTTGAATGATTTTATGTGCTTTAGAATTATAATTTATAATCTAGAAGGCTTGGTTATACTTATTGAGTATGAAGGGTAAGACGGTAATTTTACTTGAGGTCAAAATAAGAAGATAGCTTGAGGATTAAATAAGAAGAATATTTGGGTGAGAAAATAAGAACAAGAGTTATTGTGGTTTAGTGGTTAGAGCCTTGGAATTAATCTCTAAGGTCTTGAGTTCAAATCCCATCATTTAAGTTTTTGTCATGATTATTTTAATTTAAGGTGGGATTTTCATCTCTTGCATTCCATAGAAAAAAAAAAAAAATAGGAGTGTTGTCCTAGGGGAGATATGAAGGGAATGTCCTAATCCTATCCTTATGTCCTAAAAGAATTCTAGAAGAATTCTTGTCCTTCTATTACCTCTAGCTTATCCTAACCCCTTCACTAATTAAGCTTGTTCAAAATTTATCCAAATCCGTGCTTTAATTCCAGAAAATTCAGCAAGGATTATTGGTCTTTGAATTTCGAAAATGACTCTTAGAGGTTGGAGATTTGATTGAAAATAGGGAAGAAGTTAAGGAAGGTTCCCACGGGAAATTAATCTCTATGGTTGAACCTTCAAACTCCACTCTATAGTGTTCATCTTATCTATAGAAGAAATCTGAAATTTTTCCAGATTTTGAGCAGCCTAACCTTCAAAAATCTCAGCCATCTTTCTTACTCAATTGCTACCAGGAAAATGGCCAATTTATTCAGCTTGAAGACTGAAATTCTTGTGCAAAAATTGGACTGCACAAAACTGCACAAACCAAAAAAAATTCTGGGCAGTTTTGCAGCATAGCAAGCCGAGATCAAAGCTGTTTCTTCTGCCTTCAAACCAGTAAATTACCTCTGCTTTTCCTCCATATAGAAGGCTAGAAACCAGTCTTAAAGGGCCCTAAAACACCTCTCAAAACCCTCTACAAATCGGCTGGAACATTTCAAAAAACTGCATAGCAAATTCCAGCAACCAATTCGAAACATAGACAGAAAAATATTCTAGCCTTGTTCTTTTCAAGCCTTGGCCGAAAACCTTCTCAAAACCTCTGTAAGTTAACCTTTGTTTAGCCATGAACTGAACTCCATTACCCCCTTCACTGACCTTGCACAACTAGACTCCATAGCCACTCCTCAAATTTCTCCTACAATCACTCCAATCAAACTTCCATTTGAATTCCAAATTTTTCAGCATTTACTCCATGAAAACACCCTTGGATTAAGCTTCATAACCAGAAATCCACCCACCATTGAACTCAGAAATTCGGCTAGCCTTATAGCTCCCTCAACCCTCATTTAATTCAGCAAAACACAATAAACCAGTCGGCCATTTGCAGCTCCAAGAAACCTCCATCAATCAAACACCATTACCATATCTTTTACTTTAAAACACTCCCTAAATTTATCCATTCGAATTTCAAACAACCAGATTTTTCTCTCATCTCTAATCTAAAAATCAAAATCCCAAAACTCCCTCAATCTTTCGGCCAGCCCCTTCAGGAATTCGTCCAGCATTTTCTCTCTAATCCTCTCCATTTTTACCTAGAACACCAAGAACACACATTACCTTTTTTGAAGCCAAAGACCACTCTAAACACCTCCAATTCTTCCCAAAAACTCCAGAACATGCCTATATATTCCCTAGAGTCCATTTCTGGATTTTATAACATCAAATCTCGAAAACAAAAATTGACAATTGGATCAAAACTAGAATTTTCCTTGAAGTCTCAAGAACATCATCAAGGTAACCAAGAACAACTTTTGTTCATCTTCTTCCCTTTAATCTTTAACAGATCATACTAATGCTTTCTTTCTCTCTCTCTCTCAACCGAAATGGTTGCTACAACCATGGCCATTTTCTTTCTCCTCTCTTAGACAATTCAAGACTCTTAAGCACGTGGATCTTCTTAAATCTTCATCGAGATAGTCATCAACCAAGTATTTCTCTTTAATCTTTCTTTTGAATTCTGGATTCATGTCTCTTGGTTGTTGATAGAAGGATAGAATATGAATAGGGGATTGAGTATATGCATATTTACGAAGGAGTTAGGATTGGAGCATGAGAATGATTGATCATGGTTAAGCTTTGTGAATTTCCTTGTGGATCGATTCATGTTCATATGTTTAAGCGTGCTAGAATGTTATGTCACCTTTGGTGAATAGGATATTATGTTCTTATTTTCATTAAAGCCGTGAGTATGATTATGCTTAGTAGGGATTTGATCATATGATAGTAGGTATGGATTTAAGCCTTCGTTCATAAATAGAATAGTTTGTTGATTGATGTTGGTGTATATGCTCATGAATCTTGTTCGCAATAGGAAAATTATGATCAAGACATTATTGATCCTAGGCTATTTTTATTAGCAAATTTTATTATCCTAATTAAAATTATTACTATGTTTTTCTCCCAAGATTTCAAAATTCTTAGAAAGTTTTGAAATTGGAATATTCAATGAAATAGTGATATTTTACTAGTGAAATAAATTATATCTTTTATTAAAAATAATATATATATATATATATATATATATATATATGATAAGGGCTAAATGAGTCATACTTTACTTAGTTATTTGAAGCTCTTTTATAAGACATTTTGTGCAATAACTAGTGATATTCTTTCATATTTGAGATTTTACCCTTAGAAAGGTATTTTGTTCATTATTTCAGATTTTTGGGTAAAATGAAGCAAAACCGTCGCGAAACAGAACAGAGGCGGCGCCGACTGTATGGCTGGAACCGGCACCGGCTGAATTCTAGAACTTATGCACAAAATTTGGAGAAAAATCGTCAAATGAGTGGAGAAGCAGAACACAGGTGGCGCCGGCTCCGAAGGACCAAGGCGGCGCCAGCTGTGTTCTGTCCTTGAGGCGGTGCTGCGATTTTTCTATGCATTTTTGGAAACCTGAGGAGTTTTAGTATCTTTCAACTTCTACTCGGCCAAAAACTTTGTACCTACGAGTTTAGGTACTTCTTAAGCCTATAAATAGATGAAAAACACAAGCGAAAATGGGAGAATTTATTATTCATCATAGAAAATCACTCAATCTAAGGAGAAATTCTTCAATTCAAGGAGGGTTATACAAGAAGGTCTTCAAAGGAAGAAGAAGGAGGCTTGTCTATGAGTGCTTTCTTTTACTTTGTTTTCTTTTCTTGACAATGATGTTTTAATTATTTTATTGTAATTTGACATTAATTTAGACATTCATGGTATTTAGAGTTATTTGATCTTTTGATTAACTGATTGTTATTCTTGGTATTTAATTACTTGGGTTGATTATGAGATTAATTGATTGTGCCGTTAACTTGCTTGAGAATAGGGTTGATGGTTTAAATTGATTGATTTCATATTTGTTGCATTTTAACTTACATGAAAATGGGGTTAATTGCAAGAACAGAGTAATTAAAGGTTAATTGATGTCTGCTAGAATATGGATTCAATTGGTTAATTTCACAGGTTAAGTTTGCCTGAGAATGGGACTTAATCGAAAGAATTGTGTTTAATGCATCTTTTGGGTAAGACTGGTTGAGACAGAGTATGTGATACTAAATTACCTAGAAGATAGGAATTCATGGATTGAGAAAGAAGTGAGTCTATTTTAATTCTTCATGATGTCAAGCGAATAATTAGTTATGATAGAGGTTGGGTACTTTAAGATCATTGTTGTCTAATCAATGGTTTGAATTACATAAATCTACATCCTTGACATGTATATATTTTTGTTTTTATTTTATTTTATTTTATTTCAGTTTTGTTTTATCGAGTTGGTTAAACAATGAAAGAAATGTAATTAATGTCTACTTGTTCCTTGAGGATCGACACTCATTTGAACCATATGCTCAGTTAATGATGAGTACGCTTGCTCATATGTGTGATTTGGGTTTAACGTTTTAATTTAAAAATGATTGGGAATGTGCTTAGTTTTTGTATGATTTTTTTATACCCATGTCCGGACACATCAATATATATATATATATATATATATATATATATATATATATATGAAACCTTTTATACAAATAAGTAAAATATTAACGACCTTGTAGACCATATATTCATCAATAGTATTTATATTTATTTGTTATCTGTTAATCAAAACATGATAAAATTTATTTATTATTAATTATTTATTATGTATCAATTAAGGGATTAGTAATAATTTAAAATTTATTTTAAAAATACTATTTAAGAATGACCATTTATTAATATCATCTAGAACTTAGGATTCTTCAACAATTAAACCCTAGTTTATTTATTAATAACAACACTCAAGATTTATTATTTGAACCTATAACATATTAGTAATTATTTTACAACCCGTAGTTATTTTATCTTATCAAGCTAGTCTTATTTTATAAAATCCTTTATCATCTAGCTTTAAAGCTTAGGACATTAGGGTTATAATTGTAATAAGTTGAACTAGGATTATTTATGTAAGCAAATATAGTTTGAGTATAACTTTATGACTTGTGTTTACCCCAGGCAGGGTTAGGTCAGCTTTGGAAGATTTTTGAATTTGCATGTATTCTTGTATAACCTTGTAACCTAACTTAACCAACTAACTTGTACTGTGTTTGAATTACTAACTTTGTAACCTTGTAGTTTTGTTATTTTTTATTAACCATTAATTATATATCTAACTTGCTTCTTGTCTTCTTAGGTGTTACCCTTGGTACATGACCTGAAAATCCAACAGTGAGATAGTCGATTTTGACCCTGAAATTGGGAGGACGTTATAAAAAATTCGCCGGACAATTCAAAGGAATCTGATTGTCGAGATGGATGGTGCTCAACAGAATAATGCTGGGAATGACAGGAGGGTTATAGACGACTTTGTGAAACCCGCAATCTCGGTCACAGGCTCAAGTATCACTAGACCCAGGATAGACGCAAACAATTTTGAAATAAAGCCCAACATTATCCAAATGGTGCAGAATATGGTTCAATTTGACGGGCTACCAGAAAAGGATCTCAATGCTCACTTAGTCAATTTTCTTGAGATTTGTGATACCTTCAAGATGAATGGTGTTTCCAAATATGCTATTAAATTAAGACTTTTTCCTTTTTCCTTGAGAGATAGAGCTAAATCGTGGTTAAAGTCTTTACCTACAGGTTCCATCACAACTTGGAATGCCCTAGCTGAAAAATTTTTGGCCAAATACTTCCCTCCAGCTAGGACAGCCTAAGTTAGGAATGAAATCTTCGCCTTCCAACAACTAGATTCTGAGCCCTTATATGAGAGTTTGGAGGGATTTAAGGAAATGTTAAGAAAATGCCCACACCACAGATTCGAGCTGGGAATGCAAATGCTTATCTTCTTGAATGGCCTCACGTTCGCAACACGGCAAGTGGTGGATTCTTCTGCAGGAGGTTCTATCAACCGTAAGACCCCATAACAGGTATTTGAGCTTATTGAAAATTTGGCTTCTAATAACTATTTTTGGAGAAATATAAGGTCGAAGGCTCGTGTGCAAGGAGTGCACAAAGTGGATGTCGTGGCAGCATTAGTGGCTAAGGTAGACGCCTTAACTCAAAAGATGGAGCAGTTGGTGATGCCTCAAGGCCAAATTTTAAATGTCAACTGCGATTTCTGCGGAGAAGGACACCCCAATCATAAATGCCAAAAGATGGGGTCACTCCAAGAAACTTTGGAGCAAGCGGCCTTCACAGGTAATGTTCGGTCAGGTAACAATTTATATAGATTTACCTATAATCCTTGTTGGAGAAATCACCCTAATTTCTCTTGGAGCAATGGGAATCCACCTAGGCAAAGTTCTTTCAATTTTGGAGGTAACCAAAGGAATCCAAACGTCATGAACACCACGGCAGCACCTCAAAAACCACCATTAGAAGAATTGATTGGCCAATTGGTAAGTACCGTGGAGACTAAGTTCTAAGGAGTCGATGCGACAACAAGGAACCTAGAGGCTTCCATGCAGAACTTGGAGAATCAAATTGGCCAACTAGCCAAACTCTTGGGAGATCGTCAAGCAGGGACACTACCAGGGAATACGGAGAAAAATCAACGGGATCACAACCGTGGAAAACCTTGAAGCATTTCTTTTCTCTTTTCTTTACTTTTCGTCTTTGTGATAGGGATAATTTTTTATTTATATTATTTTCATTCCAGTGCATTATTCAGCATTCGTGTGTTTTTCTGCATTCTTGATAAAAAAAAAAAAAAGGAGAACCGAACAGAACAGAGTTGGTGTCGGTTCCAAGAGCCGGGCCGGTGCCGGTTCTTGTTGGGTGGAGCAATTAAAGGACCAATTTGGTCACTTTTTCTTCAAAATCTCCATTCTCCCTCTCAAATTCTCTCAAGTCCGTGCCGGCTTCACATACCTCATCTCCCAAAATTTAATTTTTCAACTCCTAACCACCTCTATAACATCTATTGACTTTTTTTTTGTTGGTCCTACAGATCAATAACCTCAAAAGTTGCGATTTTGCACACCAAAACCACTTTCAATCCACAAGCAAGGATCTTAGATTTTCCCAAAAAGCTTGCATCTTTTGCTTGCCCATGCATACAAGAACATAAAGGTATGATTTTTCTTTCATTCCAACGGTAAAAATAATGAAGCTGATTTTTCTCATTCTAGGGACATTTTTGGCCGAAATTTCGGATTACGTATGCTATAATTTAATTATGCATTACTCCTTCATGCATTGGATTACATTCAGCCTTAATGAGTTTTTAATACTTGATTCATGCTTTGATCAGTCGAGACTTCATATAGCTAAGGCTAGAATCATGGCTATTAGTGATACTTGAATATATGGAACGTGCATTGTGGATCACATAATACCATAATAACTGCCTTCATTTATATAATCATGTTCACTAGCATGCTTTGAGGATATCAATATATTATGCTTTACAGTAAACTTCACACATATTCTGCAGGGTGTGTTGTATAGAGCGAAGGTGATGAAATTGATGGATTGGAGGTGATATATTGATGAAGTTTGGGTTTTGTGGAGTGTGAGCTTGGTTAAGGGTTGTGAGTGATTTGAGGAATATCTGTGCAGGGGTTGCTATCCTGTTGTCAGCCTTGAGCTTACCTGTTCTCTCTTCTTATTGCACCCATTCCTTACTTTACCATGTCTAGAGTAAGGGGGTAGTCTTCTAAAAGGGAGAGAACCTCTTCTTTCTTAGCCCCTTCATCTGTTGATCCTTTATTCCTTAGACCTATTGAGTTTATAGAAGCCTCTTGTGAGGAATGGTACAGTAAGAGAGCATCTAATAAGATTATTTTCGAGCGTACTTTCTCACCCACCTTAGACTGTGCACTCAAATTGGGAATGATGTTTAGACGGCTAGGACGGGGGTCGATTGTACAATTGAAAGGGAAGTATTGTCCAGTTCTTGTAAAGGAATTTTATGCCAATATGGTAGATAAAGGCAATAAACATCTTCCCCACATTGAAACAAAAGTCAAAGGAGTATCCATTGTCATCACCCAAAATCAGTTAGCCAATCTCCTCTAGGTTTTTTATGATGAGACGTGGCAAGGGATAGATGTCAATAATCAAAAGATTCTTTCAGACCCGAATTGGGATGTTCGAAGGACTAGAGCTATCTTAGGAATACACAAGCACAATGCCTTTCAAGCTAATAGTTTCTATTCTAACAACGATTGGTAGCCAACTTTTGCGCTCTAGTCTACATGTTTGGGTTTAATGTTATGCCCCGTGCTAGTGGTTTCAATGAGACTAGGCTTATTGATACTTATATTTTGCATCGAATGATGAACACATTACCTATCCCTCTCGCCCCTTTGATCATCCAATAGATTAGGGAGGTTGTTTATCACCATCTCTCCACAAAAGTTTTTGTTTTTCCCTTAGTTATAATGAAAATTCTAAAAGATTTTGGTGTGAGTCTTGAGGGAGAACTTATGGAGGTCACCACAGAGCATGATATGGTCACTGAGCACACTCTTATGAGTTGCGGGTATAAATATAGCCAAGAGGTGAAGAAGTGGCTCACTCTCTTCAAGGTTAAACATCCCAGGCAGGTTCGGCCCACCCACAGTGGAGGAAGAGCAGCCACCACCACTAGCACGTGCACGAGTTGGTAGTTCTCAATCCCACTCCCGGACTGACTTTGAGACAACCGTTCTGGGACGCCTTGACCAGCAAATGGAGGTGCTCTTACGCTTGTAGGGCACGATGGATGACTTGGTAAGACTGCAAGCTACTATGGAGCAACAGTTGGCCGAGTTGAGGTAGCATTCTTCTGGGTCACAAGGTGGTACAGGTACCTCTGCCTCGGCTGATGATGATGAGGATGATGATGACGCGGAGGACTGCTGACACTTATCTTTATTTTCTCAATAGCTCTTTTTTTTCTTTTCTCTTCTCCTGTTTTTTTTTTAGTTCATTTTGGTGTCTTGTACTATTTTCTTTCTATTATTTTTGCTTTATTTTCTTTTCTAATTTTTATGCTTTGGTGTTTTCTTTTGTAATTTTCTCTTTAGGTACTTTGATGATGCCTTAGTCTTCAAGCATTCAGTTCTTGTATGACACAGTGTGCAACGAATAGAAGTTTGTTTTTCTTATCTCTTCTCTTTTCTATTTTTGGTCCCATGGTATTGTTTGTTTTTGTTGTATTTATTTGGCCATTAAGGACAATGTCCAATTTAAGTGTGGGGGAAGGATTTGATTGACAAGTCTTCTATACATATTCTTTAGCCTAAATTTTAAAAAATTTTACAAAATTTTCTGACTTTCTTTGAGATTTCAAACTATATTTTTAATGCATGTCTTTATGATGGATTATAGAGCATGTGTTCTAGATCATTTATGGCTTATGCATGACTTTTTGCACTCACTTGGACAAACTAGGTCTTGATCAAATACTTTGCATTGTTCTTAAACCTGTTTTTTTCTCTAAAATTCATGAAATATTATAGAACTTACTTGAATACCTTTTGAGGCAAAATAAGAAAGGCAATTATGATTTAACTTAGAGATGATGGTAATAGGCATTCGTTGGATAGTTTGAGCTTTTGAAGCCTACCTATTTTCATAATATCCCTAGTGCCTATTTTGAGCCTAAATTGTTGATTTCTTTTAGTAAAACCCATCACAATATTTTTGCATAATTTTTCAAATCTTTATACTCTTGAAGGATGAAAGTATATGTATGATGAGAAATAATGCAGGGATAAAGATCATGACTTGTTACTTTCAGTTATGGATCAATTACGAGTGGAGCTGGGAAAAGAAAGGAAGTAGAATGGAAGAAAGAAGTTAAAAAAATTGAGGAAGAAAGAAAAAATTTTTGAGCTGAAAAATGAGAAAGAACAGCAGTAGTGAAAACAAAAGAGGAGTAAAAGAAGAGAGAATTGAATTGAGAAAAAAAAAGGAAAAAAGATCACAAAAAGGATGGTGATTGAACTGTGAAAGTTAAGTTCATATAAAACACTTGACACCATTGTTGGAAAATTGAGTGATTTTGTGAGAAAAAGAGTTAATGACAAGAGGAGTGGAAAGAAAAAGAGAACAATGCAGGATTTGCTTGAAGTGCATAAGGTTTGTCATATAAGGTTATGGTTTGATGGATTCTTGGAATAGGAGAGCAAGAAGAGTTGGAAATTATAGATTTATTTTGGTTAGCCTTTTCTTGATAACTCTCAGTTTTTCTTTGATATTTGATTTTCCTATATCCTTCATTTGCTAAGCCACATTACAAGCCTTTAGCCTTACATTACAAGCTTAAAAGTCCTACCTGATCTAAGTAGAATCATGATGTCTCAGATTAGTGGAAAGAGTGTATGAAAAGTAAGCTTATGGAATGCATATTCTTTTTGAACTGACTTCTTTCCAATGGTTTGAGAATATTGTGAAGTATTGAGATAGTTCTACTAAGTCATTTATCACTACACAAGTCTTGCATTGGTTGTGAAAGATTTAGTATCATATGTTTTATGTTCATGAATGAAGAAAGTATTGGAGATATGGTTTTGAAATTGATTGAGTGACTTGATTGAAACCTTGTGTTTTTCCTACTTGTTCTTGATACTTTGCTTGAGGACAAGCAGAGAGCTAAGTGTGGGGGAATATGATAGGGGCTAAATTAGTCATATTTTGCTTAGTTATTTGAGGCTCTTTTATAAGACATTTTGTGCAATAACTAGTCATATTCTTTCATATTTGAGATTTTACTCTTGCAAAGGTATTTTTTTCATTATTTCAGATTTTTGGGTAAAACGAAGCAAAACCGACACAAAATAGAACAGAGGCAGCGCCGGCTGTAAGGCTGGAACCGGCACCGGCTGAATTCTGGAACTTATGCACAAAATTTGGAGAAAAATTGGCGAACAAGTGGTGAAGCAGAACACAGGCAGCGCCAGCTCTGAAGGACCAAGGTAGCGCCAGCTGTGTTCTGTCCTTGAGGCGGTACTACGATTTTTCTACACGTTTTTGGAAACCTGAGGAGTTTTAGTATATTTCAACTCCTACTCGGCGAAGAACTTTGTACCTATGAGTTTAGGTACTTCTTAAGCCTATAAATAGATGAAAAACTTAAGGGAAAAGGGGAGAATTCATTATTCATCATAGAAAATCACTCAATCCAAGGAGGAATTCTTCAATTCAATGAGGGTTGTACAAGAAGGTCTTCAAAGGAAGAAGAAGGAGGCTTGTCTATGAGTGCTTTCTTTTACTTTATTTTCTTTTGTTGACAATGATATTTTAATTGTTTTATTGTAATTTGACATTGGTTTAGACATTTATGGTATTTAGAGTTATTTGATCTTTTGATTAACTGATTATTATTCTTGGTATTTAATTACTTGGGTTGATTGCGAGATTAATTGATTGTACCATTAACTTGCTTAAGAATAGGGTGTGATGGTTTAAATTGATTGATTTCATATTTGTTGCCTTTTAACTTGCCTGAAAATGGGGTTAATTGCAAGAATAGAGTAATTAAAGGTTAATTGATGTCTGTTAGAATATGGATTCAATTGGTTAATTTCATGGGTTAAGTTTGCCTGAGAATGGGATTAATCGAAAGAATTGTGTTTAATGCATCTTTTGGGTAAGACTAGTTGAGACAGAGTATGTGATACTAAGTTACCTAGAAGATAGGGATTCATGGATTGAGAAAGAAGTGAGTGTATTTTAATTCTTCATGATACCAAGAGAATAATTAGTTATGATAGAGGTTGGGTACTTTAAGATCATGGTTGTCTAATCAATGGTTTGAATTACATAAATCTACATCCTTGACATGTATATATATATATATATTTATTTTCTTTTGTTTTATTTTATTTCAATTTTATTTTATCAAGTTGGTTAAACAATGAAAGAAAGGTAATTAATGTCTATTTGTTCCTTGAGGATCGACACTTGTTTGAACCCTATGCTTAGTTAATGATGAGTACGCTTGCTCATATGTGTGATTTGGGTTTAACGTTTTAATTTAAACTTGATTGGGAATGTGTTTAGTTTTTGTATGATTTTTTTATACCCAAGTCTGGACACATCAATATATATATATATATATATATATATATATATATATATATTTGAAACCTTTTATACACATAAGTAAAATATTAACGACCTTGTAGACCATATATTCATCAATAGTATTTATATTTATTTGTTATCTGTTAATCAAAACATGATAAAATTTATTTATTATTAATTATTTATTATGTATCAATTAAGAGATTAGTAATAATTTAAAATTTATTTTAAAAATGCTATTTAAGAATGACCATTTATTAATATAATCTAGAACTTAGGATTCTTCAACAATTAAACCCTAGTTTATTTATTAATAACAACACTTAAGATTTATTATTTGAACCTATAACATATTAGTAATTATTTTACAACCCGTAGTTATTTTATCTTATCAAGCTAGTCTTATTTTATAAAATCCTTTATCATTTAGCCTTAAAGCTTAGGACATTAGGGTCATGATTGTAATAAGTTGAACTAGGATTATTTATATAAAGGAATATAGTTTGAGTATAACCTTATGACTTGTGTTTACCCCAGGCAGGGTTAGGTCAGCTTTGGAAGATTTTTGAATTTGCTCAAGCAAAGGATCGGTAAGCCTCTACATAAACTTGTGTGAAGACAAAAGATTTCTATGGCAAGCCAAACTCGATGTGTATGGACACTCATTTTGTAAAGGCAATTAAGGACTATTTCCTTTCTTATTTCAGTCAAACAAATCATTTGAAAATCAGACAAGCAATTTTGCACAAACACTAAACTCTTTCTAAAAACCAACTTTGACAAGAATTTTAGAAATCCTTAATTGCTATTTTCAAATAAATCAATGTACTATCAGTTTTTCCCAAGTAGGACAATCATCGTTGAGTACTCAATAAAGGTAGACCACTAGGACTAGTCTTTGAAAAGTTTTGATAAGTCTCTGAGTAGGTGGCCACCTTTGATGTGTGCGTCCTTCCCGGATAGGATACCAGTCCAGTGGTCATGCCAGTCTGAGCTCACAAGTTTCAGTCATGTGGACTGTGTGTTTCCGGAGTGGACAACCGTTAAGTTTAGGTGTAGAGAAGAAGAAGTATCTCAGCCAATAGGCTGATCACCTACCTTTTGTCAGTCTGTACAAAGTGTGGCATTTTGACCGTATATGGTCATGGGGCCTAACGTGTGGTAACCCATGGCTACCCATTTTAGTGGTTGTATTTATTGTGCATATGTATGGTTTGAAAAGCAAAATGCCACTATTTATTTTTAACCTTATTTATTGCTTGCTAGCACTTTCTCTTATACAATTTTTACAGCTTGAATACATGAACTGTTTTACCTAAAACACTCAAAGCACACACGGGCTTACTAAGATTTTTATCTCATCACCTTTTGTGCCATGTTTTCAGGTTGATTCTGCTGTGGAGATGAGTAGCTAGATTTGTTACATGCTTTGAAGACTTTATGTTATTTATTATGTGTTGTTTTGAGAGATGTTAGTAATTAATTTATTTTGGATTTGTTCCTGAATTTTTGGGTTGTAATAAGTTCAATTTTAAAGTATTATTTTTATTTTCATTTGTGTGACCTAGTTATAAAGACCCCTTGTGTAACACCCCGATACCTAGGCCTGCCAGGGTCGGGGATGTCACCTCGTCTAAAGGACAAGGGGTCTTTATAACTAGTTCACACAAACAAATTGTGGAATAAAAATAATATTTAACTAAAAAAAAATTATTACAACCCAAAGAAAACTTCAAGAATAAATCCATGAATTCCGAAACAAAAACCATAAATAAAATTATCCACTCTCGCCTCCCAAAGCAATACATAAAATCAAAAGATACATTCTCTTCCAAAGCAGATATTATTAGCCACTCAACTCC
The DNA here is from genome assembly GCA_026120185.1 of Voacanga thouarsii. Classification (NCBI taxonomy): domain Eukaryota; kingdom Viridiplantae; phylum Streptophyta; class Magnoliopsida; order Gentianales; family Apocynaceae; genus Voacanga; species Voacanga thouarsii. The sequence goes on along the minus strand of JANUWF010002415.1, from coordinate 312,126 downwards.
ACAACAGGATCATCCTGAAATCATGATAGAAAGGTGATGAGACAGAAATCTCAGTAAGTTCGTGTGTGCTTTGGCTGTTTAGTGGAAACAGTTCGTGGATGCAAAGTGTGAAACTTTTATAAGAGAAACACTGGCAAGCATCAAGCATTAGTCAAAAGTAAGAGTGGCGTTTTGACTTATCTAGCCGTACACAAGTAATGAAATCAACCACTCGAAAGAAAGGGATATGGGTTACCACACGTTGGGCCCCATAACTGGTCAGAATACCGACACTTTGTGCAGACTGACAAAAGTAGGTGATCGGCCTACTGGGCAAGATACTCCTCCTTCTCTATACCCAAACAACAACCAGGTGTCCATTCCGGCAAAACATAGTCACTTGAGTAAAAACAAACTGCTAGCTCGGACCGGCACGACTCACTGGACTGACATCTTATCCGGGAAGGACTCACCCCTCAGAGGTGGCCACCTGCTGAGAGACTTACCCTAACCCTTCAAAGACTAGTCCTAATAGCCCACCCTTATTAAGTACTCAACGACATTTCCCACTTGGGATAAAATGAACAAAGCATTGCTCTTCATGAAACTAGTAATTTGAGGGTTTCCAAAGTTTTGGGAACAATTAGTTTTAGAAAGAGTTTTAAGTTTGGAAAATCTGCTCAGTAACCTTTAAATAATTTAAGTGTTGGAAATAAGTACAAATTCAACCCTCAATTTCCTTCAAATAAACGAGTTCCCATACACTCCATATTTAGCTTGCCATAAGAAAAACATTTCACATCGATAGGTTTTATGCAGGAGCTTACCTGATTTTTGCTCACAACAACAAGGTCTCGAACAGCTGACCTAACCCCACATGGGTAAATACAAATCTTAATCATATTTAAGCTACAATCCACTTCCTCAATTTTAAATCAACTCATTTCACTACTATCATGATCCTAGTGTCCCAAGCTTTAAGGCAAAATAATAAATAAGTAGGTTTATAAGCTAAGTTTAATTTGTTATTTAAAATAATTAATGGTTTGGGAAATAAATTCTAATAAGTTGAAAGTTTAAATCTTGTTAAGGAAAATTTAGAGTTTATTTGATTAAGAGTCATAGGTGGTACTAGGTAAAATAGTGATTTAATGATAGTTTCGTTGTTAGAAAATAATTAATGGTTAAAACTAGTTGAGGTTAATTTGAATAAGCCTTTCTTGGAAAATAATAAGTAAATCCTTAGGGGTTTTGATTTAGTAAATATTTTACTAAGCATAAATATTTTTCATAAAGGCTTAAATTGATTTCTTTATTTTTAACAATATTTATTTATTTTACTTTCTAGCAAAATCATTATTTATTTGGCTAAAATATCATTTATATATATAATAATTCCAAATCTACCCTTCCTAGGGTTTTTCGAAATTTACTAGCAAAATTATTATTGAATATTTTATTCATGAACTAAAATTAGCTTAGGAACAACTAGATCATGATCAAGATTCTATGGCCAACCACAATCAATAATATACACAATCCTTCGATTCATCAAATCTTCCAAATCTTGCATCTAGGCATAGATCCAAATTTATTAAGACATGATTTAACCTTTACTAGCATAAACATGATCATGGCTTCAATAATCTAATCATGCATAAACTCCTATTCACCAAAGGTGACATAATCTCTAGCATGCTTCATCACAAATACTACCTATGACATGCATCAACCCTCAAATCAACATACCATCATCCAAGATGAACCTTTCACGCATAAATCCCATCTCTTTCACAATCATACAATTGCTCATGCTTCAATCTCAACAATAATTATATATACTCAAATCCTATCACCATCCACCTACTAACAACATCATCCTAGAGTTTAAAAAAAAGATTGAAGATACTTACTTGGTTGATGAATGCTTTGAAAGAGTTTAGAGTAGATCTCCACTCCTAGATGGCTAATCTTGTCCAAGAGAGGTGGCGAAAGCATGGTCATGGAAAAAGAGACCATTCGGCCAAGAGAGGGAATTTCAGCCATGAGAGAGAGAGAGAAGAAGAAGAAGAGATCATTAGTATGTTTATTCATATATGTTTTCATTATAGATCAAGTTTGGAGAAGATGAAGTTGTTAGAATAAGTTTACCTTGAAGATGTTCTTGTCCTTCACAAAATTTTCTGGTTTTTGATCCAAAGTAGCAAGATGATTTGTGGAGTTTGATGTTAATAAGGGTGTTGATGGATTCACAGCAAGGATTAGATCAAATCTGGTGATTTTTGTGAGGGTTTGAAGTGGTTTGGAGGTGTATTAGGGGTTAGAAGGTAGTGGGTGTTCTTGGTGTAGTGTGTGTTCTTGGTAGCTAGAGAAAATCGAGAGAGAGAGAAGAGGAAGCTGCCGAATTTCTGTGGAATTGGGGCTGCCGAAATTCTGTAGGGTTTAGGGAGTGATTTCTCTGATTTGGAAGGGAAAGGAAAGGTTAGTTGTTACAATCCTTGAAGAATATTTTTAGGAAGAGAATTTGGAAAGTAAATATTCTAGGATATCTTGATTTTTTCTGGACAGCTTTGAAGTCTCCTATGGCCGACTGAATGTGTGGCTTTTCTGAGGAATTAAAGCTGGTTCTACAAGGCTTATGATGGCTGAAACTAAGGGGTACAAAGATGAAGAAGAAGTCTGGTCAATTGAGCAAGATATCATGGAAGGTTGCTAAATAAGATGGCTGGAATTTTGGAAGGTAATCAAGCTAAATTGCAGGGATTTGTTGGAGAGATTTTCGGACAGCCATTGATGGAATTTCATGCAGAAGCTCAAAGGAAACAATGGAGCTCTGTTAATGGTGGTTTAAGGGAGGTTTTGACAGAAGTAGGTTGGCATTTTCGGCTGGAGGAGAAATGGAAAGTAAGCTGGAAAATTCCTGCACATCCATTTTCGCTGCACAGGAATTTTTTTCTGGCAGAATTTCGTCTGCCACTTCCAGTCGATTTGCAGCGAGCTGGGAGGGGGGTTTTAGGGGTATTCAAGGCTGGTTTCCAGCCTTCTTCATGGAGGAAAAACATGGCTAAGGTGCTGCACAAAATCTGGAAGAAAACAGCTTGGTTTTGGACCTCCAAAGCTGCGATTTTGCCCAGAATTTTCACTGGTTTTGCACAGCTTTTGTGCAGTCCGAAAATGGCAGAAATAATTCATGTTTCAAGCTGATCTTAAGGCCATTTTTCTGGCAGAATTTGGAAGGAAATGTCAGCTAAGAAGTTCGACATTTTGAAGGTACACAAGCTGGAAAATTTCAGCTCACTCCAAGAAGGAAGGTGAACTAGCTATAGAGTGAAATTTCAGCAAGCTTTCTAGAAGGATTTTCCTCTTGAAATTTCCCACAATTCATTCACATTTTCCAGACCATGAGAAGCCTTTTGCTAGGACATTTTGATCCTAAAAGACCTCCGCACTTTACTGAATTTTCTGGAAAGGAAAAGGATAGAACACCTTGATCAAACTAAGAAGTTGAAAATTAAGAAAAACTAAAGATCAAGGGAACAAGAATTCCCTTTGGGAATTTCGAGTAAAGCAAAGGAGGGAAATGAGAATTTTCCTAACATGCCTCTCCTAGGTCATTATCACCACCTTGCTCTAGGCCCTTAAGGCCGAAACCAATTCCCCCCTAAGCAAAAATAAAATTTAATCTAGCTAAAGCTTCTATGCTAGAATTTGATCCCAAGACCTCAAGAATTAATTCCAAAGCTCTAACCACTAAACCACAACAACTCTTGTTGCTATTTCCACTAGAAAAATTATTTTCTACTCAATCCACAATCTATCTCCCTATTTTCACCTCGGCCAAAAATTACCATTTTGCCCCTCTCACACAATACTCACCAACAAGACTTCAAAATAATAAAACTCAAATCTAGAGCACATAGAAATCATATGAAAATATATTTAATCATGAAGTAAAGCATGATATGCATCCCAACCCTCTTACTCTAAGGTCGGTTTTGACTGGGGTTTCACACCTTGTCCTTTGGATGGGGCGACATCCCCAGCCCTGTTGGGCCTAAGTAGTGGGGTGTTACAAATGGTATCAGAGCCTTGGTATCGGCAAATATTGATAGTATATGTCCTGTTTTATTAAGTTCAAATCTTTTATCTAACCTGTCTTGTTCATGCTGTAGGATGGTTAGAATGCTTAGAACCGCAAGGAAAGGGCAGCAATGGCATCCTCCCATCCCTATCTACTCAGAAGACCTTTTAGTGCCTCAGCCTACACCACAGCCTGCACCGCTGCCAATTATTCCCTTGGATAATAGCAGTGATGATGAGGTCTCGATCAATAAGCCGCCCCCAATACCTGTGATAGACTTGGTTACTAATAGTGTAGATGAAGAAATTGATATGGAATATGTTCCCCACCCTCCTAGTCCCGTAGTTGACTTGTCAGCTGATAGTGATGATCCGGGGGAGATAGATTATGAATCTCTACCTAGACCTTCCTTCATACCCCCACCCAACCAGGTTGAGACCGGAGAGAGTTCTAGACGACCCGGGAAAGAACTAATGGACGGGTTTACAAGTGGGCTGGGATAGACTTTACTAAGAATTCTGGGGGATGGTTATATGAGGCCGACTTTGAAGACTTTGATGAAGACTAGGGAGGCTAAAGGCTGCTATGATTAGGATGTTTTATTTACAGCTTTCCATAAACTTCTATGTTAAGGATTTCATTCCTATTTACTGCTTTAATTTCAAATTTATGCAAATAAGAGTACCTGGAGTACTTTAAAGTTTGAGAGAAATTTATATGCAATTCTTTATACAAAACTTGCATCTGATTTCTGTTTACTTAAATCTGAATGTGAATGCATGCTCGACTGAAATGATTTAAAGCTTGAATGCATAAACTCATTATCCGGGTATGGCTTAGAATGGTACCCAAGCACCATATAGGCACATCAAGTAGAAGAGTTCCAGAGGCAGAACCTGTGAAATCGGAGGTTGAGACCACTCAAATGCAGTCACCCAACCAGGGAAATGAGAGTGAGCCAGATTTGGAAATGGGGTCAAAAGAACCTGTTGAAGTGATAATGGGGCAAGCATTTAGCAAGATGACTGAGATTCTTCAGATTTTGACTGAATGGAGGAATCCAAAAGGAAAGGATGAAGCTTTGGAGCAGTTTCTAAAATTCCAACCGTCCATCTTCTTAGGAGAAGCTGAGCAGGATCAGAAAGCTAAACAATGGATGGAGCAGCTGGAAGACATCTTCGCTACACTTCAGTACACTGAGAAGCGAATGGTGAAGTTTGCTGCATTCTGATTGAGGGGCCCAGCTCGGGCATGGTGGCAATGGGTTTAGGACGACTGGGAGATGATTGATCAAGACTGGACATGGGCTAATTTTGTGGAAGCATTCAGAGTTGAGTATATCCCTCAGTGGATAGTTGAGAAGCGGGAAGTTGAGTTCCAGAATCTAAAGTAGGGAGGTATAACGGTAGCTTAGTACGTGGCACTGTTCATCCAATTATCAAAGTACTGCAAGAGGCTGGTGGATACTAAGCAGAACCGGACAAGACAATTGTCAAGGGGGCAGGAGTTGAGAAGGGCGTTAGCACCTTCTCCACCAACGACCTACTCAAGGACCATGGACGCAGCCGCCCGGACTGAAAATGAGGACCGCAGCAGAATGGCACAAAGACCTTTTCAGCCGCCAAGACAACTGACGGGACCTTTTCAGAGGCAACAACCCAATAAGCACCCCGCTAACCAGCAGTGGCAGAATCGAGGAAAGCAAGCTCGGATAGCACCAGTTGGTCCTCCGCAAAATCTTTTGTTATGTCGGAAATATGGAAAAAGGAGCCACACAGAGAAAAATTATTGGTCCAAAGGAGGTGAGTGGAAATGTTACCACTGCGGAGACCCGAACCACCTGCGAAACGCCTGCTCTAAACTTCACCGAGTCAGGCAAGGAAATCCGGCTCAGATCCCAGGGGCCAATTGAGCCAATGCCATGGGAGCATTCGGGAGTGGAACGTAGAAGCCTCAGGTGAAAGTAAAAGTTTTCGCTCTCAACAGGGAGGAGGTTAGAGCTGATGCAGCAGTGGTGGGAGGTATGTTTACTATCCAAGGTCATTCCGTTAATGCATTGATAGACCCTAGATCTACCCATTCCTACTTAAACAAGAATTATGCATATTATTTAGGTTGGAATGGAATAGAACTACCTTTTACTTTGTTGGTGAGTACGCCTTTGGGGAAGATAGAACAAGTAGATCGGTATGTGCAAAATTGTAAAATTGAAATAGGGAGAAAAAGCTTGGAGGGAGATTTAATAATCTTAGCTATTGATGATTATGATTTGATATTGGGAATGGATTGGCTAGTTAAGCATGGGGCTAGGGTAGATTGTAAGAATAAGTCGGTTCAATTCATTAGACTAGGATGTGATGTGGTGGAATTTAATGGCAAGAGAGTAAAGGAATTGAAATTTTCGATAGTTGGGGCTAAAGCCTGGAAATTGTTGAAGCAAGGATGTCAAAGATATATAGCTTATGTGATAAATAAGCCAAAGGACCAGTGCACTCTAGAGGATACCGAGGTGGTAAAGGATTTTTCCGACATGTTCCCTACGGAACTCACTTCTCTACCTCCCAACCGAGAAGTTGAGTTCACCGTGAATCTAGTTCCAGGAGCAGAACCAGTGTCCTGGACTTCATATCGGATGGCACTGGCGGAGCTGAAAGAACTGAAGAAGCAGCTAGAAGAGTTGGTGAGGCATGGTTATATCAGACCTAGCACATCACCCTGGGGAGCACCTATGCTATTTGTGAGAAGAAGGATGGGAGTCTGAGGCTGTGTATCGACTATCGGGGCTTAAACAACCTGACGTTCAAGAATAAGTATCCCCTACCGCTAATTGACGAGCTGTTCGACCAGTTGTAAGGATCTAGTTGTTACTCTAAACTGGATTTGAGGTAAGAATACTATCAAGTGAGGATAAAAGAGGAGGATATTCCTAAGACGGCCTTTAACACAAGATATGGTCACTATGAGTTCGTGGTGATGCCATTCGGGGTAACTAATGCACCGGTGGTATTTATGGATTTGATGCATTGAGTGTTCCAACCCTACTTGGACAAGTTCATGGTGGTCTTTATCGACGACATACTCATTTATTCCAAGAGCCCGGAGGATCATGCAGAACATTTAAAGCTGGTATTGGAAAAGCTCAGAGAGCACAAGCTTTTCGCTAAGTTTAGAAAGTGTGAGTTTTAGCTGGATAGTGTGGCATTTCTTGGCCATGTGGTGACCAAGGATGGGATCAAGGTAGACCCAGTGAAGGCTGAAGCAGTTTCAAACTAGAAGCAGCCAGAGAACATTACCTAGATTCGAAGCTTCTTGGGATTGGCAGGCTATTATAGGAGGTTTATCAAAGGATTTTCAATGCTCACATCGCCTATGACCTGACTGCTAAGAAAGGACGTACCATTTGTTTGGAGTGAAAAATGTGAGAAAAGTTTCCAAGAGCTGAAACGGAGATTAATGACAGCATCAGTGTTGTGTCTGCCAGAGGGAGATAAGCCTTACGCACTGTATACCGATGCTTTGAAGGAAGGATTGGGAGTAGTTTTGATGCAAGACCGAAAGGTGATTGCCTATGCTTCTCGAAAGTTGAGGCATCATGAAGTCAATTACCCCACGCATGATCTAGAGCTGGCTGCCATTGTGTTCGCTTTAAAGAAATGGCGGCACTACCTGTACGTAGCAGAATATGAAGTATTCACTACTTACAAGAGCTTGAAGTACATTTTCACCCAAAAGGACTTGAATTTGAAATAGTGAAGATGGATGGAATTTTTGGAGGAGTATCATTGTTCAATCAACTATCATCCCGGGAAGGCCAATGTTGTTGCTGATACCATGAGCAGAAAAGTCAGCATGGCCAGGCTAAGGGTACAGGAGGTTCAAGTGGTTCAATATGTGTTGGATAGAAGAGCAGATGTGCAAGGGGAGAAAATTGTTATTAGCAACCTGAAGTTGATACCAGACCTAAGGCGGGAAATTATTGAAGCTCAGCAAGGTAATGCAGAATTTCAGCTTTTCAAGGACAAAGAGCTTAAACGGCAAGGTAGTGAATTCTGACAGGACGAAGCGAGAGTTTTATATTTCAGAGATTGGTTGTGTGTACCTGAAGAGCACCAATTAAAGGACAGAATTTCGCAAGAGGCGCATAAGAGCAGGTACGCCACTTATCTAGGAGAGGTCAAAATGTATTAGGATCTGACAAGGGCCTATTGGTGGCCCGGAATTAAGTAGAACATGGTTAAGTATATCTCGACATGTCCTACCTGTCAGAAAGTCAAAGTGGAGCACAAGAAGTTAGCAAGACTGTTGCAACCGTTGCCAGTACTTGAATGGAAGTGGGAGGAAGTGACCATGGACTTCGTTACCAGACTCCCTATGGTAAGGACCCAAAAGGATGCCATATGGGTAGTGGTAGATCGACTAACCAAATAGCGCATTTCATACCAGTGAATTTAAGGGATTCTATGGAGAAGTTGGCTTAGACCTATGTACGAGAAATAGTCTGACTGCATGGAGTGCCTTCAAGTATTGTGTCTGATCGAGATCCGAGATTTACATCTTGATTTTGGGACAAGTTTCAAGAATTAATGGGGTCGAGTCTGAAGTTTAATACGACGGCGCATCTTCAAACCGATGGATAGTCAGAAAGGGTTATACAGATATTAGAGGATATGCTAAGAGCTTGTGTACTGTATTTCGGGGATAAGTGGATTGAATGTGTGTCGTATGCTCAGTTGTCATACAATAACAGTTGTCAAGCTTCGATTAGAATGGCTTCGTATGAAGCCCTGTATGAACACAAGTGTCAGGTACCGCTATATTGGGATTGGTCAAAGGATAGCCATATAAGCAAATTGGGAGAAGTCTGTATTCAGGAAATGTTGGACAGGGTCAAGTTAATCAAGGAAAGGTTGAAAGCAGCCTAGAGCAGACAAAAGAGCTATGCAGATAATAGGCGGAGAGAGTTAGAATTTCAGGTGGGAGATAGGGTATTCCTAAGACTGACACCAAATAGAGGAATTCTAAAGCATCCGAAAGGTGGGAAACTGAATCCGAGGTATTTGGGACCATTTCCAATAAAGGAAAGAATTAGGCCGCTGGCTTATCGATTAGATTTGCCGGATAGATTGACAGGAATTCACGACATGTTTCATGTGTCGGAGCTGAAGAAGTACAATGCCGATCCCGGACATGTTTTGAATGATGAGTCGTTGGTGTTGCAACCCGACTTGAGCTATGTAGAGAAACCCGTGAGGATATTAGACCGAAGTATCAAGACTCTTCGAAACAAGCAGATTCCGATGGTAAAGGTGTAGTGGGAGCATCATGGCATGCGAGATGCCACATGGGAAACAGAAGAGTGGGTAAAGTGAAAATATCCCGATCAAAGATAGAGGTATGCTTGAATTTTGGGACGAAATTCTCCTAAAGAGGAGAGGATGTGAAACCCCACCAAAAGCCAACCCTAGAGTAAGGGGATCGGGATGCATATCATGTTACTTTGCATGAATATATATATTTTTGAATGATTTTATGTGCTTTAGAATTATAATTTATAGTCTTGAAGGCTTGGTTATACTTATTGAATATGAAGGGTAAGACGGTAATTTTACTTGATGTCAAAATAGGAAGATAGCTTGAGGATTAAATAAGAAGAATATTTGGGTGAGAAAATAAGAACAAGAGTTGTTGTGGTTTAGTGGTTAGAGCCTTGGAATTAATCTCTAAGGTGTTGAGTTCAAATCCCATCATTTAAGTTTTTGTCATGATTATTTTAATTTAAGGTGGGATTTTCATCTCTTGCATTCCATAGAAAAAAAAAAAAAAAGGAGTGTTGTCCTAGGGGAGACATGAAGGAATGTCCTAATCCTATCCTTATGTCCTAAAAGAATTCTAGAAGAATTCTTGTCCTTCTATTACCTCTAGCTTATCCTAACCATTTTACCAATTAAGCTTGTTCAAAATTTATCGAAATCCATGCTATAGTTCCAGAAAATTCAGCAAGGATTATTGGTCTTTGGATTTCGAAAATGGCTCTTAGAGGTTGGAGATTTGACTGAAAATAGAGAAGGAGTTAAGGAAGGTTCCCAAGGGAAATTAATCTCCATGGTTGAACCTTCAAACTCCACTCCATAGTGTTCATCTTCTCCACGGAAGAAATCTGAAATTTTTCCAGATTTTGAGCAGCCTAACCTTCGAAAATCTCGGCCATCTTTCTTACTCAATTCCTACCAGGAAAATGGCCAATTTATTCAGCTTGAAGACTGAAATTCTTGTGCAAAAATCGGACTGCACAAAACTGCACAAACCAAAAAAAATTCTGGGCAGTTTTGCAGCATAGCAGGCCGAGATCAAAGCTGTTTCTTCTGCCTTCAAACCAGTAAATTACCTCTACTTTTCCTCCATATAGAAGGCTAGAAACCAGCCTTAAATAACCCTCAAACACCTCTCAAAACCCTCTACAAATCGGCTGGAACATTGCAGAAAACTGCACAGTAAATTCCAGCAACCAATTCGAAACATAACCAGAAAAAAATTCCAGTCTTGTTCCTTTCAAGCCTTGGCCGAAAACCTCCTCAAAACCTCTATAAGTTAACCTTTGTTCAGCCATGAACTGAACTCCATTACCCCCTCCACTAACCTTGCACAACTAGACTCCATAGCCACTCCTCAAATTTCTCCTACAATCACTTCAATCAAATTTCCATTTGAATTCCAAAATTTTCAGCATTTACTCCATGAAAACACCCTTAGATTAAGCTTCATAACCAGAAATCCACCCACAATTGAACTCAGAAATTTGGCTAGCCATATAGCTCCCTCAACCCTCATTTAATTTAGCAAAACACAATAAACCAGTCAGCCATTTGCAGCTCCAAGAAACCTCCATCAATCAAACACCATTACCATATCTTTTACTTTAAAAAACTCCCTAAATTTCTCCATTCGAATTTCAAACAACCAGATTTTTCTCTCCTCTCTAATCTGAAAATCAAAATCCCAGAACTCTCTCAATCATTCGGCCAGCCCCTTCAGGAATTTGTGCAGCATTTTCTCTCTAATCCTCTCCATTTTCACCAAGAACACCAATAACACACACTATATTTTTTGAAGCCAAAGACCACTCTAAACACCTCCAATTCTTCCCAAAAACTCCAAAACATGCCTATATATTCCCTAGAGTCCATTTATGGATTTTATAACATCAAATCTCGAAAACAAAAATTGACAATCAGATCAAAACCAGAATTTACCTTAAAGTCTCAAGAACATCATCAAGGTAACCAAGAACAACTTTTGTTCATCTACTTCCTTTTAATCTTTAACATATCATACTAATGCTCTCTCTCTCTCTCTCGGCCGAAATGGTTGCTACAACCATGGTAGTTTTCTTTCTCCTCTCTTGGAAAATTCAAGACTCTCAAGCGCGTGGATCTTCTTAAATCTTCATCGCGATAGTCATCAACCAAGTATTTCTCTTTTACCTTTCTTTTGAATTCTGGATTCATGTCTCTTGGTTGTTGATAGGAAGGATAGAATATGAATGGGGGATTGAGTATATTCATATGTATGAAGGAGTTGAGATTTGAGCATGAAAATGATTGATCATGGTTAAGCTTTATGAATTTCCTTGTGGATCAATGCATGTTCATCATGTCTTAAGAAATTATGAATGTTTTAGCATGCTAGAATGTTATGTCACCTTTGGTGAATAGGATATTATGTTCTTATTTTCATTGAAGTCGTTAGTATGATTATGCTTAGTAGGGATTTGATCATGTGATAGTAGGTGTGGATTTAAGCCTTTGTTCTTGAATAGAATAGTTTGTTGATTGATGTTGGAGTATATGCTCATAAATCTTGTTAGCAATAGGAAAATTATGATCATGACCTTATTGATCCTAGACTATTTTGATTAGCAAATTTTATTACCCCAATTAAAATTGTTACTATATTTTTCTCCCAAGATTTCGAAATTATTAGAAAGTTTTGAAAATGGAATATTCAATGAAATAGTGATATTTTACTAGTCAAATAAATGATATCTTTTATTTAATATATATATATATATATATATTTATATATGAAACCTTTTATACAAATAAGTAAAATATGAACGACCTTGTAGACCATATATTCATAAATACTATTTATATTTATTTGTTATCTATCAATCAAAACTTGATAAAATTTATTTATTATTAATTTTATTTATTATTAATCAATTAAGAGATTAGTAATAATCTAATATATATTTTAAAAATACTATTTAAGAATATGACCATTTATTAATATCATCTAGAACTTAAGACTCTTCAACAATTAAACCCTAGTTTATTTATTAATAACAACACTTAAGATTTATTATTTGAATCTATAACTTATTGGTAATTATTTTACAACCCCTAGTTATTTTATCTTATCAAGCTAATCTTATTTTATAAAATCCTTTATCATCTTGCCTCAAAGCTTAGGACATTAGGGTCATGATTGTAATAAGTTGAACTAGGATTATTTATGTAAGAGAATATAGCTTGAGTATAACCTAATGACTTGTGTTTACCCTAGGTGCGGTTAGGTCATCTTTGGAAGATTTTTGAATTTGCTCAAGCAAAGGATCAGGTAAGCCTCTGCATAAACTTATGTGAAGACAAAAGATTTCTATGGCAAGCCAAACCCGATATGTATGGACACTCAGTTTTGTAAAAGCAATTAAGGACTATTTCCTTTCTTGTTTCAGTCAAACAAATCATTTGAAAATCAAACAAGCAGTTTTGCACAAACACTAAACTCTTTCTAAAAACTAATTTTGACAAGAATTTTAGAAACCCTTAATTGCTATTTTCAAATAAAGCAATGTATTATCAGTTTTTCTTAAGTGGGACAATCATCGTTGAGTACTCAATAAGGGTAGACTACTAGGACTTGTCTTTGAAGGGTTAGGGTAAGTCTCTAAGTAGGTGGCTACCTCAAGGGGTGAGTTCTTCCCGAAAAGGATGCTAGTCCAGTAGGTCATGCCGGTCCAAGCTCGCAAGTTTTAGTTATGTGGACTGTGTGTTTCCGGAGTAGACAACTTGTAGGTTTGGGTGTAAATAAGGAGGAGTATCTTATATGGTAGGCCGATCACCTATCTTTTGTCAGTTTGCACAAAGTGTGGCATTCTGATCGTTATATGGTCATGGGCCCAACATGTGGTAACCCATGGCTACCCATTTGAGTGGTTATATTTATTGTGCCCATGTATGGTTTGAAAAGGAAAATGCCACTTTTTATTTTTAACCTTATTTATTGCTTGCCAGCATTTTCTCTTATACAATTTTTACAGCTTACATACATGAACTATTTTACATGAAACACTCAAAGCACACACGGGCTTACTGAGATTTTTATCTCATCACCTGTTATGCCATGTTTTCAAGTCGATCCTGCTGTGGAGATGAGTAGCTAGGTTTGTTGCTTGCTTTGAAGACTTTATGTTATTTATTTTATGTGTTGTTTTGAGAGATGTTAGTAATCAATTTATTTTGGATTTATTCTTGAATTTTTGGTTTGTAATAATTTTATTTTTAAATTATTATTTTTATTTCCGTTTGTGTGACCTAGTTATAAAGACCCCTTGTCCTTTAGATGGGGCAACATCCCTGGCCTTGTTGGGCCTAGGTAGTGGGGTGTTACATATATCATAATGCATAGCTTATCAGCATACGACGAAATGAAACATTGAACAAGTATCCTTTATTCCGAAAGTTAATCACAAAGCATATATGCTCAATCATTTCCAAAAAAGGTATAAACTATCAGTGGCATTAATCATAAAATAGTATCCATGATATTCTCATGCCAATGCAAACTCAAAGAAAGTAATCTTACAAATCAAATTCTTTACTAGAAAATATTCAAGAATTTTTGCCCAAAAATGCATAGAAAATTACCTAGGATTCATAAGAAAAATTTAACAATAGAAAGTATAGAAAATTCATACCATAATGATCTCCAATGCATGGGCAATTATTCTATGCAAAAATTTTGAAGAAATTGTGCTCCTAATAGAAGGATTAAAAAATGAGTTTTGGGTGAAAAGGTTGGATTTTTCCTTGTTTTGATCTAAACTTTCAAAAACAAAGTGAAGATTTTGTGTTTTGGAAGTATTTTTGAGGTATAGAAAGTGATCGGTGTTTTGAAGATGAACCTGGCGATGGGTTGAGAGAAAATTCGAGAGGAGTGAAAGTTTTTTGAACAAAAATAGTCAAGAAGATCATTTTTAGTGTGGCGACCAAACGGGCCTAGCGCTAGACCTGTTCTGCCGGTACTTCACTGTCGGGCCGTGCTGACCTGGTCCCCGGGCCACGGGATGGGCCTAGTGCCAGGTCAACTCTAGTAAAAAAAATCACATTGTTTTTTCAAAAATGCATTTTAATGAAAATAAAGATAAAGGAACATAAAATCATATGCAGCATGCAGTCTCATATCTAAATAAATGAAAACAGATGAGATTTAAAAAGATTGTTCAACAAAAACTAAAGTAGTTCATAAATCAACATTTTCCACGGTCTTGGTCTCATGAGTTGGTTTCCATGTTGCCTGGAAGTGAACCCGATTGACGATCACGAAGAAGTTTGGCTAGCTGTCCAATTTGACCCTCAGGATTGCGCATGGATGCCTTCAAGTTTCTTGTTATTACATTAATTCCTTGGAACTATTTCCATCCCACTTACCAATTTGGTGACCATTTCCTCCAAGGATGGTTTAGTTGGTAGGGCATTGTACGGTAGAGGTAGTTAAGTTTTTTGCATCCTAAAGTTTGAAGAAGCTTGCCGATGTTGGTTTTGATTGTTCCAAGAAAACTTAGGACAATTCCTCCAACTTGGGTTGTAAGTATTCTGATAGGGGCTAAATTGGTTATACTTTGCTTTGTTATTTGAGGTTCTTTTGTAATACATTTTGTGAAATAACTGGTCATATTCTTTCATATTTGAGATTTTACTCTTGGAAAGGTATTTTGGTCATTACTTCAGGATTTTGGGTAAAACAAAGCAAAATCGTCGTGAAGCAGAGCAGAGGCGGCGCCGGCTACAAAGCTAGAACTGGCACCAGCTGTACTCTGGAACGTATGTGCATAATTCGGAGAAAAATCAGCGGAAAAGTGGAGAAACATAACCAAGGCAGCGCCGGCTGTGGTCTATCCCTGAGGCGGTGTTGCATCTTTTTATGCATTTTTGAAAATCTGAAGAGTTTTAGCAGCTTCTAACTTTTACTCAGCCAAGAACTTTGTACCTACAAGTTTAGGCACCTCTTAAGCCTATAAATAGATGGAAAACACAAGGGAAAATGGTAGAATTCATTGATTATCATAGAAAATCACTCAGTCCAAGGAGAATTCTTCAAAGTTCAAGGAGGGTTGTGCAAGAAGGTTTTCAAAGAAAGAAGGAGGCTTGTCTATGAGTTCTTTCTTTTACTTTATTTTCTTTTTCTTGAACAATGATATGTTAATTGTTTTATGGTAATTCGACATTGTTTTAGATATTCATGATTCCTAGAGTTATTTGATCTTTTGATTAATTGCTTATTATTCTTGGTATTCAATTACTTATGCTTATTACGAGATTAGTTAGTTGATTCTATCCATTGACTTACTGGACCAAAGGCGGTTGATGGGTGTTTCGATTTATTAATTTCATATTCTATTGGCAATTGGCTTGCTGGACCAAAGGGGGTTGATTGTTTAAGAACTGGTAATTGAAGATTAATTGATGTCTTCTGAGACTAAGGGTTTATTAATTAATTTCATGTTCTAAATTCACTGAGACCAAGGGAATTTAATTAAGGATTGTGTTTATTGCGTCTTTTGGATGAATTAGTTGAGACGAACTATGTGATTCTAATTTATCTAGGAGATAGTGATTTCATGGATTGACCATCAAAGTGAGTCTACCTTCATCCTTCATGGTGTTAAGAGAATGATTGGTTATGAGAATGGTTAAGTTTTTTACGTTCATATTTATCTAAACAATGGCTTGAGTTGCATAAATCTACATCCTTGACATATACATATTTTTATTTTGATTTTCTTTTTATTTGTTTTTCACTTTGTTGAGTCGGTTAAACAATGAAAGAAGGGTAATTAATGTCTACTTGTTCCTCGAGTATCGACACTTGTTGTAACCCTATGCTCAATTAATGATGAGTATGCTTGCTCATATGTGTGATTTGGGTTTAACTTTTTAATTTGAACTTGATTGGGAATATGTTTAATTTTGTATGATTTTTATACCCAAGTCTGAACGCATCAAGTTTTTGGCACCGTTGCCAGGGAACAATAGCATGAAAGCTTGGATTTTGTTGATTTTACCATGTATATAGGTAAATATGTAAATATGTATATATGTTCCTTGTATAAAGAAGTTCCATATTTTGTTGTTTGTATAATTGTATTTTATTTTCACTATATGTTGTAAATATGTAAATAGAGAGATACATGTTAATAATAACTAACTTGTTTTTGTATGTTTGAATAAATTGTATATTTATTTATTTAATTTTACTAACCCAATGTTAATGTGGAATATGTGTAACAATAATATTTTGATCTATAATTTTGAGTCAATACTAACTCTTTTTATTTTCAGGTTTAGACTTAAGCTAAGACGATATTGGAGATGAACTATTTTATTAGTTGTTTCTTTATTTACAATTTTTACTTTTATTTTAATTTAGGAATTCTTATTTTAAATGTATCATGGTCATGCATTCAATTAGGATAGTTTTTAGTTGTTAAAAAAGAGAGAGAGAGAGAGAGAAAAAGAAAAAACATTAGTGTATTGATTGGCAAAATTACAAGCTCACATTGATGTTTTTTGTGAGACGTCATTAGAAGCATTAGTGAATTCTTTTGTTGCCAATATAAATTCATCTGTTCAGTAGCACGAAGAAGCTTCCCAACGATGGTGCGATCCAAGGAAATAATTAGTTAAGATTGTTAAGGAGACTCATGAGTTCATGCTAGCCCATATACTTGAACAAGAGAATCTCCTAGGAGAGGGGAGATCCTATGAGGGACAACTGTCCAATGTGGGAAGGGGAGTATTCAATTCTTCTCTATGTACTAATAATCAAAATCTCTCTTTGTCACATGATTTCGTAGGTTCCTCTCTTTTCTTGGAGAATATGGGTCCAAATAATGATGTGTTGACTTTAGTATACTTCAAGGAGTTGGATCTTTCAACACTATATTGTAAGAAGTCCTTGGAGGATAGTGGTAATTTCTACCCTTCACCCCATTCAACGGGAGGAATAAAGTCCTCTTGGACAAGCCCTTCTCTTTACCTCAAGTTTGGATATCTATTGGAGCATTATTGCACTTGGGAAGTATTACTTAAACTTTCTCACTTATTATTATTTTTAGTCCCTTTGGAGATGTTTTCTTGTGTTTATTTTTTGCCAATGAGGACATTATCCTATTTAAGTATGGGGGATTGGCTTGGTGATATACTTTGTCCAAGTTTTTATTAATTTTATTTTGGGCACAAAGTTTGGAAAATTGGAGCTACCCCGTCATGGAAGTATTGTAGTTCTTATCTTTTCTCCGTTCTATTTTTTTGGTCCAATGGTATTGGTTGTTTTGGTTATATTTATTTGGCCATTGAGGACAATATCCAGTTTAAGTGTGGGGGAGTAGTTTGATTGACAATTCTTCTATACATATTCTTGGGAGCGGGATTTTTCAAAAATTTTCACCAGTTTCTGATTTTTTGGAGATTTCAAGTTGTATTTTTTTTAGTGCATGTCTTTATGATGGATTATAGAGCATATTTTCTAGATTATTGATGGTTTATGCATGACTTTTTGCACTGACTTGGACAAAGTAGTTCTTGATCAAATGTTGTGCATTATTCTTAAACTTGTTTTTCTCTAAAATTCATGGAGCATTCTAGAACTTACTTGAATACCTCTCGAGGCGAAATAAGAAAGACATTCATGATTTAACTTAGGGATGACGGTAATAGGCCTTCTTTGGATAGTTTGAGCTTTTCAACCCTACCTATTGTTATATTATCCCTAGTGCCTATTTTGAGCTTAAATTGGTGATTTCTTTCTTTAAAACCCGTCACAATATTTTGTCCATTCCTTGTGCTGAGAGTTTGTATAATTTCCAAATCTTTATGCCCTTGAAGGATGAAAGTATATGTATGTTGGAAAAAATGCAGGGAAGAAGATCATGACTTGTTACTCTCAGTCATGGATCAATTACAAGTGGAGCTAGGAAAAGAAAGGAAGTGGAATGGAAGGAAGAAGTTGAAAATTTTGAGAAAGAAAAGAATGGTGAGCTGAAAAAGATGAGAAAGAAGAAAAGAAATGAGAGGAAGTGAAAAGAGGAAACAACAAGCTGGTAGAAAGAAAAGTGAGTGAAAAAAAAAAAGAACAGTAGTAGTGAAAACAAAAGAGAAGAGAATTGAAAAGGCAGTGGGAAAAAAAAGAATGGAAAGGATCACAAAAGGGATGGTGAGTGAATTGTAAAAGTAAGTTCATATAAAGCAGTTGACACCATTGCTGGAAAAATTGAGTTATCTTGTGAGGAAAAGAGTTGATGATGAGAAGAATGAAAGAAAAAAAAAATGCCGGATTTGCTTGAAATACATAAGGGTTGTCATACAAGGTTATGGTTTGATTGACTCATGGAATAGGAGAGCAAGAAGAGTTGGGAATTATAGTTTCATTTTGGTTATCCTTTTCTTGCTTACTCTCAGTTCTTCTTTGACTTTTGATGTTCCTATATCCTTCGTTTGCTAAGCCGCATTACAAACCTTTACCTTTACATTACAAGCTTAAAAGTCCTACTAGATCTAAGTAGAATCATGATATGTCTCGGATTAGTAGAGAGAGTGTATGAAAAGTAAGCATATGGAATGCATATTCTTTATGAACCAACTTCTTTCCAATGGTTTGAGAATATTGTAAAGTATTGAGATGGTTCTACTAAGTCGTTTATCACTACACAAGTCTTGTATTGGCAGTGAAAGATTTAGTATTATATGTTTTATGTTCATTAATGAAGAAAGCATTGAAGATATGGTTTTGGAATTGATTGAGTGATTAAAACCTTGTGTTTTTCCTACTTGTTCTTGATAATTTGCTTGAGGACAAGCAAAGAGTTATGTGTGGGGGAATATGATAGGGGTTAAATTGGTTATACTTTGCTTAGTTATTTGAGGTTCTTTTGTAATAAATTTTATGAAATAACTGGTCATATTCTTTTATATGTGAGATTTTACCTTTGGAAAGGAATTTTGGTCATTACTTCAGGATTTTGGGTAAAACAAAGCAAAATCGTCGCGAAGCAGAGCAGATGTGAAACCCCGGTCAAAACCAACCTTAGAGTATGGGGGTTGGGATGCATATCATATTTTATTTCATGGTTAAATATATTTTCATATGATTTTTATGTGTTTTGGATTCGGGTGTTATTGTCTTGAAATCTTGTTGGTGAGTATTGTGTGAGAGGGGCAAGATGGTAATTTTTGCCCGAGGTGAAAATAGGGAGATAGCCTGTGGATTGAATAGAAAATAATTTTCTAGTGAAAATATCAACAAGAGTTGTTGTGGTGTAGTGGTTAAAGCTTTGGAATTAATTCTTGAGGTCTTGGGTTCGAATTCTGTCATAGAAGCTTTAGCTAGATTAAATTTTATTTTTGCTTAGTGGAGGAAATTTCGGTCTTATGAGCTTAGAGTAAGGTAGGGATGATGGTCCTAAGAAAGAAATTTTAGGAGTATTCTCATTCCACTCCTTTACTCTACTCGAATTTCTTAAAGGGAATTCATTTTCCCTTGATCCTTAATTTTCCTCAATTTTCAACTCCTTGGTTTGATCAAGATGTTCTATCCATTTTCTTTCTAGAAATTTCAGTAAAATGCTGTGATCTTGTAAGATCAAAATGTCCTAGTAAAAGGCTTCTCATGGTCTGAAAAATGTGGAAGAATGGTAGGAAATTCCAAAGGGAAAATCCCTCTAGTAAACTTGCTGAAATTTCACTCTAGACTAGTTCATCTTACTTCTTAGAATGAGCTGAAATTTTTCAGCTTGTTGTACCTTCAAATTGTCGAGCTTCTTAGCTGAATTTCCCTCCCAAAAGCTGCCAGAAAAATGGCCTTAAGATCAGTTTGAAACATGAATTATTTCTGCTATTTTCGGGCTGCACAAAGGCTGTGCAAAACCAGTGAAAATTCTGGGCAAAATCGCTACTTTGGAGGTTCAAAACCAAGCCGATTTCTTCCGGACTTTGTTCAGCACCTTAGCCATGTTTTTCCTCCATAAAGAAGACTGGAAACCAACCTTGACTACCCCAGAAATCCCCCTTCAAGCTCTCTACAAATTGGCTGGAAGTGGCAACCGAAAATCTACCCAGAAATTTCTGTTCAGCGAAATTCTAGGCAGTCCAAACTTCCAGCTTTGTTTTCTATTTTTCTTCCAGCCGAAACACCAGCCCTAATCTGTCAAAACCTTCCTTAAACCTCCATTAACAGAGCTCCATTGTTTCCCTCAAGCTTCTGGACGAAAGGCAGCAATGGCTGTCCGAAATTCTCTCCAATAAATCCCTGCAATTTAGCTTGATTGGTTTCCAAAATTCCAGCCACCCTTGTTTAGCAACCTTCCATAAAATCTTACTCAATTAACCAGACATCTTCTTCACCATTAAGAACCCTTCTTTCAGCCACCATAAGCTTCCATAAACCAGCATTAATCCCACCGAAATTCTGCTCAAACAGTCAGCCATGGCAGACTTCCAAAGCTGTCCAATAATCAAGATATTCTTGGAATATTTAGTTTCCAAATTCACTTCCTAAAAATATTCTTCAAAGATTGTAACAACTAACCTTTCCTTTTCCCTTCCAAATTAGAGAAACAACTCCCTAAACCCTACAGAAATTCGGCCAGCCCTATCTCTCACAGAAATTCGGCAGCTACACACTACAATCTCTCGAAATCTCTCAAACTCCAAGAACACACACACACACACACTACACTAAGAACACCTACCTCTTCCCTACACTTAGTACCCCTTCAAACCATCTCAAATCCTCTCAAAAACTTCCAGATTTGATCTACTCACTGCTGTGAGTCCATCAACACCATTATTAACATCAAACTCCTCAAAATATCTTGCTACTTCGGATCAAAAGCAGAAATTTCTGTGAAGGACAAGAACATCTTCAAGGTAAATTTACTCTATCAACTTCATCCTCTCCAAACGTGATCTCTAGTGGGAACCTATGTGAGTAAACATGCTAATGATCTCTTCTTCTTCTCTCTCTCTTTCTCACGGCTGAAACTCCTTTCCCTTGGCCGGATGACTTCTTCTCCATAATCATGCTCTTGCTATCTCCTTTGGACAAAGTTAGACATCTAGGAGTTGAGATCTACTCTAAACTCCTTCGAGACATTCATTAATCAAGTAAGTACCATCAATCATTCTTTTAAACTCTAGAATTATGTCTCTAGGGTGATAATGATAATAGGTGGATGGTGATAGGATTTGAGTATATACATATATTGTTGAGATAGAAGTATGAATATATGTATGATTGTGAAGAAGATGGGATTTATGCATGGAAGGATTGTCTTAGATGATTATATGATGATTCGAGGTTGATGCATGTCATAAGTAGTATATGTGATGAAGTATGCTAGAGATTATGTCACCTTTGATGAATAGGGTTTATATTCATGATGGATTAATATTGAAGCCATCATATTTATGCTAGTAAGGGTTAGATCATGTGTTGATAAATTGAGATCTATACTTGTATGCATGATTTAAATGATTTGATGAATTAAAGGATTGTGTATGTATTGATTGTGGTTAGCCATAGGAATTTGATCATGAGCTAGTTGTCCCCAAACAAATTTTTACTTCATGAATAAAATATTCAATAAAATAATTTCTCTTGGTTTTTTTGAAAAAAAAAACCCTAGGAATGGTAGATTTGGATTATCATATATATAAAGGATATTTTAGTCAAACAAATAATGATTTTTGCTAGAAAAATAATATATATATATATATATATATATGTATATATTACTTAATATAATGAGATCAATTGAAGCCTTTACGAAAATAATTACAATTGGTAGAATATTTATTACTAAAAATTGAATTATTATCTTTTAATCAAAACTCTTTAAGAATTTATTTAATATTGTTCAAGTAAGACTCATTAAGTTATTTTCAACTAATTTTAGCTACCAATTATTTTCTAACAATTAAATTATTAGTAAATCAATATTTTATGTAATACTACCTAGAACTCTTGATCAAATAAACTCAAAATTTTCCCTAACAAGATTTAAGCTTTCAACTTATTGAATTTATGTCCCAAACCATTAATTATTGCACTAGGCTCAACTCTTAAACCTATTTACTTATTGTTTAACCTTAAAGCTTAGGACATTAGGATCATGGTAATGGTAAGTTGTGTTGGCTTAAAACTAAGGAAGTGGTTTGTGGCTTGAAATTGATTGCGATTTGTCTTTGCCATGTGGGGTTAGGTCTGCCGTTGGAGACCTTGTTATTGTGAGCAAGAATCAGGTAAGCTCCTGCATAAAACCTGTTTGATGCAAAATGTTTATTATGGCAAGCCAAGTGTAGAGTGCATGGACATTCATTTATGTAAAGGCAATTGAGGGTTAAATCCTTTCTTATTTCAAACATTTGAATTATCTAAAAGCCAATGAGCAGATTTACTCAAACTCAAACTCTTCCTAAAACTGATTTTGTTAAAGACTTTGGAAAACCCATAAATTGACATTTTCATGTGGAACCGTGTTTTGTTCATTTTATCCCAAGTGAGAAACGTCGTTGAGTACTTAATCAGGGTGGACTACTAGGACTAGTCTTTGAAGGGTTAGGGTAAGTCTCTTAGTAGGTGGCCACCTCTGAGGGGTGAGTCCTTCCCGGATAAGATGTCAGTCCAGTGAGTCGTGCCGGTCCGAGCTAGCAGTTTGTTTTCAGTCAAGTGACTGTGGTTTGTCGGAATGGACACCCGGTTGTTGTTTGGGTATAGAGAAGAATGAGTATCTTGCCCAGTAGGCCGATCACCTACTTTTGTCAGTCTGCACAAAGTGCCGGCATTCTGACCGGTTATGGGGCCCAACGTGTGGTAACTCATATCCCTTTCTTTCGAGTGGTTCATTTTATTACTTGTGTATGGCTGGGAAAGCCGAAACGCCACTCTTGCTTTTGACTAATGTTTATCGCTTGCTAGTATTTCTCTTATAAAGGTTTCACACTTTGCATCCACGAACTGTTTTCACTAAACACCCAAAACACACACGGACTTACTGAGATTTCTGTCTCACCACCATCTTATCATGATTTCAGGTCCATCCTGCTGTGGGCATGAGTAGCTATATATTGTTTGCTTTGGAAGAATTTTCTGAGGATTTATTTTGTGTAATGTTGGGAGAGCTGAGAGCGGATGAATTTTTATTATGGATTTATTTTGAGTATTCTTAGATTTATTATTATTTCTTTTGGGTTGTAATAAATTTTAAGTTGAAGTATCATTTTATTTCCGCTATTATATTTGTGTGCCCTAGTTATAAAGACCTCTTGTCCTTTGGACGGGGCAACATCCCTGGCCCTGGCAGGCCTAGGTAGCGGGGTGTTACAGCAAAGGCAGCGCCAGCTGCAAGGCTGGAACTGGCGCCAGCTGTACTCTGGAATGTATGTGCACAATTCGGAGAAAAATCAGCGGAAGAGTGGAGAAACATAACCAAGGCGGCGCCAGCTCTGAAGGACCAAGGCGGCACCGGCTGTGGTCTGTCCCTAAGGCGGTGCTGTGATCTATTTACGCGTTTTTGGAAATTTTTTAGCAGCTTCCAACTTCTACTCGGCCAAGAACTTTGTACCTACGAGTTTAGGCCCCTCTTAAGCCTATAAATAGATGGAAAACACAAGGGAAAATGGGAGAATTCATTGATTATCATAGGAAATCACTCAATCCAAGGAGAATTCTTCAAAGTTCAAGGAGGGTTGTGCAAGAATGTTTTCAAAGGAAGAAGAAGGAGGCTTGTCTATGAGTTCTTTCTTTTACTTTGTTTTCTTTTTCTTGAACAATGATATGTTAATTGTTTTATTGTAATTCGACATTGTTTTAGATATTCATGATTCCCATAGTTATTTGATCTTTTGATTAATTGGTTATTATTATTAGTATTTAATTACTTATACTTATTACGAGATTAGTTAGTTGATTCTATCCATTGACTTACTGGACCAAAGGGGGTTGATGGATGTTTCGATTTATTAATTTCATATTCTGTTGGCAATTGGCTTGCTGGGCCAAAGGGGGTTGATTGTTTAAGAACTGGTAATTGAAGATTAATTGATGTCTTCTGAGACCAAGGGTTCATTGATTAATTTCATGTTCTAAATTCACCGAGACCAAGGGAATTTAATTAAGGGTTGTGTTTAATGCGTCTTTTGGATGAATTAATTGAGACGGACCAAGTGATTCTAATTTATCTAGGAGATAGTGATTTCATGGATTGACCATCAAAGTGAGTCTACCTTCATCCTTCATAGTGCTAAGAGAATGATTGGTTATGATAATGGTTAAGTTTTTTACGTTCATGTTTGTCTAAACAATTACTTGAGTTGCATAAATCTACATCCTTGACATATACATATTTTTATTTTTATTTTCTTTTTAATTTTCTTTTTATTTATTTTTCACTTTGTTGGGTCGGTTAAACAATGAAAGAAGGATAATTAATGTCTACTTGTTCCTTGAGGATCAACACTTGTTGTAACCCTATACTTAGTTAATGATAAGTACGCTTGCTCATATGTGTGATTTGGGTTTAACTTTTTAATTTGAACTTGATTGGGAATGTGCTTAATTTTGTATGATTTTTATACCCAAGTCTGAACGCATCATATTCCTATAAGGATTATTACCTTACTGACCATTACTTACAAACGCCGCTTGTTCCACTAACCCTTATGAAGATACCATATTTTGCCACTCATGGTTAGATGTCCTTCCCTACAAAAATCACAATGTACACTTATTACCTATCCTTGGGGTAAAAATATTACCAATTGATCCATTTTCTACATGAGTGCTTCCACCTTCGCCTCTAATGTCGCCATTGTTTCTACCTTATGTACTCCATATACATGAGTTCTAGACCGTGAACTCCCCCAGGCATAGTTATTCGTAGCAAAATTTTCAATCAAGTCAAATACCTCTTCTGGAGTTTTGGAATTGATGGAATCTCCTACCGATGCATCAACTAGTTGCCTCATAGTAAAACTCAACCCACTATGAAAGATTTGCATTTGCATTCCTAACTCGAATCCATAGTGAGGACATTTTCTCAGCATCTCTTTGAAGCTTTCCCAACACTCATAGAGGTTTTTGGCCTCTAATTGTTCGAAAGCAAAAATGTTTGTCCTAAGTTTGGAAGTTGTAGCTGGTGGAAAATATTTGGGGAAGAACTTTCAGCTAAAACATTCCAAGAAGTTATGGATCCGGTGGGCAAAGATTTTAGCCAAGATTTTTGATGAGATTCCACTTTATCATGGAGTTCAAGATCAAGGAGAGTGAGGCGTAATCGTGCAAGGACAAAGATCGATGATAAGATCTAGGACTAAAAAGCTTCAAGATAAGTTTCAATTGCTCATAAAACCATACTTGAGGAAGGAAGATGGTTGGAAGGTTGAGGAAGCTAGCCAAGAGCTCATTTGATGATTATCCAAGGACCCCAACAAGAACTCAAGCCGGCAACAAAGACAGACGAAATTTAATCAAAAGTTAGCCTTCCAATGGACATCCAGTGCCGGCCCAAGTAGCCGAACCGGCGCCAACTTCATTCTGGCACATGACTGGCCGAAGACAGTACCTAACTGGTGCTTGAGGGCCCTAGCTGGTGCCGGCTCCAGCCCGGGTAGCTGACTACTGCTCCGCATTTTTTATATTTTCTCCGATTTTCTATCATTTTAAATATTTTGTAAAGACCTATTAAAGCCCTAAATTGTATTAGAACCTCAGGAATTACTTAGCTAGGGTTAGGGTAGTATAAATACAACTTTTAGTGATTTGACAATATAATATACACACTTTATTCAAATTAGAAGAGAGAATCTTGAGAGGCCATAGCCTCCTTGTTTATCTTGTTCAAGACCATGCTTAAGGCTTAGTCCTCCTTATGAATGAGTCTATAAAATCTTTTGGATAATCCAATGTGGTTTCTTTCAATGGGTCTTAGTTGCTTTGCTCTTCTAAGGTTTGTTTGAATTCCATTATTTGGGTGCCTATTTTCTCTGTTCTTTTTGTTCTTATTTGCCTTTGTTGCTACAAGGATATTGTGGTGAGATTATAGTAGAACTTTATACTATTCTTGAGGGTCTTTGAAGCCTAGTTCTTTAAGGGTTTGATAGAGGGTAGGTTGTTAGTTTAATTTCTCCTTTTTATCTCCATAAATTCACTGTTTTGGTCCCATGAGAAGAGCTAAACTCATAATCAACTAAACCACCCACAACACCAAGAAAAAAGCCCACTTAAGATCATATCAAATAGTTTGGTATCAGAGAGAGGAAAGCTTTGATTCCCATCAAAGCTTGGAAGTAAGAAAATGAGCCCTACAAAGTTGAAGAAAAACAAGAGAAATCCCGTAACTAAAAAACATGCTCCAAAAAGTTCATGAAATCTTTGTTATACCTTAATTTTTCTTTGGGAAAATTACTTCTTGATGTTAATATAATCCTTAGGAACAAATTTTTCTTGTGTTTGTGATGAAAATTGTCTTGAATATAGGTGAAAATGTTGGTTGTTCTTAAGTGACGGGATTGCAACTAAGGTGTTTGATAAATGTTCCATGAGAATGCTTTTGGCTACAGTTGGAAACT
The DNA here is from genome assembly GCA_026120185.1 of Voacanga thouarsii. Lineage (NCBI taxonomy): Eukaryota > Viridiplantae > Streptophyta > Magnoliopsida > Gentianales > Apocynaceae > Voacanga > Voacanga thouarsii. The sequence continues at coordinate 285,159 of JANUWF010002415.1, read as the reverse complement.
TTGACTCCTAATTTTCATTCCTTGGGATTTTGGGACTTAGTATATCACTCTATTGTTGAATTCCATGCTCATTGGACTCAACTTTACTAGTACACACTTGTGATCATCTTGTTCTTCATAATCTTAGTTCTAGTTGTTCTTGTTTCTTTGTTCTTGCTAACTCTTGTTTGTTTCTTGTTTAGAAGTATTTCTTTGTGCATCTAGTGTTTGTTCTTGTGTTGATTGAGTCCACATTTTTTGAAATTATTGATTAAAAACTTGTTTGCTTGAGGTGCCCAACAAGTGTTTGTTGAAATTCCCCTAAGACCCCCTAATTGGAAAAATACATTGATTTGTGTGATTTACTAAGTTGGACTAAATCTTTAGCTATTGGGGAGAATTTGGGATTGAACAAGAAGGCTTCAATATTGAGAAAAAGGCAAAAGGGTGAGCCTATTACTAAAAGAGCCTAAAAGAGCAAACACGAGCATGGAGTGACCAACCTTGAGAGCCAACACGCAAGGAAACGAAGTGAGGATCTATTTTTTTTTCTTTCTAATCTCTTTCATTTTTCAGGTTTAAATAAGTAAATATTCCACCACCATGGCCCATGACCAAGAGATTTCTAGGCCTAACCTAAGTAGACCTAGTAGACCTCAAGAAGAACAAATTGATGCTAAGGTTTTGCGTGAAGACTTGCAAGCTATGATGAGGACTATGCAAAGTGAGTTTGAAAACATGACAAGGGAATTGATAAATCATCTTAGACAATCTTCTATCGTCACACAAAGGAGAAGCTAAGAGCGATTTGAAGTACTTGCCCTAGGATGAGGGATGGTAATGTCCATACTCCTCCGTTAAATGCCCAACAAGGGAAAGAGTGGGATGAGCACTCTATCGGGGATTCCAACAAGCTCCTATGAGAGGGGGAAGACATGGTATGAGAGGATGAGGTAGGGGTCAAGGAAGGAATGGTGAGAATAACCTAAGGGGGTTAGAAAGAGAGTTTAAGGGAGTTGATGAATGGTATGAGGGGGAACAGGTTGAAGCCTTTGGGGAACACAATAGAGGATGGGACAATAGAGGAGGTAGGAAAGAAGGAAATGATGAGGAGAGGGAGTTGAACCACATTAAATTGAAAGTGCCCACATTCTATGGTAAGAGTGACCCTGAAACATATTTCGAGTGGGAAAGCAAGATGGAGATCTTCCAAGAAAGTCATACCTATAGTGAGAGGTCAAAGGTGAGGTTGGCTATCTTGGGATTTTTGGAGTATGCTTTGGTTTGGTGGAAGCAAGTTAGTGCATAAAGGAGATAAATGGGAGTGAAAACTGTGGCTAGTTGGAATTTGTTGAAAGATATGATGAGGCCTAGGTTTATACCATATCATTACTACAATGATCTTTACCAAAGGCTTCAATCACTCAAGCAAGGGAACAAGAGTGTAAAAGATTACCATAAAGAGATGGAAGTAATATTGATAAGAGCTCAAATCAATAAGGATCCTAGGACAACAAGGGTAGGGTTCTTGGGAGGCTTAAATAGAAAAGTTGCTAATTTGGTAGAATTGCACCCCTATGAATGATTGAAGGATATGGTACATGCCGCTATGAAGATTGAGAGGCAATTAAAGAGGGGGGCATTTATTAGACCACTATTTCCAAACCCCAATACTACTAGCAAGATGCCAATTAAGAAGGATGAAGCCCCTAAGCCATTCCAAAGGAACTTCGACAAGCCTAGAGAGGATTGGAAGCCTAAAAAAGGTTGGTACACGGACAAGGAAAAAGTCATGGAGAGGCCATAAGAATAGGGACATCAAGTGTTTTAAGTGCCTTAGACATGGACATACTTCCCATTAGTGTCTAAGTAAGAGAGCGATGTATACTAATCCCTATGGTGAGGTTTCTACTAGTGAAGAAAAATAGGGAAAAAGGTACCAAGAAAACCAAGAGGGAAATAGGGAAGAGGAAAGTGATGAGGATGAAGTTGTTAGTTAAGAATACTCTTTAGTGGGAGTCACAAGAAGGTCATTAAATTCACAAGCCATTGAAGATCAAGATCACCAACAAAGAGAGAACATTTTCTACACTAGGTGTCTAATCAACAAGACCCCTTGTAGTGTCATTTTGGATAGTGGAAGTTGCACTAACGTGATTAGTGCAAACTTAGTTGAAGAATTGGACATGAGATGGATTAAACACCCCAAGCCCTAAAAATTGCAATAGTTGAACGATAGCGGGGAATTAAGAGTAAACAAATAAGTTTTGGTGTCTTTTGAGATGAGAAAGTACAAGGATGATGTGCTATATGATGTGGTACCCATACAAGCGGGTCACTTGCTCCTAGGGAAGCCTTGGAAATATGATAGGCTTGTAAAGCATGATTGGAGGAAGAATACTTATTCCCTACCCAAGGAGGGAACTAAGTTTACCCTTACCCCCATGGCTCCTAGTGAGGTGAACAAAGATCAAAGAATCATGAAGGAGAAAGAAAAGAAGAAAGGAGCGCAAGATGTCAAACAAAAACAAGAAATTGAGAGGAAAGAACAAGAGAGGAAAGAAAAAGAGTTGAGAGAGATGATGGATAAACAAGTACCTTTGACGATCAATAATAGGAGTGAGTAAGGACAAAAGAGGGGAGGTAAAAGAAGAGTGAATAACTTTGCAAAAGAAAGTGAGGTAAAAAAGGCTATAGAAGCTAAGAAACCGGTTATTCTTCTTTTATGCAAAGGTTCTTATGTTACTACTAACGATTCTATATTGTCTTTACCTAATGAAATTGCAGATTTTTTCTTTAAGGAAGCGGTGAGAATGCACGGGATCCCAAGGACTATTATCTCGGATAGGGATACTAAATTCCTTAGCCACTTTTGGAGAATATTATGTAACAAACTTGGTATTAATCTCTTGTTTTCCACAGCTTGTTATCCTCAAACAGACAAACGAATGGAGGTGGTCAACCGAACACTCACCCAACTCTTGCAGACCATAATCAAGAAGAACTTGAAAAATTAGGAGAAATGCTTGCCACACATTGAGTTTGCTTACAATTGGGCTATTCACTCTATCACTTCTTATTCTCTTTTTAAAATTGTGTATGGTTTTAATCCTCTAACTCCTTTAGATTTAGTTCCATTGCCTATAGGTGAATGGATGAACCTCGATGGAGCTAAGAAGGCAAAAATGGTGAAGGCACTCCATGAGAAGGTGAAAGCAACCATTGCAAAACGAAATGAAGAGATCGCCCATAAGCGTAATCAAGGAAGGAAAAGATGACATTTGAGTCGGGCGATTGGGTATGGGTGCACTTTCGCATGGAGAGATTTTTCACACAACGACGGAGTAAACTAAATCCAAGAGGGGATGGTGATATGAATTCTTGGTGGCTTTGCTTGGTGTTGTGGGTGTTTTTGGTGGCTGTGTGTTCAGTCAAGCAAATGGAATCCAAAACAGAGATTTCTTCTTGTGACAAAGGATAAAGTAACCTAACTACCTATACTCTTTCAAACCCTTGAAGAACAAAGCCTTAATGACCCTCAAGATGAGTAGAAAGTTCTACTGTATTCTCACCCTAATATCCTTGAAGCAACAAAGGCAAGCAATGACAAATAGAATAGAGAAGATAGGCACCCAAATATTGAATTTCAAACAAACCTTAGAAGAATAACGCAACTAAGACCCATTCAAAAAAGGAAACATTAGATTATCCAAAAGATTTAGAGACTCTTACAAAAGGAGGACTAACCCTTAAGCTTGGTCTTGAACAAGATGAATAAGGAGGCTAGGGCCTATCAAGATTCTCTCTCAAATTTGAATTAAAGTGAGGTGTGTTGTCTTGTCAAATCAATAAAGGTGCTATATATACTATCCTAACCCTAGCTAAGTAATCCCTGAGGTTTAATTACAGTTTAGGGTTAAAATAAATCTTTACAAACACTTAAAAGTGAAGAAAGGCGGAGAAAAGCATTAAAATGCGAAGCAATCGGCGATGGCCCAGGGGAAAGCCAACGCCAGTTTAGGGACATCAAGCCAGCGCCGGTTTGGTTCTGTCTTCGGTCGGTTCTCATTTGCTTAAATGTTAGTTTTGGACAGAATGGAGCCGGAGCCGATTGTCCTCTGGAAGCCTCCCTTGTCAAATGTCAACCCCTTTTGCTGACGACTTAAGTTCTTGTTGGTGTCCTTTGCGGATGGCCATCAACACGAACTCTTGAATTACTTCCTCAACCCTCCAATCCTTCTTCATCCTCAAGCACTGTTTGATGATCAATTGAAAATCATCTTGAAGTTTCTTGGTCCTCGCTCTAGTCATCGATCCTTGTCCTCCATGATGAAGTGGAGTCTCATCATCTCCCCCTCTTTGAAAAGGATTCGTCTTTGAATCATTGTCATCATCTACATCAAAAGAAAAGAGGTCACTAATATTAAAGGTGGCACTAACATGATACTCACCCAGTAGATCTATCTTGTAAGCATTATCTCCAACTTTGGCAAGAACTTGAAATGGTTCATCCCCCCTTGGGTTAAGTTTGCTTCGGCCTTGAGTGGAAAATCTCTCCTTGCGAAGGTGCACCCATACCCAATTGCCCAGCTCAAAAGATACCTTTTTCCTTCCTAGATTGTGCTTATGAGCGATCTATTTGTTGCGTTTTGCAATGGTTTCCTTCACCTTCTCATGGAGTGCCTTCACCATTTCTACCTTCTTAGCTCCATCAAGGTTCAACCGTTCACCTATAGGTAAAGGAACCAAATCCAAAGGAGTTAGAGGGTTAAAACCATATACAATTTCAAAAGGAGAATAAGAAGTGGTAGAGTGAATAGCCCTATTGTATGTAAACTCAATGTGAGGTAAGCACTCCTCCTAATTCTTCAAGTTCTTCTTGATTATAGCCTGCAAGAGTTGGGTGAGTGTGTGATTGACCACCTAGGTTTGTCCGTCCGTTTGGGGATGACAAGCTATGGAAAATAAAAGGTTATTTCCAAGTTTGTTCCATAAAACTCTCCAAAAGTGGCTAAGGAATTTTGTATCCCTATCCGAGATAATAGTCCTTGGAATCTCGTGCATTCTCACATTTCCTTAAAGAATAAATCTGCAATATAGAACGCATCATTAGTCTTGGAACAAGCCACAAAATGAGCCATTTGGAAAATCTCTCAACAATCACAAATATAGAATCTTTGCCCCCTTGGACTAAGGCAATCCTAAAATGAAGTCCATTGATATATCAACCCAAGGCACATTAGATGTGGGCAAAGGAGTATAAAGACCATGTGGAAGAGCTTTAGACTTAGCTCGCCTACAAGTAATGCATTGGGAACAATGTCTCTCCACATCCTTTTTCATTTTTTGGCTAAAAGAAATGTTCCTTAAGGATGCCTAAGGTTTTGGCAACACCAAAATGCCCCATTAGTCCCCCACTATGGGCTTCCCGAACTAGTAACACCCTAATGGAACCCTTTGGCACACAAAACCTTGCCTTTCTAAACACGAAACCATCATTCCTATAATATTTAGCGAATGCACCTTTCTCACAAGCATGGAAAATATCCCCAAACTCCTCATTATCAACATATAAATCTTTCATAAATTCAAAACCAAGAAGTTTAGTATCCAAAAAGTTAAGGAGTGCATACCTTCGAGATAATGCATCAGTTACCACATTTTCCTTACCCTTCTTGTATTGAATGACATATGGAAATGTCCCAATAAACTCTATCCACCTTGCATGCCTTTTGTTCAAATTTTGTTAGCTCTTGAGGTGTTTAAGAGTCTCATGATTGGTATGAATGACAAACTCTCTTGGCAAAAGGTAGTGTTGCTAATACTCTAAGGTCTTCACTAAAGCAAAAAGCTCTTTATCATAGGTAGAATAGTTAACGGCTGCCCCAGATAATTTTTCACTAAAGTATGCAATGAGTTTTCTATCTTGGGTCAAGACTACACCTATTCCTACCACACTTGCATCACACTCTATCTCAAAAGCCTTCTCAAAATTAGGAAGAATAAGAATGGGAGCTTGGCTTAATTTGTCTTTGAGGGTTTGAAAGGCTTGTTGTTGGGCTTCCTCCCACCTAAATCCCACTTTTTTCTTTACCACTTCGGTTAGAGGAGCTGCCAGAGTGCTAAAATTTTGGATAAACCTCCTATAGAAGCTAGCTAGCACATGGAAACTACGGACTTGGGTAAGGGTGGTAGGGGTTGGCCAATCTTGGATGGTTTTCACTTTTCCCTCATCAACCTCAATCCCTTTGGCACTCACAACATACCCAAGGAACGTAATCCTTTCCAAACAAAATGAGCATTTATCAAGATTAGCATACAATCTCTCCCTTCGGAGGGCAATAAGCACACTTTGAATATGATTTAAATGATCCACATATGATTTGCTGTAAATTAATATATCATCAAAGTACACAACAACAAATTTCCCAATAAATTCCCTCAAAACATGGTGCATTAATCGCATAAAAGTACTAGGAGCATTGGACAACCCAAAGGGCATGACAAGCCATTCATACAGCCCTTGTTTAGTTTCAAAAGTAGTTTTCCATTCATCCCCTTCCCTTATTCTAATTTGGTGATAACCGGATTTCAAATCAATTTTTGAGAAAATGCATGCACCAAATAGCTCATCAAGCAAGTCATCTAGCCTAGGAATGGGATAGCGGTATTTTACCGTTATATTGTTAATAACGCGAGAATCCACACATATACGCCATGTCCCGTCCTTTTTTAGCACCAAGAGAACCGGAACCGCACATGGGCTTAGGCTCTCTCTCACATGTCCCTTCTCAAGCAATGCCTCCACTTGTTTTTGCAATTCCTTGGATTCCTCTAGATTGCTTCTATATGCCGGTCGGTTGGGGATGATGGCTCCGAGCACAAAGTCGATTTGATGCTCAATTCATCTTAATGGTGGTAGTCCTCCGAGCACCTCATTTGGAATAACGTCTTCAAACTCTTGAAGAATAGCTGTAATTTCATGAGGCAAAGACAATGTGAAATCATTAGTAGAAACATAAGAACCTTTGCATAAAAGAAGAATAACCGATTCCTTAGCTTCTATAGCCTCTATGACCTCACTCTCCTTTGCAAAGAAATTCACTCTCGTTTTACCTCCCCTCATTTGTCCTTGCTCACTCCTATCCTTGATTGTCAATGGCATTTGTTTGTTCATTCTCTCTCTCAATTCTTTTTCTTGCCTCTCCTTTTCTTTCCTCTCAATTTCTTGCTTTTGCTTAACTTCTTGCGCTTCCTTCTTCTTTTCTTTTTCCTTTATGATTCTTTGGTCTTTGCTCACCTCACTAGGGGCCATGGGGGATGAGGGTAAACTTAGTTCCCTCCTTGAGTAGGGAATAAGTATTCTTCCTCCCATCATATTTTACATGCATATCATATTGCTAAGGCCTCCCTAGTAGTAAGTAACCTACTTGCATAAGTACTACATCACAAAGCACTTCATCCTTATACTTCCCCATTTCAAAATACACCAATACTTACTTATTTACTCTCATTTCCCCACTATCATTCAACCATTATAGTTTGTAGGGCTTGGGATGTCTAATCCAACTCATGTCTAATTCTTCAACCAAATTTGCACTAATCACGTTAGTGTAGCTCCCACTATCCACAGTGACACTACAAGGGGTCTTGTTGACTAGACACCTAGTGTAGAAAATGTTCTCTCTTTGTTGGTGGTCTTGATCCTCAATGGCTTGTGAACTCAAAGACCTTCTAGTGACTCCTACCAAAGAGTATTCTTGTCTAACAACTTCCCTATCATCACTCTCCTCATCTCCATTTCCCTCTTGGTCTCCTTGGTATCTTTCTCTCTCTTCCTCTTCATTGGTAGAGACCTCACCATAGGGATTAGTGTACATTGCTCTCTTGCTTGGACACTCATAGGAAGTGTATCCATATCCAAGGCAATTAAAGCATTTGATATCTCTATTCCTTTGTGGCCTCTCCATAGCTTTCCCCTTGTCTTTGTTCCATCCTTCTCTAGGTTTCCAATCCTCCCTAGGCTTTCATTTTTCCCTAGGTTTCCAAGCTTCTCTAGGTTTGTTGAAGTCCCTTTGAAACGTCTTGGGGGCTTCATCCTTCTTAGTTGACACCTTGCTAGTTGTGTTGGGGTTTGGAAGTGTTGGTCTAGTAAATGCCCTTCTCTTTAATTGCCTTTCAATCTTTATGGCGGCATGTACCATATCCTCCAATCGATCATAAGGGTGCAATTCCACCAAATTGGCAATCTCCCTATTTAATCCTCCCAAAACCTTGCTCTTGTTGCTCTATGATCTTCATGGATTTGAGCTCTCATCAACATGACTTCCATCTCCTTATGATAATCTTCTACACTTTTGTTACATTGCTTAAGTGATTGGAGCCTTTGGTAGAGATTATTATAGTAATGGTGTGGTATAAACATTGCTCTCATCATATCTTTCAATAAATTCTAACTTGCCACGGTTTCCATTCCCATTTGCCTCTTTTGAGCACTAACTTGCTCCTACCATACCAAAGCATACTCCGAGAAACCCAAAATAGCCAACCTCACTTTTGACCTCTCATATAAGTATGGCTTTCTAGGAATATCTCCATCTTGCTTTCCCACTCAAAATAAGCTTCGGGATCACTCTTGCCATAGAATGTGGTTACTTTCAATTTAATATAGCTCAACTCCCTTTCCACATCATTTCCTTCTCTCCTTCCTCCTTAATTACCCTATCCTCTAGTTTGTTCCCCAAAGGCCTCAACATGTTCTCCTTCATACCACTCATCGACTCCCTTAAATTCTCTTTCTAGTCCCCTTAGATTGTTCCCCCCATTCTTTCTTTGTCCTCTACCTCATCCTCTTCTCATTCCATGAACTCCCCCTCTCATAGGAGCTTGTTGGAATCCCCCAATTGAATGTTCGTCCCATTCTTCCGTTTGTTAGGCATGGAATGGAGGAGTGTGGGCATCACCATCCCTCATTCTAGGAATAGGTACTTCAAATCGTTCTTGGCCCCTGCTTTGTGCAATGGTAGAAGATTGGCCAAGATGGTTTATCAACTCCCTTGTCAGATTTTAAAATTCGCTTTGCATAGTTCTTATCATGGCTTGCAAGTCCTCACGTAATCCCCTAGTATGAATGGGTTTTTCTTGAGGTCTACTAGGTCCACTTGCGTTCGCCTAGAGATCTCTTGTTCATGGGCTATGGTGGTAGAGTATTTACTTATCTATACCTGCAAAACAAGAGATTAGAAAGAAAAATCGATCCTCACTGCATTTCCTTGCGTGTTAGCTCTCAAGGTTGATCACTGCACCCTCATGTTTACTTTCTTAGGCTTTTTTGATAATAGGCTCTCCCTTTTGCCTTTTTCTCACCACTCAAGACTTCTTGTTCAATCCCAATTCTCCCCAATAGCTGAAGATTTAGTCCAACTAAGTGAATCACACAAATCAAAAGGAATTTCCAAATAGTGGGTCTTAGGAGAATTTCAACAAACACTTGTTGGGCACCTCTAAGCAATCAAGTTTTAAGCCAAGAATTTCAAGAAAATGGACTCAATAAACTTAAGAGTAAGCACTAGATGCAAAAGAACACTTCTAAGCAAGAAACAAACAAGAATTATCAAGAACAAAGAAAACAAGAACAACTAAAACTAGGATGATGAAGAACAAGTTGATCACAAAGGTGCAATAGAAAATTTAAGTTCAATAGACATGGAATTCAATAATTTAGTGATATACTAAGCCACAAAATCCCAAGGAATAAAAATCAAGAATCAAAGTTTCCAACTATAGCAAAAAACACTCTCATGGAACATTTATCAAACACCTTGGCTGCAACCTCGGCACTCAAGAGCAACCAGAATTTTCACCCATATTCAAGCCAAATATCAACACAATAACAAGATAAATTTGTTCCCAAGGATTATAAAAACATCAAGGAGCAATTTCCCAAGAGCAAAATCAAGAAATAACAAAAATTTCAAGACCTTTATGGAGTAATTTTCTGAGTTACGGGATTTTTTATTTTTTATTTCTCTTTTCTTCACTTTGTAGGGCTCCTTTTTCTTGTTTTCAAGCTTTGATGGGAATCAAGCTTTTCCTTGCTCTGATACCAAACTCTTTAATACGAATTCTTGGTGGTTTTTCTTGGTGTTATGGGTGTTTTTGGTGGCTGTGTGTTCAGTCAAGCAAATGGAACCCAAAACAGAGATTTCTTCTTGTGACAAAGGATAAAGTAACCTAACTACCTACGCTCTTTCAAACCCTTGAAGAACAAAGCCTCAAAGACCCTCAAGATAAGTAGAAAGTTCTACTATATTCTCACCCTAATATCCTTGAAGCAACAAAGGCAAGCAAGAACAAATAGAATAGAGAAGATAGGCACCCAAATATTGAATTTCAAACAAACCTTAGAAGAACAACGCAACTAAGACCCATTCAAAAAAGACAACATTAGATTATCCAAAAAATTTAGAGACTCTTACAAAAGGAGGACTAACCCTTAAGCTTGGTCTTGAACAAGATGAATAAGGAGGCTAGGGCCTCTCAAGATTCTCTCTCAAATTTGAATTAAAGTGAAGTGTGTTGTCTTGTAAAATCAATAAAGGTGCTATTTATACTATCCTAACCCTAGCTATGTAATCTCTGAGGTTTAATTACGATTTAGGGTCAAAATAAGTCTTTACAAACACTTAAAAGTGAAGAAAGGCGGAGAAAAGCATTAAAACACGGAGTAATCAGCGGTGGCCCAGGGGAAAGCCGGCACCGGTTTGGGGACATCAAGCCGGCGCCGATTTGGTTCTGTCTTCGACCGGTTCTCGTTTGCTTGAATGTTGGTTTTGGACAGAATGGAGCCGACATCAGTTTGGCTGCATGGAGCCGGTGCCGGTTGTCTTCTGGAAGCCTCTCTTGTCAAATTTCAACCCCTTTTGCTGACGGCTTAAGTTATTGTTGGGGTCCTTCGCGGATGGCCATCAACACGAACTCTTGGCTTGCTTCCTCAACCCTCCAGTCCTCCTTCATCCTCAAGCATTGTTTGATGATCAATTGAAAATCATCTTGAAGCTTCTTGGTCCTCGCTCTAGTCATCGGTCCTTGTCCTCCATGATGAAGTGGAGTCTCATCAGATAGTCTATTTTAAATTCTCGCCAAAAATGGAGATAACGCTTATAAGATAAATTTACCCGATGTGTATCATGTTAGCTCCACTTTTAATGTTAGTGACCTCTCTACTTTTAATGTAGATGATGGGAATGATTCGGAGATGAATCCTTTTCAAAGAGGGGGATATGATGAGACACTGCTTCAACATGGAGGTCAAGATCTAGGAGAGGGAGGCGTAATCGTGCAAGGACAAGGACCGATGACAAGATCTAGGACCAAAAAGCTTCAAGATGAGTTTCAACTGCTCATAAAACCATGCTTAAGGAGAAAAGAGGATTGGAAGGTTGAGGAAGCTAGCCAAGAGTTCATTTTGATGACTATCCAAGAAGGACCCCAACAAGAACTCAAGCCGGTAACAAAGACGAACGAAATTTAACCAAAAGTTGGCCTTCCAGCAGACATCTGGCGCCAGCCAAAGCAGCCAAACTGATGCCGGTTTCATTCTGGCTCACGACCAGCCGAAGACAGCGCCTAACTGGGCCTAACCGACGCTAGCTTGAGGGCCCTAGCCGGCGCCGGCTCCAGCTGGGTAGCCGGCTCCTGCCCCGCGTTTTTTATATTTTCATCAATTTTCCTTCATTTTAAATGTTTTGTAAAGACCTATTAAAGCCTTAAATTGTATTGGAACCTCAGGGATTACTTAGCTAGGGTTAGGGTAGTATAAATACAACTTTTAGTGATTTGACAAAACAATTCACATAATTTATTCAAATTTGAAGAGAGAATCTTGAGAGGCCCTAGCCGCCTTGTTCGTCTTGTTCCAGACCATGCTTAAGGCTTAGCCCTCTTTATGAATGAGTCTATAAAATCTTTTAGATCATCCATTGTGGTTTCTTTCAATGGGTCTTAGTTACTTTGCTCTTCTAAGGTTTGTTTAAATTTCATTACTTGGGTGCCTATTTTCTCTATTCTTTTTATTCTTGTTTGCCTTTGTTGCTACAAGGATATTGGGGTGAGATTATAGTAGAACTTTCTACTATTCTTGAGAGTCTTTGAAGCCTAGTTTGTAACAGCCCACATTTTTACCTTGTCGTAGTGAGCCAAACTCAGGTAGGATGTCGCCCCGTCTGAATTCTCAGATTAGGGGTCTTTATAACGATTTAAACTTAAAGTAAGCGGTAAAGTCGAAACTTAAGTAAATATATGAAACATGCTCTTTATTTATATAGACATATGAGTCATGATAGGTACATTGTCATAGTTTTCAAAATACACAAGCTAAAACATCTCATAGTCTATGTACAATGATTACTCCAAAAGATTTGCTATCCAGTGCCATAGAAGAAGTCCTGGAATACCATCGTTATTCTTTAGCTCCAATCCCTAAAAAAGGGCAAACATACGTGTGAGTGGTATACTCACTGAGTCCCGTGTGTGCCAGTGTGTTGCTTAGAAGAGGAAGTCAATTTTCAATTTCTTTACTGAAATAAATTTTATAACAGGAAAAATAACGGTAATTGATGAATTTAGGTTCAATCTATCATGTACTTTTGAAAAAAATAATGGCTTCCAAACATATGGTCCTTAATTCAATAAATGCGGGTTCTTCCCCATTTAGAAGTGTGACCCGCGTGCAAAGTTCAAGGAACTTCACCTTCAACTACACTGTCTTTTGTGCCAGGGATTGCGCCTTATAGCACGTCACCCATATTATGCCGGAAGGGTGAATAGCGTACAAATGTACCTCACCGTGCACTTATGGATCTTTTACTTGCCACTATAAGTTAGGGGTCCCAATCCTGACATCAATCACCATCAAGGTGGCAAGGGATTGAACGCACCGAGTGTCCCCACTCGGTATCATGTTAACAACCCACCATCATAATCAATCAATAGGTAATTGCCGGGCTCACAACGGCTAGCCAGGGATGACTCATCACAATGTCCTGTCGCCCTGTTTGGAGTAAGACAATCCCCAGAACTGATCAGGTTACTTAGGGTTGTCTACCTCTAACATGGGCTAGTACAAAGATCAAAGTCTTTGCTGAGTACTCAACATAACAATACCAACCCCATCTAACTGATTAGGCTAGAGGGTCATCTGATCCTGCAGGATTTCCAAATCAAAACATTTCTTATTGTCTGGGGCCGTACTTGATCACAAAAGTCATTTTCCAAGGGTATTCGGGTCATTTCACCCATGCCAGATTCCAAAAGACTTTTTGAGGATATTTAGGTCATTTTATCCTTACCTGATTTGAACAATATTCACAAAAGTTCCAATAAGGATATTTCGATCATTTACCGAATACCCGAGTTCCAAGAGTTTTCATAAAATATTCCAATAAGGATATTTGAATTATTCTCTAAATACCCGATTTCAAAATTTACCATTTTTCAAAAATTCCAAATATTTAATCCGAAAAGGACTAAATTCACAAAATGCGTGTTTTAAACATCCAGGAAGGTTTCCAAGCTGAATATGAAATTTATTCGAGTCCGAAATAGGATAAAAGCAAATGTTGCTCATGTAAACCTTACACATATTCAAGGATTTTCAAAATGGCATAAAACATAGCATTTCATACAAAATCAAAGCACACTAGCCTTTAAAAAAGTTTAGAAATCAATGGGACTCACATTGTATATTAAGTCGAAGTGGCACTCGTATAGTCCTAAAAGAAGTTCCCTCGACTTGATTTACCTACACCATTAGCATATCTCCGTATTATTACTTAATGGGTTCAAATGATTGATGGTTCGAATAAGGTTTCTATAAGTTCCTTAAAGAAATAATTGAATTAATGCTTTTGATGGTTTACTGGTTTTACAGCTTTACCATCCTCTACTATTCTTCACATAACTTATTCAATATAGGTCCAAATAAGGTGAGGTTACTTTCATAATATTCCTAAGATATCCCTCTATCAATTCCAGGTCACGAGACATGTAAACTCCATCCCATTTTGTACAGTTTTTCAGTTAACTCCACTGTTCCGAGTTCTGGAATTCAGTTTTGTCATCTTCCAGTATTTTGTACATATCTCTTTCAATACAGGTCCAACTGAGGTGAAACTACTTCCAAAATACTCCTAGGACACTTCTCTATCAACTTCAGGTCATGGGGTATTCAAACCTCTCTCCATTTCATTCAGTTTTTCAGCTAAACATACTGTTCCGAGTTGGAGGTTTAAAATTACAGTTTAGAAGCCCAACTTGTTTTAATTTATTTCTATGGTTTCTTCAACATATCATACCACATGTAAGCCCTTTAATACCTCATTTAACATCCCAAAATCATTTTTCTAACTGGTTTTCATGCCCAGCACTTCTCTTTTGTTCAAACAAATAAATTATTCCAAGCTTACCAAACCAATAAATTTTTAACAGCTTTCACCATTCTTGCTATTCATGATCTCTTAGCCATTCAAAACCCTCACAACCTCCACACAACTTGTTCCAAATCCTTTCTAACTAGTCTAGGACATGTTTAGGATTATTTATGCTTCATTTCCAGTCATTCTTACTCAGATTTACTTAGAAGTTTCCAAACAACACAAGCTAGTTATTCATCACCATCAATTAGCTCTTCTTGTTTCTTTATCATTTCCATCCTTTTCCTTTTCCAAATTTTCAGCATACCATCACTCCAATACATCTCAAAATGAACTGAAAACCATGCTCAATTCATCACCAACCCAACCGGTCAACCAACAACCATCACAAAATCAAAGTATTTTCATTACTCAACATCAACAAATTCATATGCAAATAGCTTCCAACTTCTAGTATCATTCTCTTAGCTTTTAGAAGTGATCCCTTACCTTTCCAAGATGAAGGCAAAGCTGTGACACTCCTTTCTTTCCTTCCTTCTCCTTTCTTTCTCCTTGCTGCCGGTTGTCTTCTCCTTGCTCCCTTGCTGCCAGAAATCTCTCTCTCTCTCCCTTAGTCTCTCGTTTTCTTGTTTTTCCTTTCCTCTCTTCACTTTTCTGATTTTTCTTCTTCTTCTCCCAGCTTTGGCTGAAATTCTCCCCTCCTTGCTTCTATTTATATAGCTCAATCCTCTTGGTCTTGTTTTAATCTTAATAAAATGACTTAGGGAGAGTTGACATTTCTAGAAGTCTTTAGACTTCTCTAACATTCACAAGAAGATTAAGGATCATGCTAGAAGGTTGTAGAACCTTTTAGAAGTTTATAGAAACTCTGAAAATTTCTTAGGACTAATATATACTTAATCAAGATTAATTTACCCTAATCTAGTTTAACTTAATTAAGCTTAATTAGAGAAAGTCTAAGAATGGCTAAGATTGGTCAAAAATATCATGCTTGTGGGCCATCTTAATTTATTTCTTGTGGGCCCCCCTAAAATATCTTAGTATATAATATAATATAATACAGATATTTATAGTAGTAGTTGTTGTATACGCGCACGCGAGCGCGCACACACACACACACACACACACATATATATATATATATACATATAAAATAATAATAGTAAGAATAATATAATAATTCAATATAATTATTGAATTTAATAATACTATAATTTAATATTACCAAGAAATATTTGTATTAAATAATAGATATAATAATTAATAATAATAATAATAATAATAATAATAATAATAATAATAATAATATCATCATCAAACTACAATAATAATGATAATAGAATAAAGTAAAATAAAATAGAATAGAATAAAATAATAACAATATTAGTAATAATGCTAATAATACTAATATTAATAATAATAGCACTAGGGATGGCCATTCTGTAACACTATGAATAATATTATTAATTTATAGCCTTAATAATATTATTAATAATAAGGGAGGGAAAATATATCTTTAATTTTTTTAGATGTATTTTTATTTTAATCAAGACTATTGTACACAAATGCTTTACGCAAGGCAGGTTATTACAATCCCCCCTCCTAAAAGGAATTTCGTCCTCGAAATTAAAACTCACCTCCACAGAGTTCTGGGTAAACCTTATACATTCTGCTTCTATCTCCCAGGTAGCATCCTCCACAGGATGATGGCTCCATAGCACCTTAAGAAGTGGGATTTGCTTCTACCGCAACTTCTTTTCAGCGCGCTCTAGGATTTTAACTGGCCTTTCTACATAGTTTAAATTCGGTGATAACTCTATGGCATCATCATTCAAAACATGACTGGGATCTGCTACATATCGTCTAAGTTGTGATACATGAAATGCATCATGGATGCCTTGAAGTTCTGGTGATAATCCTAGTCTATAAGCCACTTTTCTGAATTTCTCGGTGATGGGAAAATGGTCCAATATACCGTGGAGCTAGTTTCTTTCTTCGTGTTCTCTTGCCTCGACGGGTGTTAACCTTAAGAACACTAAATCACCTACACTAAACTCCACATCTTTTCGATGGTGATCTGCATAACTTTTCTGCCTATTTTAGGCAATCTCCAATTTCTCTTTAATTTGTGACATCTTTTGTCATGCCCTTTCCATATCCAAAACATCATACTGCTCCTGATGCCGTCCTAAGGTATCCCAATATAGAGGAGATCAGCACTTCTGTCCATATAGGGCTTCAAACGGTGCCATTCCAATTGAGGATTGATAACTATTGTTGTAGGCAAATTACACATAGGCCAAATTATCAACTCAAGAAATATCGTTCTTCATACCTGTCCACCAGAAATGCTGCCTCAAGTCTCGATACATCTTTACTGCCCCCCGGGTAAATGGTATATTTACTCCAATGCGCTTCCGCCAATATTTCCTACTTCATAGCTGCCTGTCTCGGTATACAATATCGCCCTTTAAATTGGAGGATCCCTGCGTCATCTTCGTAGAAATCAGTTTTCTTTTGTTCCTTGCTTTTCGCCGTGATCTACTGCAACTCCCAATCTTACTCTTGAACTCCTTTCAATTGTTGTAACCATACAGGTTGTATTGATATTTTATTCATCCTGATTCGTCCCTCAAGTGCTACTGCTTCCAACTCCGGAGTCTGCGCCATCTGTAGTACAAATATGCGTCTTTTCCTACTTAATGCATCTGCCACTAGATTGGCCTTTCCCGGGTGGTACTTAATTGGCAGTGAAATTCTTCTAAGAACTCCATCCACCTTTGCTGCCTCATATTTAATTCTTTTTGAGTGAAGATATATTTCAAGCTTTTATGATCGGTAAAAAACCTCAAATTCCGCCCCATAAAGATAATGTTCCCACTTTTTTCAAGGCAAACATAATGGCTGCTAATTCTAATTCATGGGTGGGTAATTTCTCTGATGGGGTTTCAATTTTCTTGATATGTATGCTATTACTCTCCTATCTTGCATCAACACTCCGCGCAATCCTTCCTTAGAAGCATCAGTATATACCTCGTAGGGCTTATCTATATCAAGTAAGGCTAGGACAGGTGAGGTGCTCAACATTCGCTTCAATTCTTTAAAACTTTTCTCACAGCCTTCTGACCATTCATAGGGCACTTTCTTCTAGGTTAATTGGGTTAATGGTGAAGCAAGGTTCGAGAACCGTTCATTAAACCTTCCATAATATACCGCCAAGCCTAAGAAACTTCTCACCTCCGTGGGATTTTTTGGTCGTTTCCAATTTACTACAACTTCTACTTTTACAGAGTCCACAGAAATCCCTTCCTTAGAGATCACATGGCCTAGAAAAGATACTCTATCCAACCAAAATTCATATTTGCTAAACTTGGCATACAACTTGGCCTCTCTCAGTTTCTCGAGCACTTTTCGCAAATGCTCTTGATGCTCCTGAGGGTTCTTAGAATATACTAAAATATCATCAATGAAAATAACAATGAAGTTATCCAAATAGGGCTGAAATATCCGATGCATAAGATCCATGGAAGTGGCAGGGGCATTAGTAACTCCAAAGGGCATCACCACAAACTCATAGTGCCCATAGCGCATATTTAAGGCAGTCTTAGGACTATCCTATTCTCTAATCCTCACTTGATAATACCCCTGTCTCAGGTCTAATTTAGAGTAACATCATGTGCCTTGCAGTTGGTTAAATAACTCATCCACCATAGGTAATGGGTATTTGTTCTTTATTGTTTGAGCATTTAGTCCTCTATAGTCTATGCACATCCTCAAAGTGCCATATTTCTTTTTCATGAATAGTATTGGGGCTCCCCAAGGTGGGGTACTAGGTCGAATAAATCCCTGCTCCAACAATTCCTACAATTGCTTCTTCAATTCCTTTAATTCTACCGGTGCCATCAGGTACGGGGTTCTAGAGACTGGCTCAGCTGCTGGCACTAATTCAATACTAAACTCAACTCTTCTTTCTGGGGGTAATTCTTTCAGTTTCTCTGGAAAAACATCCGGGTACTCTCAAACCACTGGTACATCTTCAATCTTTTCAGGTTTAATGAATTTATTCAAAAGGTAATCTAAATACCCAGTACATCCTTTTCAAATCATCTTCCTTGCTTTCACTCCAGATATTAAACTTACTCTCTGCTTTGCTTTATCTCCCCAAAATTCTAGAGTACCTCCTCCTGGTCCCCTAAAATGCACTAGTTTATTCCTACAATCAACCCTCGCATGATGTCACGATAGCCGATCCATTCCTAGAATGGCATCATAGTTTGCTATGGGTAAAGTCATAAGGTCTCCTTCTAGGGTCACATCTCCAATTTTTATTTCACTTCCCAGATAAATTCTATCACTGCTCAATTGCTTTCCCAGAGGAGTACTAACTATCATCCCATAGGGAGCCTCCTTACTTCTAATATTTACCTTTTGAGCAAAGAAGCATGCAAAAAAAAAAAAAAAAAAATGGGTAGAGCCTGGATCTATTAAAATTTAGGCTTCTTT
This sequence comes from Voacanga thouarsii, assembly GCA_026120185.1. Lineage (NCBI taxonomy): Eukaryota > Viridiplantae > Streptophyta > Magnoliopsida > Gentianales > Apocynaceae > Voacanga > Voacanga thouarsii. Next base: position 266,245 of record JANUWF010002415.1, on the reverse strand, counting down.
ACCAAAAATAAAAACTTACCTTCCACCATCGCCGATGCATTAGAGTCTACTTTATCCAAGGCTACCACTCGAGCTTTCATGGCAGGCTTGTTGACTCCAGGTTTGGGTGCAAAAGGCTAGCCTGGGTATCCTTTAGCAAATTCTGGCCTTACTCCCATATAATTCCCTTATGGATTTATCCATACAGTTGTCCTCAATGATTCTATATTCTAGCAATCATCAATTAACCTTTGATTACTAATGTTCTAGGCAATTAACCCATTTTTCAAGTAAGTTAAGAGATAAAAAATATGAAACTAATTAATTGAAGTCATTACCAACCTCTTTTTCAAGAAAGTTAGTAGCAAAAATCAATCAACTAACTCCATAAGGAAAACAAGTAATCAAATACCACAAATAATAATCAATTAATCAAAAGACTAAGTTAATCAACAAATCATGAATCATAAGAACAATGTCAAATTCCAATGGACATATTGAATACATGATTGTTTAAGGAAAAGAAAACAATGGTAAAAGAAAACACTCATAGACAAGCCTCTTTCTTCCTCCATGAAGACTCTCTTGAACAACCCTTTTTTATTTGGGTGAACTCCTCATTCAATGAGAGACTGAAAATTTCTGATCTTTAATTCACCTCTCTCTATTATATATCCAACCCTTGTGTTCTCTTGTGCTTTTATGGGCCTTTTGCATGCTAATTTCGTAGTTGAGAAAGTTTTGGATGAGTAGGAGTAAGAAAATACCAAAATCACTGGATAAACCCTAATTTCGCGTATAGAATTTCTGCCTCGAGAGCGTACCTGGCGCTAGGTACCTTTGACCCACCTGGCACTAGGTGCATTATATTCTTACTCTATTTTTGCTCTATTTTTGGTCGCTTCTCCTTGGCAGACAGAATGGACCTAGCACCAGGTGCACTTGCCAGACCTTGCGCCAACTCTGTTATGGAATTCCCCTGAAGCTTGCTTAATTTCTTCTACTGAAGTAGAGTGTACCCGGCACTTGGTCCATTGGCTGGGCCTGGCGCCAGGTCTACTCTAATTGTAAGTACTTTCTACTCGATTTTAACTTAAGTATGTACATATTTGCCAAAAAAAAAAAAAAAAAACTTTTACAAGGAAAATATCAAATAGGAAAAAATATACCTAGTTATTACAACAAATGTATCTTAAAACAATCTCAAATAACTAAGAAAATAATGGTGATTTTACCCCCTATCATAGGGCAAGTATACCCATCATATTGTATAGGGAATAACAAATATTGAATCTACGAGAACTTAAACCCAAATCTTTATTGTTTAACCAATAAAATAAAGGAATAGAAGTAAATAACTTACTAACCTAATATACTAGAGAAAATTATGTCAAACAAGGAAAGTCACATGGAGAATCAAGGAGTGAGAACAAGGAGAAAGGACATGTAAATAGATAGAAATCCTTGAATATATAATAATGATTAACTAGTTATTTTCTCAATTAATTATTATCTTGGCAACATGAAGGATTAAATTAGATCCACTTCATTTGCAGTCCATGGAATCACTATCTTCTAGTTAAATGAGTGAACATATTCTACCTCAACCAATTTACTCAAAAAATGCATTAAAATCAATCATCACATAAATCCCTATATCCTAAGTGATTTAAGCATGAAATTAGTCAATAAATTTATATTCTATCAATCATTAACCAATCTTTGATCTTTACCCTTAACCTCTTTTTCAAACAAGTTACGAATAACTAGTATTGAATTAATTATTTGGCCATTCTCTCCTAACATCATTTTGCAACTTAATTAGAAGAAAACTAATCAATCCAACATGATATTTTGTTCAAGTAATCAAATATCAAGAATTGCAATACATTGATTAAAGTACTAAAATCAATACAAAATCATGAATCCAAAAGAATATCATCTAAAGACAATTAAAACATTAATCTCAAATTGTCAATAAATTATAAAGAAGAGAAAAAGAAACCACTTATAGACAAGTAAGCCTTCTCACTCATAGACAAAGAAGCCTTTTTCTTCTTCCTTAAAACCTTATTGAGCAACCACTTTTTTTCCCCCAAGAATTCTCCTTGAGTAGAGCCTCAAATAATAGTTATTACCTCAAAAGTATCACAAAAGAGCCTCAAATAATTAGAAAAATAGTAATCAATTTAGCTCCTATCAAATTCTATTTTAAATTCCTTAATTCCATTTTAACAAGGTTTTTCTTTAATTGTTTTATCAAGAGAAGCAATTAATTTCACAAAAAACCTTTGTCGATTTGATCATAAAATTAAATAAAATAGTCATGCTCCAAAAATAAACTTTTTACCTACTATTTCTAACTTTTATTTCTTATGTGACCAAACAATGGATTAAATATCATAATAATAAAATTAAAATTATCTTATTCAATCCTAAGGTGATTCTTCCTTTACTAACCATTTTCATGCAAAATTATTTATCACAATAAATAAAATATTGCAAGAAAAATAACCTCATATGCTATAAGTCCTAAAAGAAAAAGGAAAATTACAAGAAAAAATTTAATGGAAAAACTTGGAAGCTCAAACCGTATGAAATCTAATGGAATTGCCCAAGAAAAACTGCTTATTGCTTGCTCCAAAATCATCAACCTTTTCTCCTTTTTTTTAAAAAAAAAAATTCATTGGAGTTTTGATGTTGCTCAGAAACCAATATTGTTACAAAAATTCTAATTGATGAATTTAAATACAATATCAATCGTCTATGCTTTTCATAACGAGACGTACATGAATTCTACAGAAATTGAATAACAATAAATACATATGCCTATGTCTTCACATGTGAGACGTACACAATATCTGCCCATATAAAAAACAAAGAGGGATCCATACAAGCACAAAGATTGAATTTTTTAATTACTAAAGGAACCACCTTTCCGGTTATTAACCCTATGCATGCTTCTAGATTATAACCATGGCTCTGATAACACTTGAAAGATTGCGGGAAAAATAAAAACACAATAAAAAATAGCAATTTAAAATTTTTCTGAACCAATGTCTAGGAATACTTACTTTTAGGTTGTTTAGATTGAATAACTAGAGAATTTGGATATGATGAAATGCTTTGGTTTGTCACGACTACTTGTTCCGTAGGAATAACGGCCAAGGTATCGACTCCTTCGCATCAAACACATGTACCAAAATTACTAACTTTCAATCTTGCAAAGTATTCTCGGCCTCCTATAGGCTATCTACCAGTAAAAGTAGAATAATATTTAGAATAATTAAATTGGGAGAGCTATTTTTTTTTTAAAGAAAAAGGCTAAAGGAAAAAAAAAAAAAAAACGCAAGAACCGGTGACCACGGAAAAAAAAAACGAAAGCTATCTATTTTGCTTTCCTCGGTTGGCCAACGAATCGTGATACCAAGTTACGCATGAAAACCTCAAAACCAAATCATGAGCTTTCAAATTTTTTTTTCCAATTACCAAAAGCTATCAAGCTTTCCAATTTATTCATCACCTCCCCCCCCCTTTTTGTTTCCAAAAACCTAGCCAACCAACTAAAACAATTAGCTTCCAATTTTTTTTTTCTTTTCTGTTCTTTTTCAACCCCCATATTTTTCTAGTTTTCTTCTTTTTCTTTTTTCTTTTTAGAGTATGTGCCGGCTTCAAGGAATTCTAAAAATTCCTAAGCCGTCACATTAACCTTCATGGGCCAAAGTTTTTCCTAATTAGTTGAAGACTAATTAAATAGCTCTTTTATTAATAACTTAATCCATTTTGGCCTAATATAAAATTATCTAAGATAATTAAGCAATAAACTAATTTAGTTACATTAGCCCAATGCTAATTAAATATCTCCCTTATTAATTAATTAATCCACTTGGGCCCAATATAAAATTACCTAAGATAATTAATCCAATATAATAATTTAATTAAATTAGCCTAATAAATTATTTTAGCCTAAATAAATAATTAATTGAACTCCTAGAATAATTCTTCCATTATTAATTCATCCAATAAGCCCATATGGTAAATAAATTTACTAAGGTTACTTGAGCTACTTTGGGACCAAAAGACATATTATTCTTAGCTACTAAAATGACCAAAATACCTTTGCTAACAAATAGTCATATTTTTTCATTTTAAATATTCTATTTATCACTATATAGAAATATTGACCCTAGCTGTAATGATGATAATATCCTTCTACGTAACACCTGTCATTGAAATAGGAAAAATATTCTAACACCTTCGTCAATGGCATTTACCATCCCTTGATAACTAGTCTGATAATCCATTACTTCTAGTATGTACTAACTTATTTCCCGGAGCTACCTAAAAGCATACATACTAGGGCCCTAGTTTGTTTAAATTATCTTGGACAATCACAAAGGGGGTGATATCTCCACTAAGTGAAGCATAGAAACTCTACTGTATAAGTCCGTCTTAATTAACTAGAGTCACACCCAACGTATAAGGTTATTGGCCTTATGTTAAGACCTCACCCATCATACATCTAAGTGAACAAGTCTAACTTCACCAGACCACCAACTTATACTCAGATCTAAAAGTACTCGTCATGTAGTAGCATCGAGAAACCAATCTTTATTTATTATTGTACTTTTATAAAGATTATTATCGTATGGTCCAATTCTTCGTATTCTAAATACACTTACACTATTGGCGTGAGTGGACTACTCACTAGTTAAAGGTAAACTATTCCCCATTTAGAAGCTATAGTATAATGATCTAAGCATTGATGAAATGCCCAATTTTATCAATTGATTAAGAACATTTTAACTTATATGTTAGTAGCCCATGATCTACACCTTTATGTGAAAGTACGACCCAATCACATAAATCATTTACTAACATACTTATAACTTAATGTGCAAATATATGCAAATAAACAAATATTAATGAATGAAATATTTTATTAATTTCCAAAATATAGACATGCATAGTCTATTTTGGGTATAAATTCAATAAGAACCTGGGCCAGATTGGTTTGAGTTAGAGAGTAATAATAAGAAAGTAGAGATTGAGGCATCTAATCCTATCCCACCTGCAGATAGTGAGTAAGGTGATAGAGATCAAGGTCCTTGAGACAGAGTTACCTGAGTCAAACAGTAGTGATAATTATGTGCAAATGATAGACCTTTCTATACTAGTAATTGATTAAGTTACTAATAGTGAGGATGAGGATAAAATACCGATCTTGATGGTGATGGTAAGTGTGGTGAGGATGTAGTTGATTCTAATGATGAGGGAGAAGATGAAAGGTTGACACTGATAGTGAAGGAGGAAAAGAGAGGTTGATTCTGATAGTGAGGAGAAGAAGGAAGTAGTAGTCGAAGCTTCCCTAACCCTACCGATAGGAGAACTTGGCATTATCTCGTTTAGTGATGACTCTGGGGAGTCTAATATTAAGAAGCTTAAGTCGAAGATTGGATTTTCATTGCAATAAGGGAACTCCGAGGAGCAGTCTTAAGGGTGGAAGAGAAAGTAAAGGGGAAGTTTAGGGAGAGTCCCGAGAGGCTTGGGTTCATGAGTAAAGTTCTTGGTTTTGCAGAGGGATTGGGGATAGATATTAATAAGAACACTGGGGAAATAGGTTAAGGAATCTACTTCTGACTACTCTAGTGATGACTAGGCAGTATGATGCATGGTCTGTGAATATAGAAAATTCATATCAATAGTGCTCCTACATACACAAAAGTTTTACAAATTAAAATTCCTAACAACAAAACCACACAATTGGGCAAGTATACCTGTCGTATAGTATAAGGAATAGCAAGAATTGAATCCATGAGAACTTTGCAATTAACACTACTTTGCCCTAATCTCATTGTCTAGCCTAAATGAATAAATAGATAAAATAAATAAAACTAACTATGCTAAACTACTACAATTGAGGTACATCTGACCCACACAAAAAAAGTCACAAAGATCATCAAGGAATAAGAACACGGGAAAGGCCATGTACAAGAAGAAATCTCCTAAAAACATGTCAATTAAAAAGTTTATCAAGTCCTAATTCGAGCACCGGTATGAGTCTTTAATAATAAACCTCACACTCTCTCGAGTTATGAGATTCCTTTCTTAAGGTCCAATTAATTGGTATCTCTACCTAATCAATCAAACCGAATGAAGTATTATACTCACTCATTACTCAAAAGGTACCTGAAGTACCAATATCCTTATCTCTAGGAAATATTGAAAACCTATTGACTACCAAGTTCTACCTCAAATACAACTAAAATCATATAAATTTCAATATTGTTAAAGTATAATACAAAGAAAAAGTAAGAACAAGTTCTTGATCTTCTTCTTCCTTGGATTTGCTTGAACAATCCCTTCTTCTTCTCTATACTTCTCCAAGATCTTCTTTTTCTTGGTGTTTCTTTTGAGCTCTCTAAGGGATCTCTTAGTTGCTAGCTAACTAAGGATGATTGTTTAGGATGATGGGGCATTTAAAGTGTAAAAATGAAAAAAATCAGAAGGATTCGCGAATAGTACAATTTTGCATGAGTTGGCAGCCTAGGGAAGTTCCCTACATTGGTGGCCTCAGCCCGCTTCCCTGGGCTGATTTAGTTAAAAGAAAAAAGCTTCTAACTTTCTTTCAGGTGGCCTAGGGAAGTTAAACTTCCTAAGGCCGCCCCTTTCCTGGACTAAATCTCTTTTGTATTACACCTAAGCAGACAAGGGAACTTGAAGTTCTCTTTGTCGCTAAATTCCTTCTCTTTGGCATTAATTCCTTGCTTCTAAGGGGCTAAAAGAGAGTTTTTCTCCTTAGGCCACCATTTTGCTGTACAATAATCTTCTATTTTACTCTGAGAACTTCCCTAGGTTGCCTTTGTTCTTCTCCTACCATTTATTTATTTTGATCTAGGTAGCTTGGGGAGTTTGATGTTCACTTGGCCACTAACCTTCTTCTTCTTAGCCACCATTTAAGCTCTATACGGCGTACGAAGTGCTACTTCCCTTGGCCGCCATTTCTTTGTGCAATTCTTCTATTTTTGTTCATTTCTCTTCCTTTTCATCTTTATGTGGTATTTTTCAATTCTTAACAAAATCAAGATGAAAAGGTGTGGTAAAGAGTGATTTAATAAAATTTTTTATCAAAAATAAGACACAAATGCCATAGAAAAAGTGTATATGATGAGCACTCATCACATTAGATAGGTAGGGAGTGGGTGATAAAACCTCAAACAACAAAAGTTGTTCTTTTTTGAGCATTTCTAATAATAGTGTTAGCTATTTTTGATTTACCTTGGATTGTTAAATTTTCACAAAACTTATGCCTTCATAGAATGCGAATATTATATGAGATATATATATATATATATCTATTGACCTATGCTTGGTTATGGAACTACTACTATCTCAGGAAATAATTACTTTTAGAAAGCTCCTACACCTATTCATGATTATGTGGGTTATATCTAGGAGATATATGATATACTTTCTTCATGTTGCATTACTTGAGTTGCATACATTGTAATAGCCTATAACCTATGTATCCCAAAAGGGATGGGGATGTTGCACAGTAACAATGAGTCTTTAAAACTAGATAAAACAAAAATAAAAGAAATAATCTAATGTTCAAAACTTTTTACAATCCAAAATGATACTCATACAAGTCTTGAAAAGAGTAAATAAATAAGCAAAGCTCTCCAAGTTATAAATGTAACAAATCAAACTGAGATCTTCAAGTCTCCAAGTAACTCAACCTTCAAAGTAGGATCGTCCTGAAAGCATGTCATAAAAGGTGGTGAGGGAAATTTTCCTAGTAAATCATGTGTGAGCTCATGTTAACTTAAGAAGCATTTCATGTATGCAGTTTTGAACAATTCATAACAAAAGTTTGCAAGTCTAAATGAATAATTTTGAAGTGGTTTTTTGTTAGCATTTCAAATAAAAGAGTTCAACATTGTTAAGAAATAAAGAACTCGAATATAAGCGACTATGAAACCTGGCATTATAACCATGGCTATGAAATCCTACATCATAACTGCGTATTGTGAAGCCCTGCATCACAACACAAGTGAGTGATCGGCCCATTAGGTGAGAAATTCCTCCATCTCTACACCCTAATTTACCAGTGGTCCATTCCAAAAAAGAAACAGTCCACATGGACTGAGTTCCTAGCATGGTCTGGCTTGACTAACTAGAACTATCACCTTGTCCAAAAAGAGTTTTATCCCTCGATGGAGGCCTCCACTAAGAGACTTACCCTAGCCTTCTAATGTTAGTTCTAATCTATCTACCCTTATTGAGTACTCAACGTTACGTTTACCACACTTGGGGCAATTCAACAAAATACGTTAAATTGAAATTACAATTATAGTTCTAAAAAGTCTGAGTTAAAAATCTGATTAAAGAAAGTTTAACATTTTATTTTAGATAGCCTTTGCTTGCATAAAACTATTTTATTTTGACAAAAGAAGTAGATTATCCATAATTGCAACTCAAAGAATAACCTTACAGTAAACATCACATTTGACTTGCAGGATTACTTTAGTTCAACAAACAATTTATGCAAGCACTTACTTGATTCTTTTATCTCACAGATAAAATCTCCGAATGTCTAGATCAAAGAAATCTAGCCCTATCCAGGGTAAATTTAAAGTACATATTACTATTAGCCAACAATTATTGTAGCATATATGCATAAACAAATATATAACTCTAAACTCCAAATTTCACCTAACTCAAACAAATTCCCATTCAATATTTACATTATCTAACCATCAATAGAGTTCTATTGGAAAAAGCAAGTCAATAATCAATTTGGTCTAACTATTGTCTTTTATTCTTATCACAACTTGTTAAAGATGAAAGCACATCTCAAAACACTGAGCATTCATAACAATATATCCAAACCCAAAATTTCCTTCTAGCAATAGTAACTACTATTGATAACAACATTAAATAACAATTAAATAACATGCGGCAACAATGTTTAACATGGGTAAATATTGTGCTCTTGATTAACTAGCCAATAAAAACAATCATTAGTAATTTATAATATAAATACTAATTTCATAGATAACAAACTTCATATCACATATAATATCTGGTAAACTATATGTATATTCTCTTTTAGAAAATAGTGACTAGTAAATAAATATAGGATATTAATAAATGGTAGTTTATTAATGCTAAAAATGGATCAAATAAGATTAATTGATATTTAAACTAGAGTTTTGATACCATTATTAAGTACAACAATGATAGCAGCAGCAGCAGCAGCAGTAGTAGTAGTAGTAGTAGTAGTAGTAGTAGTAGTAGTAGTAGTAAATAATAATAATAATAACAACAACAATAACAACAACGAAAATAATAATATTATTATTAACAATGATAATAATACTACTAATAAGATTAATAATAATAATAATAATAATAATAATAATAATAACAAAATAATAATATTAAGAATAAATATAACAATATTAATGATAATAATAGTTATAATAACAATGGAAGTAGTAGTAATAGTATTACTACTACTACTACTACTACTACTACTACTACTACTACTACTACTACTACTACTACTACTACTAATAATAATAATAATAATAATAATAATAATAATAATAATAATAATAATAATAATAATAATAATAATAATAATAATAATAATAATAATAATAATAATAATAATAATATAATAATAATAATAATAATAATAATAATAATAAAAAATATTTGTTATTAAATATTTTCCAATAGCAATAATATTTTAACCAACAAGCTTTATCGAATAACATATGCATGTATACACACACACACACACACACACACACACAGACTTCACATCAACAAAATTAAAGTACTAGTTATAAATGATTAAAATTAATGATTTGAACAACAATAATAATCTTATAGCAGCAACTAGATAATTCATAACATAAATGACATATATATAAATTCTATTGATAGTGTTGCATGCTTCATATATCATCTCAACTCATATCTCCTATCAATCATAATGAAAATACCACAAGAAATCCACAATTTTATCATGTCACCCACAATGATTATTACATCTTAAGATATAAGACTTATATAGTAACATTATATCTTCCACCCTCCATCCATAGAAATCCATATTCTAATATTTTCCTCCCTAAATATCACCACAATAAACTATCATAGATCATCTCATCACTTCACCTTAATATTATTCTCATAACTTGAGTTCATAGAAGTGGAAAGTTAAGCAAAATTTACTTGTTTGAATATTGGTTCGATTTGAAGGAATTATTTTGATGACCAAGAGACCTTGATTACTTCAACACTCAAGTTTCAAACACCCTTGAGATAATTCGATTAGAGTGAAGAAGGATAAACTAAAACAGTCCATGAATTTCAATTATAAGTAGAAAAAGAACAAGGAAAAGAATGAGTGAAGAAAATAGAGCTGGTACTTGAATGCTACCTTGACCATGTGTGATTGAAGGAAAAGATTTTTGGCAAGTTTAATGTTATGCTACATCACCTTGGAGAGAGTTAGTGAGGATCTTGTTTGCTTAAGTGATGTTTGGTGATCTAGGGTGCTTAAAAGTGAAGAAGAGGTGGAAAAGTGGTAGTGTGTGTTTTGGTATTCTTGGTGTTCTTGAGAGAATAAGAGTGTATATTAGAAAAGTGAGTGAGTGTTCTTGGGATGGAAGTGAACGAATACTTGGTATAAGGGATTTTTTTGGTTAGATTATGCTAGCAGGATTCCTATGAACTAAAAGAGATCTTTTGAATTTCAAAGCTTCCAAGAAATGCTGAAAAAAATAATAGTGTATGAGAAGATGTAAAATTGTTAATGGAGTTTATCTAGGAGAGGTGAGTAAATGAAGGAAAATGAAGAAGGAAAAATCTGGTGTTCTTAAGCTTGAGCTGGCCGAATATTGCAATGATTAGTGGCTGAAAATTCTGGTAGCATTTGATGAAATTAGCAGCTGAATTAGTTGAGTGTTTTGTGGAGAAACTCAAGATTTTCAACTTCAAATTCAAACTATTTTAAATGGAGGAAAACTAGGAGTATCTTGAGTTGTTTTATTGGTGCTTTCGGTTGCCATAGCTGGAAAAAAAAGAATAATCAGCTTGCACAATAAGAGGATAGAAAATATAAGGAAAAGGAGAGAAGAAAACCCGATTGCACAATGCTATAATTGCTGAAAAAATTCTGGTTATGTGAGTGCATTATTATAGAGAGTTTTAGGTGTTTAGTTGGGGTTTTGAATTTCCAATTCAAAACAGTTTGAAGGTAGTGTTTGTAGATTAGTTTTAGGAGAATTTTGAGGTCCTATAATGGGGTCTTGACCAGCTGCCTTAAAAGAAGAAGAAGAATGAAGTTAAAGCTGGTTCATGGGGTCTAGTGCTTGAAGAATAAATTCCAGCTTTTGGTCAAAAATGGAAGAAGTTAATTTGCAAAAGGAAGAATGCACCCTTGCTGCCTAGTTTCAGTCACAAGGATGAATATTGTGACCGATTAGCTATAAAGATGAATAGGAAAATTCCTAGCTTTCTTACTTAATTAAGATCGACAAAAAATGAAGTTTCCTTAGGAACAAAAATAGGTGTTTTGATTTTGGAAGCCATGAACTTCACTAACCTATTATTTCCCCTCCTAAATTTTGGCCATGGTAATTCTAATTTGCTGAAATTTTGGTATCATGTGTAGCTAAGAATTGAGGACAAAGGACTTAAATATAGGAGAATTTAAGTTGAGAGAAAAATTCAAATTTAAAAAGGTTATGACATTACAACACATATATAGGAAATAGGGATTTTATCCAAATCTCCTCAAGACATGTAAGAAACTAAATCTTAAATTCTAAAGACAATTCTCCTACATCCATAAACTGCAAGAATGGCTTCAAATAGTAGTTCTGTTGTCCTAACCAGTCATAGAGATAAGAAAAAGGTTAAAATTAAAAAAAAAATTTGTAGTAAGTGGGATTTGAACTCAAGTCACCAATAAACAACCTCCAAGCTCTAACCATTCTTCCTTCATAACTCTTGTGTTCTCTATTCTAATTCAATTACTCTTATCTCCTAGATCCGAATTTACTTAATTCCTTTCTCATGGATCAGAAATAAAAGTACTCTCTATTTCTAACACATAATAAAAATACATTTAAACAATTTTAAAATCCTTCAAATTTCATCTCTAGAAAACATATGCAGATGTAATACATAATACATATGCATATGCAACTCTTCCCTGTAACCCAGCTTAGGCTTAGGTGGGCATCCTCCCCTCCTTAAAAGAATTTCATCTCGAAATTCAGGGTATACCTTCACAATAAGCTGGGGTATTTTTGCTTCATCCTTTTCTCTATTTCCTTTGTGGTATTCTGCGTGTCATGATGCCCTCATAACACTTTTACTATCGGTATTTACTTATTCCGACTAGTCTTAATACTTTGATCTAAAAATCTTGATAGACTTCTCCATATATCTCAGATCAGGATGTAGTGTCACGGCTTGTCGTTCAGCACACAACTAGCACCTCCATGAGAATCGGCTTCTCTACTAATTAGAAGTCAATGTGCATCTACCCAATTGAGCGAAATCTATTGAATAGAAAAATTCATAAGGTGGTAGGAAAAGGTCTCAATGTAGCAAATATTAAATAGTCAATGTAGGAGTGTCATAGGAGTAATAACGTATAGCATTGAGAAGTTTGATGAGAAGTATTCACAAACCATGAATAAAATTCCTAAAGCCGCCTCGATAGCCAAATCTTGGGAGAGAACTCATGATAATGACAAAAGGTTACGTAAGTGATCTGGTAAGAAAAACCTGAAAAGAAAATCGAAAGGAACTAAATGTGCCTTTGTCTAAAGAAATTATTGTATTAGCTACTAATCCTTCCTTCGATGCATGCATTCATGACACTTTATGTTCTCCATCTGGCAGAGTAAGTATAGCCATAGACATGGTCCTTTTTCTTACACTTTTGAAGAATCTTTCATACATCTCATCTTCTTATCTGCGATGTATTTTCTTAAAGTAGTCAAGTCAAAGCCAATACAAGGATTGGGAATTCCCAATGAAACTATGATAATAATCTACTAATGCTATTAAATTCTTACTTCCTATAATAGACTCAGGTAACCTCAAGTTCTCCCTCTGGTAGAGTAAAAGTACAAAAATAAATAAAGATTGATTTATCAATGTTACCACGTGGATGAGTATCCAAAAACTTGAGTACAAGTTAATAGTCTAGTGAAGCTAGACTTGTGCACTATAATGTATGATGGGTGATGTCTTATTGCAATGCCAATAGCCTTATATGTTGGATATATGACTCTAGTAATTAAGACGGATTTATACAATAAAGTTTCTATACTTTTTTGCATGAAGAAATCACCCATTTGTGATTGTTCAGGACAATCTAAATAATCCAAGGCCCTGAGAAACGTAACTTAGTATGTATACTTTTGGGTAGCTCCCGAAAATAAGTTGGTACATAATGGAAGTTATGGATTATCGGACTAGTTATCAAAGGATGATAGAAGTCATTGAAGAATGTGTTAATACATTTTTCCTATATCAATGACGGGTATTATGTAGAGGGGTATTTTCGTCATTACACCTGTAGTTCAAGGACATCATGCTTGTAATATTATTCTTGGGGTGGTCAATATTTCTATAGAGTGATAAATGGAATATTTAAAATGATAAAATATGACTATTTGTTAGTAAGGGTATTTTGATAATTTTATTAGTCAAGAATAATAAGTCTTTTAATTTCCAAAGTAGCTCAAGTAACCTTAGTAAATTTATTTACTATATTGGTTTGTTGGGTGAATTAATAATGAAAGAATTGTTCTAGGAGTCTAATTAATTATTTATTTGGGCTAGAAGATTTTATTAGACTAATTTAATTAAATTAGTTTATTGATTAATTATCTTGGGTAATTTTATATTAGGTTTAAGTTGATTAATTAATTAATAAGGGAGCTATTTAATTGGCCTTAGGCTAATTTAATTAAATTAGTTTATTAATTATTTATCTTGGGTAATTTTATATTGGGCTCAAGTGGATTAATTAATTAGCAAGGGTGCTAGTTAATTAGTCTTGGGCTAATTAAGAAAAACCCTAACCCACTAGGATTGTGAGTGATCGCTTTTTTTTTTTTTTCTGTAAACAAAGGATCATAGTTACAAGTAAAAGGGAAAATGAAAAAAAAAAGAAAAAGAAAGAGAAACAAAAAAAAAAAAAAAAAAAGGAAACGGAAAAAAAAAAGGAAAAAGGAAACAAGAAAAGTTAATGGTGGAGGAAACCAATTCACGAAACAAGATGTGAATCAGTTTCGTGTATGCTATATATATAATATGTGAAATTGGTTTTCTAATTTTTCATGTGGAAAATTGAGACCAGAAAAATGTTTTCTTGTTTTTGTTCCAAAATAAGCCGCCAACGATTTTTCTTGTTTTTTTCTTTGAAAATAGCTCTCTGAATATTCTTCTAAGAAAATTATTCTTTCACCTATTATTCTATTTTTACTGGTAGATAGCCTATAGGAGGCTCAAGAATACTTTGAAAGATTGAGAGCTAGCAATTTTCATGCACGTGGTTGATACGATAGAGTCGACATTTGGTAGTATTCCTGTGGAACAAGTAATGATGGCAAACTAAAGCATTCTGTCAAATCCAAATCATCTGATTATTCAATCTAAGTGGCGTAAAAGTAAGTATTCCTAGACTTTGGCTTGAGAAAAATTTTAAATTTGCATATTTTAGCTATGTTTTTATTTTATCGCAATCTTTTCAAGTGGTATCAGAGCCAAGTTATAATCTAGGACCATGGTTAAGGTTAATAACCGAAAAGGTGGTTCCTTTACTAATTAAAAAAAAAATCAATCTTTGTGATTGTATGGACCCCTCGTGGTTTTTTTATATTGGTAGATTTTGTGTACATCTCACATATGGAGGAATAGACACCTGCAATTTATTGCTAATCACTTTCCATAGAATTCATGTACACTTTGTTTTGAAAGGCATTGGCATTTAATATTAGATTTCAATTTTATTTATGAATTCTTGTAACAAAAATTGGTGCCGAATCAACACAAAAATCCCTGGAAAAGAATACGTGGAGATTGCATGAAGAAATGGAGGAAAATAATTGAAGATGGAGTAAGCCGCGACCCGCCCAAGCTTGAACTGAGTCAGGCAGCTTCAACAGTTTTTTCCCTTCCTCTATAATTTTATTTTATTTTTCTTTTCTTTTGGGGTCCCATATCACACAAGGTTACATGTTATTTTCTTGTAATGGTTTATTTTTTGTGATAAATATTTTTGCATGAAAATGGTTAGTAAAGGAGATGTTTAATCCATTATTTGGTTACATTAATATTAAAGGTTAGAAATAGCATGTAAAAAGTTTATTTTTGGAACATGGCTAACTGAGGAATTATAATTAATGCCAATGATATGTATTAGCATCGGCCAGCCTATCTAAAAAACCTTAGACAGGGGGTGAATAAGGTTTTTGGCAAATTTAAAACACTTTTCAAAAAAAGATCTAATTTTCGAAATGCTTATTTTGTTTTATAGATAGAGGTGTTTACAAGTTATGCAAAGAAAAGTTTTGTGCAGCTTTAAGAAGTCATCTCAAATCTTAAGGATATGAGACAAGAGAGTTGTGTAATCAATACAAGAACAAAGATGGGTTGGTGAGAATCACAAAGATTTCTCTTAAATGATTGAAAACTTTGTGGAACGAGATTCACAAGCCATCAGAAATAAATGCAAGGAAGATGAACAAGAGATTTATAGTGGTTCGATCCTCAAAGATCCATGTCCACTACCTTAAGCGCACATTAAAGGATTATAAATCTAATCTCTATAAACTCAGTCAGCTCAATGGTATTTGTCTTCACCAATTATACAAGAGGATCACCACACTTGGTTTTATCCAAACCTCTCAATCAACTACAAATCAAGGCTCACTCCAAATGGATTTATACCACATCCTTGATATGCAAAAAGGATTATAGGAATGAAACAAAGATAGCTCACACTTTTGAGCAAATATGCAAACAATTGAGCACCAATAGCTTTTACCTTTTGAAGCAATTTAATTTCTCTTTGAAGCACAAATAAAAAGGGAGATTTTTGTTTTGTAAAGTGTAAGAGTGTTTCTAAGGATAGCAGAAAAATCTACTTTGAAATCGAGTTTTGAAGGCTTTTATAGAAGCAAAATGTAAGGTACCAACGGCTAGAAACGGCAAGTTTTTTGCTATCAGATTTTTCAGGGTTTTGGAGTCAAGGATTGGACGAGGGTGTGTCCAAAAGGTGAGGCCAAGATGGCATTTTTCTAGGCAGAAATATTTTGACACTGTTCATAAAGTTTTGGACGAAGCTTTTGGATGCAAAGCCATCAAACTATTCAATCCAAAATTCTGAAAACTTAAGACTTTGAAATCTTTTTATTTATGTGCTCCAAGGTAGAAATAAATTAAATTATCAAGTAAAAAAAATATAGGAATTTACACAATATACCTTGACAAACGATTCCTAGTCTATGATTCTTCTCAAGAGTTTCTTGGTATGCAATCTTTTAAGCTTGTCCTATACTTTGTCACCTATTCTTAGATTCCATTGCTCAAGAGTTGCTTAGCAATAACATTTGTATGTCTTGAAAGAATTGAGGTCGAACATATCCTATCATGTATAGTTCACACAAGTTAGTCCTCATCAATGTTTGTTATAAGTCAAAATACAAGAGAATGCCCTTAGGGCTAACAATCTCCCCCTTTTTGAGTGATGATAACCTTGATGGGATTATAATATAAATGATAATGATATGTGAAGTACGGACATGTCAGACTGAGAGAATTAAGAATATTTTTCATTGAAATGCAATCTCTCATCATAGGACTCAAAGAGTACTTATGAGATTAAGATAGAAAATTAAAGCATGTACTCATAAATATGGTTGAATGAGCCTATGACCCAACCTACCTCCTTATCCTCCTTTTTTCCATCACAGAACTATTCCACAAGAGAATAGCCACATATAGCAGTCACAAAAAAATGTATAGATATGTTCACAAGGAGGTATAAAATATAAATTTTAACATGTAATACTCCTCCTTAATATGTGCATATATGAACATAAGATATAGAGTCGTGAAGTGAGTTTTGAGAGTAAGACTGGATTTAAAATTTTGGACTTCCAAACGTGTATCTAAAATGGGGTAAAATGTCGCAAAAGCTAATCTTTTAACAAAGGTCATTTTTGGACCTAAGGTTTTGAACTTCCAAAATATGTATCCAAAATAGGGTAAAATTAGTCAGAAGCTATCCTTAAAGAAAACTCATTTTTGGACTAGTCTTTTGAATTGAAGAAATATGAGTCCAAAACTCGGCCTGTGTATGTGCACAGTAAAAAAACAAAATTTCACAAAGATGGATAAGAGGTTTTTAACCCAGCCTAGTTTTTTAAAGATATTTCAGACACAAGGAATTTTCTGAGCAACCAAAAAAAATTATAAGCATAAATATCCTCATCATTCGAATTTTTAAAAGAGTGCATATCACAGCCATAGTTGAAATGAATCATTCAACCAACCAAATCTCAATTAGTTAGAATGCACAATAGACTTATACACACTTCAAAAAACAACAACAATATCTCAACATAGTCTCTATCAAATCACCTAAACCTTCACAGTCTGCAGTGGTAAAATATGATCACGAACAGTTATAATCACGATCAATACTTATAAGAGCAAAAACCAATGGAAAGATTACACAACACACTATTTATAAACAACATATCCCATCAATGTTATTTCACAGAATCACAAGCTTCTTAAGGAATATTTAGTTTCCATGTACAAGCATAATATAATCTCCATAATCAACCTTCTCAATCCATAACACAATTTCCATAACCAACGTCATCTCTATAATCACATCATCAGTTCACAATCTACACTCCATATTTGAGATACCATATATCCCCAGTCCATATTTGAGATACCATATATTCTCCCCATTTTTCATCAATCAAAATGTAAATAGAAGAAAAGAGTAAAGAGATCAAATAGAAGACAGATATGTATTAGCAGATAGATTAGCAGAAATGGAGAATTAAATTGTTCAAGTACTAGTGCAAAAATTATAAAACTGTTTGTCAATGAGAAAGCAATAAAAGTGGTTCAAACATAAGAAGTCTGGAAGTAGCTCACAGAAATGGTCAGTCACAGAATGTAAATTATTTTTGACTTAGACTCGGCACCTCTTTTTGAATGCTGTCCAGTAATTCGGTTAGACTTTCTTTTCACCACCACATGCTTCTACCGTTTACCAAACAAACTTCCAGCTATGGTGGGCTTGGGAGCAAGTACTTCAGTAGGGGCAGCAGAAATTGGAACATTGATCCCCTTTTCTTTGGCCTTTTGACTTTCTTCTGATTTCCCTGTTTCCTTTCCTGGACTTAGTTGCATTTCCTGTATAGGTTGTTTACCATTTCTATCTTCATTATATAGAGAGGCAGTTTCTTTGTCAGTCGTGTGGTTTGGAGAGGGAACTTACTCAACCTGAATTCTCTCAATAGTCTATCTCACATTCTTTTACTCAACTCTGCTCAATCTGGTTCCTAAGTTTTGCAATTCTGTAGAGACTTCACCCCGAAAGCCATCAAACGTTTTAGCTAGGTTGTTCAAAGCAGTAAGGATGCCTTGAGTCAAATTGCTCTCCTCTATCTTTTTCTTTCCTTTGTTTGAGGATTCTTCTCTTGTCTCTAATTTCCATTTCATTCCTGATTGCCCAGCAAGTGCAATTCCTTTTCCTCCCCTCTTGATTTTTAACAGATTTTCCCTTTCTTCATCCCACAGAACTCTAAGTAAAACCCATTCCCTATTTACTTGAATAAAGCCTATTCTTTCAAATAATTCCATGTTATACACATTTGTCTTTATCTGACTAGGCCCATACTTATTTAGATCCATATTGAAGTGCCTGAATACTTTGGCAAGAAGATTTCCATACGAGAGTGCCTTATGAGATGTGTTTCTTAACTGCATCATCAACTTTACTGCCAAAAATCAAAAGCTAATTTGTTGACCTTCAGAAAGAGCCAGCATTAGTATTATTTTCATGATACTTACAGAAGTTTTGTGCCCAAAACTTGGGGCAACCATGGTCGACACCATATGGTGTAAAACCCTTCTAACACCGTTTAGCCATTTAGAATTTCTGTCACTTCATTTTTTGAAACTCTTTCCACCAATGAATCTTTCCTCAAATTTTCCTAAATAAAAAAGGTTTGACCCTTCAGGAAATTTGTTCAGCTCGAAAAATTGAATCCCTCCATCTCTCACTCCAACAATTCAGTTTAACAGTCGATAGTCGAACTCTATATTTATAGATCTTACTCTGGTGCTATACCATTGCACCATGAAACCTCCCACAGTCTCCTCAAATCGTCCATTTTTTAGATTTGTATAAAACTCCTAAACCAGAGGAGTATACAGTTTCTCATTCACTGACAATAAAGCTCCCTAACCCAGATTTTTGAACATATTCAGAATATCAGAGAAGTTTAAAAATCCTTTAGCATCAACCTAATATTCCAAAACCATAGTCGTATTCCTGATACCTAGTCATTAAAATCATATTAGCATTTTTTATCAAGAAAGTTTAATACCTGGGTTTCAGAGCTTTCTAGAGCAAAATGCTCTGTTGATAAGACAGATCATGAGGTTTCCTTTGCGATTTTCTTTTCTTTCTACTCTATATCCGGTGGTGTGACAATAATAGCTTTTATCTTCCCTGCTGCTTTACTTTTCTTGCCCATCTTAGTCTTTTGAGTGGCTCCTTTGATAGATTTTACCACTTTCTTCATAGCATAGATGAAGGGAAGGTGAAAGATTTTTGGTTCAGTTTGGAGAAGATGAAGTAAAATTATGAGAGACGCAGAGAGAACAATGACGGTTTCTGGTTGCAAGGAGAGAGAGAGCGATAGCCTTTTTTTAGATTTCCTAGATTTTAGAGAGAATAAGTACAATAAAGTACTTTACATCAGAGACTTTTCACCAGAGGTAGGGTATTGATTTTTAAAAAAAATACACAGTCGTTTGAAAATTTGAAAAGTCACTTCTGGACTTATGTTTTATATCTCCCGGATAACAACAAAAAAAAAAAAAAGGAGATTTTATAAACTTTGAGCTATTGATATTTTGGATTTTGACTGAGTCTAAAATCATTCGCCCCAAAAGTGAAATAAAATAAGTTCAGCTGAGGGGTTTTTGGAATCGTGTTTTCCAGATATTGCATCCAAAATCTCTGTCCAAAAGTTATGTCTTCAGTAGTGTTGCAAAAATAAATAAACAAATATTTGGCAAATTGTCAGTTACATGATCTTGGTAATTCCCAAACCTTTTCTCAAATGATTAAATCTTTCTTTGGCCAAAGGTTTGGTAAAAATGTCAGCAAGCTATTCATCGGTTGAGAAATATTCAACACACACATCACTTTTAAGAATATGATCTTTAATAAAGTGACACTTAATCTCAATATGCTTACCTTTAGCATGTTGAACAAGATTTTTTGTTAAATTAATTACACTTGTATAACTATGCAATCGAAATTAAGACCAAAATCAAGCAATGTGTTTTCCTTCCACAAGATTTGCATACAACAGCTTCCTGCTACAATGTATTCATCCTCGATTGTGGATAATGAGACATAAACTTGTTTCTTACTATGTCATGACACTAGAAAATGTTCAAGAATTAACAATGCCCATTAGTACTTTTCCGCTAAACTTTATAGCCTACATAGTCTGCATTTGTCTAGCATATAAGATCAAAGGAGTTAGTACGAGGATACCATAAACCATAGTCGTGTGTTCCAACCAAATATCTAAGCAAGCATTTCACAGCACATAAGTGATATTCTTTTGGACACGATTGAAATATAGTGCAAAGATAGACCGAAAACATAATATCTGGTCAGCTAGCAGTAAGACATAACAAACTCCCAATCATACTTCTGTATTTTGATTCGTCCACTTTCTTATCCTTTTCATCCTTGTCAAACTTTAGAGATGTGCTCATAGGTGTGCTGATTTCTTTGGCATTGTTCATACGAAACCTCTTGAGTAGTTCCTTAGCATACTTATCTTGATATAGAAAAATTCCATCCTTGGTTTATTTAATTTTCAATCCAAGGAAGAAGTTAAGTTTTCTTATCATGCCCATCTCGAATTTTTGCTGTATTGTCTTGGCAAACATCTTACACAAGGATATATTAGTGGCACCGAAAATGATATCATCAACATAAATTTGGACAATGAGAAGATCATCATATTTTTCTGATTTAATAAATAATGTAGTGTCAATCAAGCCTCTCGAAAAATCTTTTGAGAGTAAAAATCCACTAAGCCTTTCATACCAAGCTCGTAGTGCTTGTTTTAAACCATAAAGAGCCTTTAAAAGTTTGAAAACATAATTTGGAATGTGCTCATGATAAAGCCCGAAAGTTATTCTACATATACCTCCTCTTCAATAAAACCATTTAAAAATACACTTTTAACATCTATTTTGTGAAACCCCAATTAAAACCAACCCTAGAGTAAGGGGGTTGGGATGCATATCATATTTTCTTGCATGCATAAATATATTTTTGTATGATTTTATGTGCTTTAGATATGTGATTTATAGTCTAGAAGGCTTAATTCTGCTTATTGAGTAAGAAGGGCAAAATGATAATTTTTCTTGAGGTGGAAATAGGGAGATAGATTGAGGATTAAACAGAAAAAATATTTGGAAGAGAAAATAAGAAGAGTTGTTGTAGTTTAGTGGTTAGAGCTTTGGAATAAATTCTTGAGGTCTTGAGTTCAAATTCTATCATTTGAGTTTTAGCATGATTAAATTTTATTTTAGATAAGTAGGCTATTTTCAGCCGTTGCATGCCTTAGGGAGGAGTAGGAATGTTGTCCTAGGGGAGACATGAAAGGAATGTCCTAATCCTACTCTTGTGCCCTACAAAAATTCCTAAGGGATTCATACCCTTTTTGTTCTCTAGCTTGCCTTAATTCTTAATCAAATAAGTTGCTTAATTTATCTAAGCCATTTTATTTACAGAAAATTCCAACAAGGTTCTGTGATTTTGAAGCTTTGAAAATGCCTCTTGGAGGATGGAATTTTAACTGAAAATGGGGAAGAGTTATGGAAGGTTCCCAAAAGAATTAATCTCCATGGTTGAACCTTCAAACTCCAACCTATGTGTATTCATCTTCTTCATGTAGTAATCTAAAAATTTTTTCTAGCTTCTTGATCAGTCCAATTGTCGAAATCTTCAGCCATATTTTCCTCTCAAATACTACTAGAAAAATAACCAATTTACTCAGCTTGAAGACTGAAAACTTTGGCCAAAATTCGGACTGCATAAAGCTGTGCAAACCAGAGAAAAATTATGGGCAGAATTCGCAGCTTAATAGTCCAAAAACCAAGCTGTTTCTTCTAGACTTCAAACCAGTATTTCATCTCTGACTTTCCTCCATAATGAAGGCTGGAAAACAGCCGTATAGTACCCTCCAATACCCCTACAAACCTGCTGCAAATTGGATGGAGCATGGCAGAAAAAACTGCACGAAATTTCTAGCAAAACCTTCGAGCACGCAACCAAAAATTCCAGCTTTGTTTCCTCCTCACCCTTGTTCGAAACTCACACCATTTTTCTGTAAAACCAACCTTAGTCAGCCATGGACTAAACTTCATCATCTCCACCATTGTTTTGCACGAAAAGAGCTCCATGGCTACCCCTTGAATCACTCCATCAATCATTGCAATTAAGCCTTCAATTGGAGTCCAAAATTCCAACAAAATTATTTCATCAAACTTCCATGGATTAAGCCTCAACCATCTAGAAAATTCCCTCACCATTGCACTCCATAATTCGGCCACCCTAAAGCTCATTCAAACATCATTCATCTCAGCAAAATTCCAATCGAACCAGTTGGCCATTGAAGCTCAAAAAACCTCCTTCAACCAAAATATTCTTACCATATTTGCTACTGTAATTCACTCCCTAAATTACTCCTTTTGAATTTCAAACAACCAGCTTTCCTTTTTCTCCCAAATCTGAAAATTCAATCACCAGAATTCTCCAATCCATTCGGCCACCCTTTCCAAGCAAAATTTCGGCAAGCTTTCCTCCATTCTCTCTATTATCTCCAAACCTCCAAGAACACCAAGAACACACACTACCATTCTCCAAGTCTAAGACCACTCTAAACCCCTTCAATCTTCTCCAAAAACTCCAGATCACATCTACTCACTCTCTTGAATCCATTTTTGCAATTTATAACATCAAATGCTGAAATCAAGGTTCTACTTTCGGATCAAAAATCAGAATTTTCTTGAAAGCTCAAGAACATTCTCAAGGTAAACATGATCAATTATCTCTGTCTCCTTTCCTCTTCGACCTTTAATGAAATAAACTAATAAACTCTCTCTTCTCTCTCTCTCTCTCTCTCTCTCTCTCTCTCTCTCTCTCTCGGCCGAAATGGTTACTCCAACCATGGCCATATTTCTTCTTCCTCCTTGGATGGATCAAGCCTTCCATGTGTGAGGATTCTCTTGAAATGTCTTCAAGGTAGTCATCATTCAAGTAAGCCTCTTTAATCTTCTCTTTAAATTCTAGATTCATATCTTTTAGATGTTGTTGGAAAAAGATAGATTATGTTTGGAGATTGAGCATGTGTTTATATGATGGAGTTGAGATTAAAGTATGAGGATGAATGTGTTTATATGATGGAGCTGGGATTGATGCATGAGGATGATTTATCTTGGTTGAATTTTATGATGTTTTAGGGTTTGTTGCATGGCTTCAGATCGTGAGTAGTATGAATGATTAAGCATGATAGATATTATGTCACCTTTGGTGAATAGAATTTTATGTTCTTGTATCGTTGTTGAAGCCATGAAAATGATTATGTTTAGTGGAGTTTGGATCATAGGTTGGTAGTTATGGATCTATGCTTTTATTCAAGATTTGGATGGTTTGTTGATTGGTGTAAAGTGTATGTGCATGGTTAGCAATAGAAACTATGATCATGACCTTGATGTTTCTAATCTATTTAAGTTAGCCAATTTTATTTTATTAATAAAAATTAATACTATATTTTCTTTTGGAGATTTCGAAAACCCTAGGAAAATGTGGATTTGGATTGTTATATGAAATAATGATATTTTAACCAAATAAATGATATCTTTTGTTAAAATTAAAGTATAAAAATGTTATATATAATAATAATATTAAATAAAGAATTTTATATAAATAATCATAATATGTAAAATATTAATTTTGTAAGTCATATGTTCATAAATACTAATAAAATTTATTTATTATCTTTTAATCAAAACATATTAAAATTTACTTATTATTAATTTTATTTACCATTTATTTTCTAACCATTAATTATTAATAGATTATTACTTTAAATAATATTATCTAGGACCTAGGACCCTTCATCAAACAAACCCTAGTTATTTTATTATCAAGCTAGATTTATTTTATAAAATCCTTTTTGATTCTCTAGCCTTAAAGTTTGGAACACTAGGGTCAGGATTGTAGTAAGTTGAGTTAGGATTATTTGTGAAAGTAAATTTTGGCTTGAATTTAATTATGGCTTGTGTTTACCCCAGGCAGGGTTAGGTCAGCTTTTGGAGATATTTGATTTATCTTGAGCAAAGGATCAGGTAAGCTCCTGCATAAAACTTGTTTGTTGTAAAAGGTTACTATGGCAAGCTAAACACGAAGTATGTGAACACTGATTTGGTAAAGGCAATTAAGGAGTGTTTCCTTACTTGTTTTAGTCTAACCAATTATTTGAAAATCAACAAACAGTTTCACTCAAACACTAAACTGTTTCTAAAACCAATTTTGACACGGACTTTAGAAACCTTTAATTGCCATTTTCAAGTAAAGCTATGTTTTATCAGTTTTCTCCCAAGTAGGATAAACTATGTTGAGTACTCAATAAGGGTAGGCTAGTAGTACTAGTTTTGAAGAGCAAGAGTGAATCTTCTGGTAGGAGGCCACCTCCAAAAGATGAACTCAACTTAGAAAAGTGACAGTACTACTTAGTCATACCGGTCCAAGCTAGCAAGTTTTAGTCATGTGGACTGTGTGTTGCCAGAGTGGACAATCGGTTTTGTTTGGGTGTAGAGAATAAGGAGTATCTTACTCGGCAGGCCGATCACCTACCTTTTGTCAGTCTGCACAAAGTGTGGCATTCTGACTGTTGTATGGTTATGGGGCCTAACGTGTGGTAACCCATGGCTACCCTTTTGAGTGGTTCATTTTATTGTACATCTATGGTTGGAAAAGCTAAAATGCCACTCTTGATTTTTAGCATAGTTTATTACTTGCCAGTTCTTTTTCTTATGAAGTTCTTACACCTTGCATACATGAACTGCTTTTACTAAACACGCAAAGCACGCACAGACTTACTAAGATTTTTTATCTCATCACCCTTTTGCCATGTTTTCAAGTCGGTCCTACTGTGGACATGAGTAGATAGTTTGTTGCTTGCTTTGAAGGCCTTATGTTATTTTCTTTATGTATTGCTTTGAGAGGTGAGAGTATTCAATGTATTTATGGATTTGTCTTGAATTCTTAGATTGTAATAAGTTTTAATTTTAAAGTATTGTTTTAATTTTGTTTGTGTGACCTAGTTATAAAGACCATTTGTCCTTTAGACGAGGCGACATCCTTGGCCCTGTTGGGCCTAGGTAGTAGGGTGTTACATATTTGATAAAGTACAAAATTTTTTAAGGATGCAAAAGCAAGTAGCATTCTAATAGACTCTAGTCGAGCAATGGGAGCAAATGTCTCATCATAGTCAATGCTCTTTTCTTGATTGAATTATTGGGCAACAAGTCCAGCTTTATTTCTAATCCCCACTCCATGTTCATCAAGTTTTTTTTTTTTTTTTTTTTTCTGAAAACCCACTTGGTACCAATGACCGGATGATCAAGTGGTCTAGGGACGAGTTTCCAAACTTAATTTTTTTCAAATTGGTTAAGCTCTTCTTACATAGCTAGGATCCAAAAATCATCATGCAAGGTCACATCGATACAATTAGGTTCAATACTTGAAACTAAAGTAAAATTGACTACAAAGTACCATCTAGTTTTGACCCCATAGCTAGGATCACCAATGATTTGCTCTTTTAGATGACTAGTTTTGTACTTCCAATCTTTTGGTAGCCTTTGATCAGTATGCTCTTCAAATTCTTGCTTGCTTTGTTTAGCTTGTTGTTCTTCCAATTCTTTTTCTTTGGCATGAATGTCAAGCGATGGAGCTTTGTGCTATTCTTTGCCTTTTTCTTTTGAAATTCCTATATCATGATCATATTTTCTTTGATATATATATATTAGATTCATCAAAGACAACATGTACGGATTCTTTCATACATAGAGTTCTTTTGTTGTACACTCTATCTGCTTTTTTATTGGAAGAGTATCCAAGAAATATAGTTTCATCGGATTTGCTAACAAATTTTCCAAGATTCTCTCGAGTATTAAGAACAAAACATTTGCAACCAAATACTTTAAAATAGGATATTGATGAAGTTTTGTCAAACATAAGCTCAAAGGGTGTTTTTCTTAGAAAAAGTCTCAGCATGACTAAGTTAATAATGTAAAATGCTGTATTAACAACTTTGGCCCAAAATTATTTTGGAAGATAGTTCTCACAAATCATAGATCTAGTCATTTCTTGTAAGGTTCTATTTTTTCTTTCAACAACAATATTTTTTTGAAAGGTTTTAGCAGCTAAAAAGTTGTGAACAACTCTATTTTCATAACAAAAATGTGTAAATTCATTGTTGTAAAATTCTCTACCATTATCACTTCTAATTGAAATCAATTTACATCCAAGGGAATTTTGAACACGTTTGAATAATCTAGAAAATTCAGAAAATGCCTCATCTTTTTGTCCAAGAAATAAAGTCGGTGTAAATCTTGGGAAATCATCAACTAGAACATAAGTATACTTCTTACCGCCAAGGCCAGTGGTCCTCCTTGGTCCAAACAGATCCATATGTATCAATTCAAGGGATTTTGATGTAGAAATCAATTTCTTGGGTTTAAAGGAGTTTTTGATCTGTTTTCCAAATTGGCATGCATCATATATTCTGCTCTTATCAAACTTCATTTCTAGCAAACCTCTAACAAGCTCTTTTGAAGACAATTTGTTCAGCAAATCAAATGATACATGGCCTAACCTTCTATGCCAAAGATCGCCATCATTATCATGCACGAAAAGACATCTAATATCATGAGCCATAAGATCATCAAGATAAAATACATATATATTCCCAACATGATTAGCAACAAAAATTGTTTCATT
The DNA here is from genome assembly GCA_026120185.1 of Voacanga thouarsii. NCBI lineage: Eukaryota > Viridiplantae > Streptophyta > Magnoliopsida > Gentianales > Apocynaceae > Voacanga > Voacanga thouarsii. Next base: position 238,869 of record JANUWF010002415.1, on the reverse strand, counting down.
ACTAGAGTCCATAATAAAGCAAGAATCTTTCTCAAAAATAACTTTACAACTATTGTCACACAATTAACTAATGCTAAGCAAGCTGTATTTCAACTCATCAATGAATAATACTTGTTTGATAATGGTTAAAGATCCTTTACCAATGTTACATATGCCAAGTATTTTTCCTTTCTTTTTGTCTCCAAAGACAACGAACCCATCATTTGTAGCTTGAACATCTTCTAACAGGGTTGCATTTCCGGTCATGTGTCTTAAGCATCCACAATCTAGGAACCACTTTGTGAAGCTTATTTTGTCCAATGAATGTACCTCTACATGAGATGGGAGAGCAATTTTTAGTACCCATATCTTCTTGAGTCCATAAGGTTTAGTGATGATTTTTTTAATTATCCAATTAGTTTTCATTCCTAATCCAATATTTTTCCTAATATGACACCTAAATACATTGTGTCTATTTTTACAACAATAAGTGCAACCTATGTAATTTGTGTTTGAGGAGCTTACTTTCACAAAATAAGACTTGTATTTTCTTGTTTTGTGTATGTTACCATAGCCAAGGCCATTTCTATTTCCAGCCATTCATTGTACTCCAAGAAGTTTATTCAGATTGTTTCGGCCATCAATGAATTTTTCAATACAAGTAGTGAGGTCATCAATTTTTATTTTCATATTATCAAACTCATAAATCATGACTTCAAGAGATGAGACTTTATCACACCAACATTTAATCTCAAGAGCAGAACAATTCAAGAAAGTAGAAATGATTTCTTTTTCAACATTCAAGCAGTACATGGAGTCAAGAAGAATTTTGTTCTCACCTATCAGATTGTCATTCTCATTTAATAAGGAATCAATTTTCACTTTCATTTTCTTGTTCCTTCTTGACTGTCTTTTTAGTTCACATAACATATCAATAAGAAGTTCATTTAGATCATTAATATTATCACAAGTAGAGTCATACAATTCAGCTTCAAGATTACATGGGGAGGAGTTCACCTTGTCCTCTACTACCATAAAGCATATGTTAGCTGTTTCATTTTCAAAATCTCCATTTTCCTCAGATTCAGACTCATTTTCATCCCTAGTTTCCATCAGTCCTTTTCCTTTATTTATTTTCAAATCCTTCTTTTTCTTTTTGAGCATCTTGGCTTCTTTCTCTTTGGCTATTGGGCAGTCAGCAATGAAGTGTTCTGTACTCTTGCATTCATAGTATTAAGACTTGAAAGATGAAGTTTGTCCATTCTTTTTTACAAACTTCTTACCTCTTATGAGATTTCCTTTTCTGAACATCTTTCTAAATTTTTTTGCAATCATGGAAAATTCTTCTGTATCCACGTCAGTTCTATCGTTACTATCAGATTAACTGCTATTAGCATCATCATTAATAGCTTTCAGTGTTGTTCCTCTTTTACCTTTGTCATTGTCATCAAATTCTTGAAACCTTTTGAGTTTTATTTCATGAGTTAAGAGAGAGCCGATGAGCTCTTCAATGGGTAAGGTTTTCAAATCTTTAGATTCCTCCACAACCAGAGCTTTACGTTGCCAGCTCTTTAGCAAGACATCTAAAAGTTTTCTATTTTGTTCACCAAGGGAATAGCTTTTCCCATAAGCCTTAAGTCCATTTTGCAATGTTTGTGAATCTAGTGAACATGCTGATTATGCTCTGATAAATTAAAAGCCTCAGCTTCGATTCCTTCACTTGATTTGTTCCCTTATGGATGACTTCAAGCAATCTCCACATGTCATGGGTTGAATCATAGCCACTTACTCTATTATATTCAGTGGCATCAAGAACACAACATAGAATGTTCATAGCTTGAAAAATCAATGTCATTTTGGCATTGTTTTTAGCATCATATTTGTCACTCTGTTTGTAAACTATTTGAACTTCAACACTTCTTGAAGGAACATATGGTCAATTTTCAATTAAATTCCATAGCTTAAAATTAATTGAGCATACATAGATCTTCATGCGATTTTTTCAAAATGTGTAGTTACTCCTAATGAACAAGAGAGGTCTATTTGTTGAAGATCCCTCGATATAAGGAAGAAAGGAAATATTTGCGATATGAATCTCTTCTACAAGGCTGTTTAGCCTAAGAAATGTAGACCAATGCTCTGATACCAATTGAAAAATCTTAGAGGGGGTGAATAAGGTTTTTGAAAAATTTAAAACATTTTTCAAAAAAAGATATAATTTTCAAAATGGTCCTTTTATTTTACAGATAGATGTGTTTTCAAGTTATGCAAAGAAGAGTTTTGTTCAGCTTTAAGAAGTTATCTTGGGTTTTAAGGATATGAGACAAGAGATGTGAAATCAATACAAGAATAAAGATGAGTTGGTGAGAATCATAAAGATTTCTTTTGAATGATTGAAAACTTTGTGCAACAAGATTTGCAAGCCGTCAAAAATAAATGTAAGGAAGATGAACAAGAGATTTATAGTGGTTTGATCCTCAAATATCTACATCCACTACCTTAAGCACACACTTAAGGATTTTAAATCTGATCTCTATAAACTCAATCAGCTCAATGGTGTTTATTTTCACCAATTACACAAGAGGATTACCACACTTGGTTTTACCCAAATCTCTCAATCAACTACAAATCAAGGCTCCCCCCCCCCCGGCAGATGGGTTTTACACTACAACCTTGATATGCAAAAAGGATTATAGGAGTGAAACAGAGATAGCTCACACTTTTTAGCAAGTGTGCAAAGAATTGAGCACCAACAGCTTTTACCTTTTGAAGCAATTTGATTTCTCTTTGAAGCACTAATAAAAAGGGAGATTTTTGTTTTCTAAAGTGTAAGAGTGTTTCTAAGAATGATAGCACAAAAATCTACTTTAAAATTGCATTTTTGAAGGCTTTTATAAAAGCAAAATGTATGGTACCAATGGATAGAAATGGCTAGTTTTTCGTTGTCAAATTTTTTAGAGTTTTGGACGCAAGGATCGGACGAGGGAGAGTCCAAAATGGCACTTTTCTAGGAAGAAATATTTTGATACTGTTCACAGAGTTTTGGGTGAAGCTTTTGGATGCAGAACCATCCAAACTATTCAATCTAAAATTCTAAAAACTTAAGACTTTGAACTCTTTTTGTTTGTGTGCTTCAAGGTAGAAATAAATTGAATCATCAGGTAAAGAAGAAATAGGAATTTACATAATATACCTTGACAAACGATTCCTAGTCTATGATTCTTCTCAAGAGCTTCTTGGTATGCAATCTCTTAAGCTTGTCCTATACTCTGTCACCTATTCTTGGATTCCATTGCTCAAGAGTGGCTTAGCAATAACATTTGTATGTCTTGATGGAATTGAGGTCAAACATATCCTATCATATATAGATCACACAAGTTAGTCCTCATCAATGTTTGTTATAAGTCAAAATACAAGAGAATGCCCTTAGGGCTAATACTATCGTTGGAGGCATTGATACTAAATTAACCGTAAGTGTGAGAATAGTGGTCATCCTATCGATGGAACTATCTCTAGATCATTACTTATTAAGGAAGTTTAATTTATGGTGGTTATACACTTAACTTGAAAAATTATTAACCTTCTTACAAAACTTTATCAGTACTTCTAAGAGCTAAAATTTCATATTTTTTATTGTAGTTTTAATAGGTTAACTATATCATGGAAATAATATAATATTTTAAATATGCATTTCTTATATGTTTTTCAAAATAAACATTTTTCTAAATGATTTTTTTTTCAATCAATAAAAATATTTGGTTTTAGTACTTTGTCTATTATTCTCAAGGAGAATAAGTTAACTGACCTATTTACATGGACTGGAAAAAGAATCTGAATATAGTACTCACTGTAGAGGAGTACAAGTATGTTCTGATTGACTCCTGTCTTGAAATTAGAAAAGATTCCATGGACTAAGATCGTGAGGCTGAGAAGGTATAGAGAAAAGCTGATAAGATGACTAGATGTTATAAGTTAGCTTGTATATCTAATGATCTTCAGTCTAAGTACGAGAACATGCCTACTGTGTATGATATCGATGTATCGTTGCGCACCATATTTGCTAACAAAAGTTGGCCCACAAGGTAAGAAGCACTTAGGGTAATCATGAATACTAGGATGACTGAGAGGGTATCGGTTCACAAACATATGCTCAAGATGATTACTTATTTTGAGAAGGTCGAGATCTTAAGGGTAACAATCAATCCTGAGAGCCAAATTGATATGGTTCTTGAAACTTTGCCAAATTCATACTTCAATTCAAGTTAAATTATAACATGAACAAGTTGAGTATGTCTTTGACTAAGTTGATGACAGAACTCCAAGCTAACAAGAAAATAATGAAGTCTATGTCAAAGGTTTCGATTATTTGTTCTGGTTCATCTTCTACAATTAAGGCCCAGCTTATTAAGTTCAAGAAGAAAATGGCCTAGAACAATGTAGGGGCCTAGCCTAAGAGGTCTAAGTTTGGTCCATCCAAGCCCAACACTAAGCCCAAGGGCAAATGTTTCAAGTGTAGCAAAAAAGGCTACTTCAAGAAAAATTATCTGGACTTCTTGGCCAACTCTTTACTAAGAGTTTATATTAATAGTTGGATCATCATCCACTTGAATTGTTGATTTCAAAGCCGCTCAATATATCCACAACTCCTTTTAGGGGTTCAACAAGATAAGGTGATTCAATAAAAGAGAGCATGGATTGAAAGTGGGCAATAGAGCACGAGTATGGGCTGAGGTAGTGGGAGACTTGGAATTTTTTTTATTTATTGTAACAGGATTTTAGTTTTATAAGATATTTTATATATTTTTATTTTTAAATAGAATTTGATTTCAATTTCAAGATTGATTAATTAATGATATTCTATTTCTTTCCACTCTAGTATTTCAATAAGTAGAGATAGAAAAATTATTTGTTTTGAAAACATGTATAGAAATCTTTTATATGTTAATCCAAGTAGTCGTTAAATAAATAATACTCAAATGGAACCTAATAATAATAATAATAAAAAGACCACATCGAATAACCTATATTTATGGCATTTAAGGTTGGGGCATATAAATCCTAATCAGATTTAGAGGTTAGTCAAAAATGGGTCATTGGACTTATTAAAATTGGAGGAATAGCCTTAATGTGAACCTTGTCTTATGGCTAAAATGATTAAAAAGTATTTTACTCAAAAGATGAAACGGGCCAAGGTTTGGCTATCAAATCAATTTGGCATAAAGGATATAGGAGAAGCTAGCTATATTCTTGATATAAAGCTTCTTAGAGATTGGAAGCAAAGAATGTTACGCTTATCACAATCTGCTTACATTGACAAGATATTTACTAGGTTTAGCATAGATCAGTGTAAAGGGGCAACCATACCCTTTAGGCATGGATTGATGTTGTCTTCTAAATAGTATCTTAAGACACAAAAAGAAAAGAAAATGATGAGAAGGATGCCCTATACCTCAATAGTAGGAAGTCTCATGTGTGCTATACTTTGTACAAGGCCAAATATCTATTTTGCAGTGGGCATGGTTAGCAGGGATTAGTCAAACCCAGGGGAAAAACATTGGTACGCCCTAAAGCATATACTCAAGTACCAGAGAGGAATAAGGATTATATGCTTATTTACAAAGCAAATGATTTAATTCTTACCAATTACACTAACTTAGAATTTTAGGCAAATAAAGATGCAAGGAAATCCACTAGTAGTTACGGTTTCATTTTATCTGGAGGGGTTATTTCATGAAGGAGTGTTAAGCAATCTTGTATTGTTGATTCCTCCATGGAAGCTGAGTACAATCTTTAGAAGCTTCAAAAGAAGTGATTTGGTTCTGGAAGTTCCTCATAGAATTTGGAGTTGTGCCATAAATGGACAAGCCTATTATCATAGATTGCGACAATTCTAGAGTTGTGTTGTAATGTAAGGAATCAAGGAACCATAGGAAGGGCAAGTGCATTGAGAGGAAGTATCACTTGATTCAGGATTTCATCTAGAAATGGGAGATAGTGGTTGACCAGATTTCCTCTTTAAATAATCTAGTAGACCTATTTACCAAGTCTCTGAAGGAGAAGGTGTTCCAAAGGCAATTGGATGTCATAAGGGTAGGCATAATAGACTATCGTAATCTATTCAGTGCAAATGGGAGACTGTTGGAATGTATGCCCAAAATAGATAATATAGTTCTATATTTTGGAAATTAATAAAATACTTCATTCATTAATGTTTGTTTGTGTACATATATTACACATTAACTTCTAAGTGTGTTAGTAAGTAATCTACACGATTAGGCCGTATTTTCACAGTAAGGTATAGATTATAGGCTACTAACATGTAAGTGAAAAAATTATTCTTGATTGATTGATAAAGTTGAGTACTTTATCAAGGTATAGATCATTATACCATAGTTTCTAAATGGTGAGTGATTTACTTTCAACCAGTGAGTAATCCACTCACGCCAATAGTGTAAGCGTATTTAGAATACATAGCACTGAACCATGCGATAAAAATCTTTATAAAAGTACTAAAATAAATAAAGATTGGTTTATCACTGCTACTACGTGGATGAGTACCAAATGACTTGAGTATAAGTTGGTGGTATGGTGAAGCTAGACTTGTGCACTTTGATGTATGATAGGTGAGGTCTTATCGCAAAGCCAATAACCTTATAAGTCGGGTGTGTGATTCTAGTTAATTAAAACACATTTATATAATAGAGTTTCTATGCTTCATTGTGTTGGATTTCGAACATGAAATCCAGTTTATATGCAGCAAAAAAATAAAACAAAATTCACTTAAATGATCACTCATATGTGTTAGCTGATCAATTCACCAAGCCTTTGGCTGAGAGAGTCATCAAGAGACACTTAGATGCCATAGGAATGGGCACTTACGGACTTACTTAGTCTCAGAGTGCAAGTGGGAGATTGTTGGGATGTATGCCCTCTTAGACTAGGTTTCTGGTCAAAATCGAATATTTTAATAAATGAATTTATTTTCAAAAATTGTTTGGGAATTTGCAATTTTATGAATGGAGGTCTTTCACAGTAAGGTATGGATCACGGGTTACTTAACACATAAACTTTTGTTCTTAACCGATTGATAAGAATGGGAATCTCATCATGTCTAGGTTATTATGTTGTGAATTCTAAATGGGGAATAGCTTACCTTTAGCCAGTGAGTAGTCCACTCACATCACGATATAAGCGTATTTTGAATACGTAGAACAGGACATGAGTAGTGGTTTCTAAAAGTATTATGTTGTAGAAACCTAGACTACTACCGCTATAGCGTGAACTAGTACTCTATGACTTAAGTATGAGTTGGTGGTCTGACGAAATTGGAAGCATATACTTTGATATGCTACAGTTGAGGCTCTATCGTAGGGCCAATATACTTGCATGTTGGGTATGTGTGACTAGTTAGTTAAAACAGACTTGTATAAGATAGTTTCTATACTATATCGCTCCTTGTGGTTGTCTGAATTATCTAAATATCCAGGGCCTTGGGAAACATGACTTGGATGTTTGCTTTAGGGTAGCTCCCTTGGAAAGCGAAAACAATCCAGGAAGTCGTGGATCATTGGACTAGAGGCCTAAGGATGGTAGATGTCATTTAGAGAGGCGTTAGTACACTTTTTCCTCACTAAATGTACGGCGATGTATAGAGGGGTATTTTAGTCATTATACCTATAGGTCGGAGACTTTGCTAACGCAGCACTATCCTTGGGGTCAATATTTCCTTATGGTGATATTAGGAAATATTTAAAATGCAAAATATAGCTATTTATATGGCAATGGTATTTTAGTCATTTTAGTAGCCAAGGCGGTATGTCTTTTGGTCCCCAGTATAGACCGTGAGTCCTAATTTAATATGGGGTAAGGAATTGATCTTAAATTAAATGGAATTTATTTTATTTAAATAGCCTAATTTAATTATTGCGCTAGAATAAAATAAAGGTCCATGGAGAGATAATTAATTAAATTAGTTTGGTGGGTTAATTAATTATTCAGGGCTTTGGCCCAGTTTGAATAATTAGGGATTAACCTGGGACTAAACTGATTTAGGCTTGTTTAATTGGATTGGTTTATTTGGGCTGAAAAATTAATTATTTGTTGGGCCATTGAGTTGGTTCTAACTAGAATAATTAATTAAGCCCAATAGGTTAAACTAAGAGTCCAATGACCCAGTCCAGTTTAACCTAGGGTTTTTTATTTAGGTTAAACAGGAGGATTATTAACAACGTTATTGTAAATTAGACACACAAGAGAGACGGCTTCTTCTTTGTGGAAGAACCAGACATCTCTCTCTCTCTCTCTCTCTCTAGAAAAATTCCCTAGCCTATTAGTTGTTCACCAAACGGTAGTTAGGCAGGCCATATACTATAAGACCGAGAGTTAGACGTTCACATACATGCAAAGGCGGAGTAGGAGGCTTGCAGGAATCGCACCAGAGGCTTCCATCAGCACACCTACCCCAGTTGCGCACGTTCCAATCTAGCCACCTTTCAGAACGACGAAAAGAGGTAAAAAAATTTTAACCTCGGAATCTGGACAGAGCGCGACCGGGCTGCCGGAGCCGACGCCGGCTCTGTCTTGGAGTTTCCCTATTCTTGTATTTTCCATTTTTTTATGTTCGCTTCCGCTGCATGCCCTGTGTTTTCCCGCTTTCCATGCCTTCAATTGGTATCAGAGCATGAAGGTTTTGTGAAAAATATCGGGAGCATGCATCTAGATGAATAAAACTGGACATATATGTGTGATTAAAATTGTGATCCTTCGCTGTTTATGATATGGATAGATTCTCTATTAAACTTCATGGGTGGAGGTATAGCAATATGTAATTTACTGTTTTTCTTAGTAAATCGTGTAAGCCCAATATTTATAGGTATAGGCGGTTGTTGGTTTTGGTTGATTTCATTGTATTCGGTTTGAAATCGGAGAGCCATTGAAGCCAAAAGTTGTGTAGAAAACTAGTGGAAATTCGCAGAAGAAAATTGCAGAAAAAAAAATGCAGGAAGGGGCGAACATAGCTTAACCGGCACCGGCTAGGGTCTGGAAGGCCAGTCCGCACGCTGGTTTCTTGTGGGTCCTGGTTCTGTGCGGCGGGTGCAGTGGACCATAGTTTAGATAGGTAGCTAATCTAGTGCAGTGGGTGCAGTGGACCAAGGAAATTTTTTAAAAATTTTTCCTTGTAATTTTTCTTGCAATTTTCTTTTGGTTTTGGGATCTATACCAGGTGAAGTTAATATTTTGCAATAGTTAATATTCAAGGAATATTTTTGCATGAAAAATATTAGTAAGGGATTTTAGGATTGAACAAGACCATTAATTAATGTGTTTAATTCTATTATCTGGGCACTTAGGTTTAAAAAATAGAAGAGCATGAAAACGTTTACTGTTTTCTAGCATGCTAGTTGTTTTTGTACCTATGTGCACGTTTTCTCAAATACCAAAGTCTTTGGGAATGCTTTGACAAGGAAAACATTTTTCTACAAATTAGATGGTTATTTTAACTTGTACAAAAATTAATCCTTAGATATTTTCTCAAAGGATTTAATCATTGACATAGAAAATATGTTGGATTTAGATATTTTTGTAAGGTTAAAATAGAAAGCCATTTTGTTTTAATTTGGCACAAGAAAAATTGTTTTGTCAAATAAACTTAAGACCAAAGTCTCTAGAAAGTTTTAATTGGAAAATTTTTGAAATCATTAAGTTTTTAACTTAAATAAAATTAGTCCATGGGAAAAACTCTCAAAGGATATAAACCTTGACATAGAGATTTTTATGGACTTAGACATTTTATTTTTAAGTTAAGGGAAAACTTAATAGAAATTTTTAAAAAAGATATTTTTCAGAGAACCCTTGTTTTAAAAGACTAAGTGGGAAAGGGGTTCCAATGGCCCTGTGGCTTCCATCACGATCCTCATTAGAAATCGTGGGTCCCCTCGCGTCACTCTGGGAGTGAACCCATATAGAATGGGGATACCATAAGGATCTAGATCTAATGGAAGGATGTAATTAATAGCTCGGGGCATGTACTATGATCAGCCAGCCCCTCGTTGGAGGTCATAGTGTGAGGTATGTCCATAGGAAATGAGAGGAAACGGCTATTCCCTCGATAGAGTTATCCTCTAGATCATTACCTAGAAGGGAAATTAATTTGTGGTGGTTAACACATTTAACTTAGAAAACTGTTAATCTTCCCAAGAAGCTATATCAATTTTTCTAAGAGCTAAATTGATTATTATCAGTTTTGATAATAAAGATAAAGTGCACAAATTTGTTTTGTTTTCACAAACTGAATCTTTTTTCTTTTATTTTTCAATTTTTTAGAAATGGTGGAAGGTTCTTTTAGTCTATTGGCCATTATTCTCTGAGAGAATAAGTTAACGGAACCAAACTATGTGGACTGGAAAAGGAACCTAGACATAATACTCACAGCTGAGGAGTATAAGTATGTCCTGTACGAAACCTACCCTGTTATCGGGGAGGGTCCACCGTCGAGGAGCATGAGGCTGAGAAGGCATGGAAGAAGGCCGATAAGATGGCTCGTTGTTACATGTTAGCCTCTATGTCTAATATGCTTCAATCTAAACATGAGCACCTGACCGCTACGTATGACATAACTCAATCATTAACCACGATGTTTGCAGATAAGAGTCGGTCCACAAGGCAGGAGACTCTTCGAACCATCATTAACACTAAGATAGCTGTGGGAGTATCAGTTAGAGAGCATATGCTCAAGATGATTGCTACTTTCGAGGAGGCAAAAATCTTAGGGGCTGCCATTGACCCCGAGAGCCAAGTGGACATGGTTCTTGAATCTCTACCAGGTTCCTTTACTCAGTTCAAGTTAAACTATAACATGAACAAGTTGAACATGGGTATGACGGAGTTGATAAAAGAGCTCCAGATGGCGGAGAAGGTCATAAAGCCTCAATCTAAGGCTATGATTGCTAAGGCTTCATCTTTTAGAATTGGGCCCAAACCCAGAAAGTTTATGAAGAAGAAGGGGAACACAGCAGTCTAACCCAAGACCCAGCCCAAAGACAAACCCAAAGGCAAGTGCTTCAAGTGTGGACTGAAGGGACACTGGAAAAATGAGTGTCCAGATCTTGAATCTAAGAAAAACCCCACAGGTAATGTTTTTTATCTAGAGTCTATATCAATGGTTGGATCAACTTCCGCTTGGATTGTTGATTAAGGAGCTACTAATCACATCTGTAACTCTTTGCAGGGGTTTAGAAAGATTAGAAGACTCAAGAAGGGCGAACATGGACTACGTGTGGGAAATAGAGCACAAGTTTGGGCCCTTGTAGTGGAAGAGCTAGATCTTGTTTTTTAATGTAATAGAATAGTGGTTTTGAAAGATATTTTATATGTACCTTGATGTCATCAGAATTTAATTTCAGTTGCAAAACTAATAAATTAAGGATATTCTGTATCTTTCCATTCTAGTATTTCTATCAGTAGAGATGGAGAAATTCTATGTACTAGGCACATGTATGGAAATTTATTTTCCTTAAACCCTATTAACAATCAATTAAATAACGCTTAATTTGACCCTTTAACAAGGAAGAGAAAGGTCAATGTTAATGACTCGTATTTTTGGCATCTAATGTTGGGTCATATCAACTCAACTAGGATTCAGAGGTTGATCCAGATAGGCCATTGGGCTCATTAAGATTGGAAAATTGGCCTCAATGTGAGTCCTGTCTGATGAGAAAGATGACCAAAAGGTCATTTTCCCCTAAGGAGGATAGAGCCAATAAGGTATTGAGTCTTGTTCACACTGATATGTGTGGTCCCCTGTCTACATCAGCTAGAGGAGGTTTTGAATAGTTCATCACTTTCATGGATAATTGTACAAAGTTTGGTTACGTTTACCTAATGAGACGCAAGTCTGACTCTTTTGACAAGTTCAAAAAGTTTAAGGCTGAAGTGGAGTGTCGGACAGGTAAATTGATCAAAACCTTACGATCAGATCATAGTGGAGAGTACCTCCTTGGTGAATTCAAGGACCATATGGTACATCATGGGATAGTATCCCAGCTCTCAGCGCTGGGGACGCCCTAGCAAAACGGAGTAGCTGAGAGAAGAAACAGGACATTGATGGAAATGGTCTGAAGCATGATGTCTCATGCTACTCTTCCAGTTTCTTTTTGGGGATATGCACTGAAAACAGTGGCATACATTCTGAACTTGGTGACTTCCAAGTCAGTACCTAGGACTCCTTATGAGATGTGGACTGGGCGTAAGCCAAGTCTGAATCATCTTAGGATATGGGGTTGTCCAGCTTATGTACTGGTCAAGAGAGACAAGTTGGAACCAAAGTCAGAATTATGCTATTTTGTTGGATATCCAAAAGCGACAAAGGGTGGTTACTTTTATTATCCTAAGGAGCAGAAGGTACTAGTTAGTACCAATGCTAGATACTTAGAGGATAATCAAAGTACTTCCACAAAAGGTTCAACTAGGTTGGAGTTGAAGAAGAAGTTATTTTCGGAAGCAACTTCTTCTGACCTGATTGTGGAACAAGAAGAGGCACAACCTCAAAAGCCTATACATATAGAGCCTTGTCATAGTGGGAGAGTGTCTAGGGTTCTGGAGAGGTGGACTGGAGAAGCTCTCGAGCTGGTCGCCGACCATCAGGAACAAGACCCAACTAGATATGAGGAGGCTATTGCTGATGCCGATGTAAATTTGTGGTATGAAGTAATGAAAGCTGAGATTGAGTCTATGTATCTCAATTAGGTTTGGGATCTTGTAGTTTCACCTGAAGGGATAAAACCCATAGGGTGTAAATGGGTATACAAGAGAAAGAAGGGAGTAGATGGAAAGGTGAAAACCTTCAAAGCTAGGTTTGTGTCAAAAATGTATACTTAGAAAGAGGGAATCGACTATGAGGAAACCTTTTCCTCGGTAGCCATACTTAAGTCCATCTGTATCCTCCTTGCCATCCATGTTATTATGACTATAAGATATGGCAAATGGATGTCAAGACGGCATTTTTAAATGGCCATCATAGTGAAAACATCTATATGTCCTAACTGGAAGGTTTTATTGCTGAGGGCTAAGAGCATATAGTTTGCAAGCTTAAGAAGTCCATCTATAGACTTAAGCAGGCATCAAGGGCATGGAATATTCGTTTTGATGAAACAGTAAAATCTTATGCTTTTGTTCAAAATAAAGATGAACCATACATGTACAAGAAGCTTGAAGGCATTAATGTGGTTTTTCTTGTCTTGTATGTGGATGATATTCTATTCATTGAAAATGATGTCGGTCATTATCATTTACAAAGGTTTGGCTGTCTAGTCAATTCAGTATGAAGGACTTGGGAGAAACCAGCTACATTCTCGGGATTAGACTTCTTAGAAATAGGAAGCAGAGAATGTTAGAATTATCCTAAGCTGCATACATTGACAAGATGTTGGCTAGGTATAGCATGAACTCAAGGGACTGTCATAAGTCTCAAGAAAAAAAGGACACGATGAGTAGGATTCCCTACGCTTCGGCTGTGGGAAGTCTCATGTATGCCATGCTGTGTACTAGGCCAGATATTTACTTTGCCGTAGGCTTGGTTAGTAGATATCGGTCAAACTCTGGGGAGGTTTATTGGCAGGTTGTAAAGCATATACTCAAGTACCTCAAGGGAATAAGAGATTATTGCTGGTTTATAGGGCTGATGACTTGGTTCCTATAGGACACACAAACTCAGATTTTCAGGCGGATAAAGATGAAAGAAAATCCACTGGTGGATATGTCTTCACCTTGTTTGGAGGAGCTATTTCATGGAGGAGTATCAAGCAATCTTGCATTGCTGACTTAACCATGGAAGCTAAGTATGTGTGGCAGCTTCGGAAGCATCCAAGGAAGCAGTCTGGCTCCGGAAGTTCCTTTCAGAACTTGGAGTCGTGCCACACATGGACAGTCCAATTGTGATGTATTGCGACAACATTGGAGCAGTATCACAATCCAAAGAACCTAGGAACCATAAGAAGGGGAAGCACATCAAGAAGAAGTACCACCTGATCCGGGATTTCATCTAGAGACGGGAAGTCGTGGTGGAATAGATTGCCTCTGAGAACAATCTAGCTAATCTATTCACCAAGCTTTTGGTTGAGAGAGTCTTCAAGAGACGCTTAGACACCATAGGGGTAGGCACATATGGACTTACTTAGTCTTAGAGTGCAAGTGGGAGATTGTTGGGATGTATGCCCTCTTAGACTAGGTTTTTGATGTAAAAATCAAATGTTTTAATAAAAGACTTTATTTTCAGAAATTGTTTATGAATTTACAATTTTTTTTATGCACAATTACGTTTGGAAAAGACCCATTGTGTTTAAGTAAGTAGTCCATATGAATGGAGGTCTTTCACAGTGTAAGGTATGGATCACATGTTACTTAACACATAAACTTTTGTTCTTAACCGATTGATGAGAATGGGAATCTTATCATGTCTAGGTTATTATGTTGTGAATTCTAAATGGAGAATGGCTTACCTTTAGCTAGTGAGTAGTTCACTCACTTCATGATATAAGCGTATTTCGAATATGTAGAACAGAACCTGAGTAGTAGTTTCTAAAAGTACTATATGGTAGAAACCTAGACTACTACCACTACAGCGTGGACTAGTACTCTACGACTTGAGTATAAGTTGGTGGTCTAACGAAACTGGAAGCATATACTTTAACATGCTATAGTTGAGGTTCTATCGTAGGGCTAATATACTTTCATGTTAGGTATGTGTGACTAGTTAGTTAAGACAGACTTGTACAAGATGGTTGCTATACTATATCGCCCCTTGTCGTTGTGTAAATGATCTCAATATCTAGGGCCCTGGGAAACATGACTTGAATGTTTGCTTTAGGGTAGCTCCCTTGGAAAGTGAAAATAATCCAGAAAGTCGTGGATCATTGGACTAGAGGCCTAAGGATGGTAGATGTCATTTAGAGAGGTGTTAGTATACTTTTTCCTCTCTAAATATACGGCGATGTATAGAGGGGTATTTTAGTCATTGCACCTGTAGGTCGAAGACTTTGCTAACGCAACACTATCCCTGGGGTCAATATTTCCTTATGGTGATATTAGAAAATATTTAAATTACAAAATACAGCTATTTATATGGCAATGGTATTTTGGTCATTTTAGTAGCCAAGGCAGTGTGTTTTTTGGTTCCTAGTATAGATCGTGAGTCCTAATTAAATACGGGCTAAGGAATTGATCTTAAATTCAATGAAATTTATTTTATTTAAATAGCCTGATTTAATTATTGCGCTAGAATAAAATAAAGGACCATTGAGAGGTAATTAATTAAATTAGTTTGGTAGGTTAATTAGTTATTCAAGGCTTTGGCCCAGTTTTGAATAATTAGGGATTAACCTGGGACTAAACTGATTTAGGCTTATTTAATTGGATTGGTTTATTTGGGCTGAAAAATTAATTATTTGTTGGGCCATTAAGTTGGTTCTAACTAAAATAATTAATTAAGCCCAATAGGTTAAACCAAGAGTCCAATAGCCCAGACCAGTTTAACCTAAGATTTTTTATTTAGGTTAAACAAGAGGATTGAAAACAACGTTGTTGTAAATCAGACACACAAGAGAGATGGCTTCTTCTCTGTGGAAGAGCCAGACGTCTCTCTCTCTCTCTCTCTCTCTCTCTCTCTCTCTCTCTCTCTCTCTCTCTCCAGAAAAATTCTCTAGCCTATTAGTTCTTCACCGAACAGTAGTTAGGTAGGCCATATACTGGAAGACCGAGAGTTAGGCATTCACATACATGCAAAGGCGGAGTAGAAGGCTTGTAGGAATCGCACCAAAGGCTTCCATCAGCACACCTACCCTAGTTGCGCACATTCCAATCTAGCCATCTTTTAGAACGAGGAAAAGAGGTAAAAAAAATTTAACCGTAAAATATGGATAGAGCGTAACCAGCGCTGGCTAGGGCTACCGAAGCCGGCGCCAGCTCTGTCCTGGAGTTCCCCTGTTCTTGTTTTTTTTTTTTTTGTTTTTTATGTTCGCTTCCACTGCGTGCTCCGTGTTTCTCACTTTCCACGCCTTCAATTGTGTGAAGAGAGGGTATATATAAAAGGATAGTTAGTCCAAGAAGTTGAACAAAAGATGTTTTAATTACGAGAATGCTAAGCATTTGAGAGGAGGTTGTCCAAAGATACCTGGTCCAATCAAGGGAACTCTATCCCACCATCAATGGAGGAAATTCTACCAATGGAGAAAACAAGATGAAAATATAGGTAAAGATACAAGATTTGCTTCAAGTAGATAGGACTTGGGCTTAAAAGCAATAAGGTAAACTTTTTATTTTATCTTTTGATAAGAGTATGCACATTGATCATAGTATCATGCATCTTATATGTAATGTAGTATACTACTCACTTGAATGGTGATATTTCTGATTTGGCCTAAGAATTGTTTGAGCGCGTTCTTTCATGTAAGAAGATGGGATTTATAAGTTTTATCTAATAGGAGGAGTTCTGTGTGAGACAACAAATTTGTTAAAAAAAAATTAATATGCATATTCTATGAGGACTAGAATAGCATATTGAACATAATTTCATGTCAAAACTAGGAACCTAAGTTGATAATAGAGACAGAGTAGTCCATACTTGTAAGATTGGTTGGATGTAAATAATTATGGGGGAGGTGAGGCCAACGAAATGTGACGATTAATATTAAGAATGAGAAATAGTAAGCTAATGTTGATGGAATGCTAAGAATATCTAGCTTTACTATTTAGTGTAGACGTAAACTATAAGTGTGGATGAAACTCATGTGGTTAAAGGTTTCTTTAAAATTTTTGTAATGAAGTTGACCACATTATTTATGCTTTGGGAAGAATTGTGGTGAGGGTAGTTCTAGGCATGGAATAATTGAAATTAGTTCCGATAATGTTAAGAGATATAAGCTCTTGATTAGATTTGTAAGTGTGAATTTTGGTTGAACACAATCTTATTTTTGGGTATGAAGTAACTAAGGATAAAAATAAGATAAACACTAACTAGGTATAAGGTATTGGCACTTGAAGCAACCTAAGAATATTACGAGGAAGTAGAAATACATTAGTGCTAGCAGTCCCATTACGGGATTTACAACCCTTGCTTAACATAATCTTGACTACTACAGACAGATACACTTATTTATAGGATGAGAAGCGTGTAAAGAGGCTTCAAGAGTTCAAGAAAATATACCTACATCTATGGGAATTCTACTAATAGAAGAACTTTTATCGTTATATACAGATGCATCGATAGAAAAAACCATATCGTTGAACTCCTTAGATAAAGATACACTCTTCTTAACTTTTCCGCGGCTATTTCTTTTGAGCTTCTTCTTGCCCAATCTCTTCCTTCATTTTTTGTTATTGCTATGAGCTTTCTCCAAGGACTTGGTTATTTAAAGTAACCATAGGAACTTCGCTCATTATTCATAGTTGTTCATCATCAAACTCATTAACAATATACCTAAACATTTCCTATATCATCTTCATATTAACTTTCCATTTCGTGCTACATCGAGAACTTATCCGTCCACTTCATGATTTACTTTATTAATTTGAATTAGCATATCTTGGTTTGTTCTTTCTCTCTATAGTTCTTTCTCTTTCTCAAAATTCTAATGTCACTTCGTACACAATCTTTTTCTCAATGTCCTTTGTAATTTTCTATAAATCCTTGTCGACCTCTAATCCAGTAGAAGCATCAATTCTCATTAATTAAAACAACTTCTTTGATAATCAAGTATATCAATCTTTTCACTTTCTTGATCTTAAATATTTTCTTAGTCACTATTCTTCCCTTGGTACTAGGATTTTTCCCTTGTCTTGAATTTTTTTCCTGATTGAATTTGTAACTTAAGTCCTATTGTTGGGATATGAAAAATAGTATGAGATCAGTCCGTCAAAAGATCAATTCTTGATGTTGACTCCTAAAAGAGCAATTCTAAAGTACTTAATAGGAGGCAAGTTGAGTTCAAGGTACTTAGGACCATTTCAAGTAATCAAGAGGACTGGTCCTGTTGCATATTGATTGGATCTACCATAGGAACTAACCGTGATACACAATGTATTTTATGTATCTCAGTAAAAGAAGCATCACAATGATCCAGAACATGTACTTAATAATAAACCTCTATAGTTATACCCTGACTGAGTTGCGTGGAAAAATCGGGAAAGATTGTAGACCGAATTGTCAAGACATTTAGGAATAAACAAATATCTATGGCGAAAGTTTTATGGGAGCATTGTGGTACCTAAGATGCCATATGGGAAATGGAAGAATGGGTAAGACAAAAATATCCTAGTCTACTTTAGAGGTATGAAGTGTTATATTTTGTGGCAAAATTCTCTTAAGAAGGAAGAATATAATACCCTACCTGGAACCACCATTAGTCATATAGGGGATTAGGTATTGCATGACATATCGTATGAGCATATGGAAATTTAATGCACTTGTGTATGTGTATTTGTCTATTTTATTTTTTTATGCATGTCTTTGCTTACTGAGTTTATGGTGAAGTTATAGTTGCGTTAGTTGGGTTTATATTTTGGGGAGTAGAATTTGATACTTAGTATATAAGGTGTAATGGTTGAAGGTGAAAAGAATTTGTTGGGGACCATTTGAACAAAAATTGATGTGGTCTAGTGGATAAAGGCTGGAGAATAAATCGTAGAGATTCGAGTCGAATCCTAGTTCTTGTTTTTTTTTTTTTTCTTCTGACTTATTCTTTCCTTCCTTAGTTGAAAATCTTAGGTTTAGATGCCACTCTTGGTTTTATCCCTAAAATTAAGAAATTTTGATTATCTTGTAATTTTTCTTTTCTTTTTAAGATAAAAGTTAGGAAAATTATCTTCTAGTTTTTCATAAAATTACAATTATCTTTTATAAATCTATCTATCTAAATATTTAAAAATTTATCTTTTCGAATTTTATTCCTTGATAGACTCCTAGATATTATCATATAAAATATCTACATTTTCCTATTTATCTAGTCACTACTATGGAGAAGAAATCTCCTAAAATCTAGCTTTAAAGATAAGGCTAATTTTATTTCTCTTCTATAAATTGTTATCTATTCCATCTAAAATTTCTCTAGAATTTATTTGATAAAACTCCAGCCATTTTTCAACAACATAGCCGCCACTCTTAGGGGATTTTAAACCATAGTAAAACTCCTAAAACCTCTAGATGAGATCTATCTAATATCAAGGGATAGAATCTTATCAAGATTACTCTAGAATCTAATCAAGTCTATTCTCCAAGCTATCATCTATAAACTTAGAATTTTTCTTGGAAAAAACCCTCTCCCTCTTTTTCTTCTCCCAGCCAGCTATCTAGAGCTCGCAAAGTAACCTTTCTATTCTTCTTTGCTAAAGAAAATTGAGCAACATAGAAGAAGACATAAATTTACTCAAAATCCTAAGCCTATTTTGGCCATCATATGCCCACACCTCAAATGCAACACAAATACACGACCATACACCTTTTTGCACCCACCAAACTACTTAAGCTTTCTCTTTCTCGGCCTCATTCCTAGCATTAAACAAGTGGTCATTTTCAAGTCCTTCTTGCTTGATAGAACACCCAAAACAATACTCTTTTGGTTTCTATCGAAAAAAAACAAAAACCTCTGTCTTTTACACTCATTTTCCTCTGAAAACCAAGAGACCAAGAAGATTTCTTGGAGTGGCCAATACTTGTTAGGATTCGTGGACTCTTAAATGCGGAAAACATCTATGAATCCCTTCTGAGGACCCAAGGTAAACGATAAAGACGATTTAGGGATTACAGAATTACCTCTATTCGGCGTAATCAAAATATTTGGATTCTGGTTTTCTGTCGTACGTGCAACTCAAAATATCACCAGACGCTACAATGTGCGAGTGCCATTTATCGGATACACACGGTGAATCAACCCATTATCCTAAGAGTGCTAGCGCCTAGGGTTTGAGAGGCTTAAATTTTTCTAGGGAATAGATACACGATTTTTTTTTTTTTAACAGAGAGCACTATTGAGAAGACAGCTAGGGTTTTCTTTTAAAACAATCTAAACCTCTTGTAGTCCAACTCTTATAATATCTTATCATATTTTATTTTAAATTCAAATTAAATTAAAACTGGTATGATAAGTTATGTGTACAAATTTGGGTATAAAAATCATATAAAAATAAGCACATTTCCAATCGAGTTTAAATTAAAATGTTAATCCCAAATTACACATATGAGCAAGTGTACTCATCATTAAGCATAGCATAGGGTTTAAAACGAGTATTGATCCTCAAGGAACAAGTATGCATTAATTAGTTTTGTTTCAATGTTGAACCGACTCAATAAAGTAAAAAAGAATAAAAAGAAAAATAAAATAAAATAAAATAATATACATATGTCAATGTTGGAGAATTATGCAACTCAAACCATTATTTTGACAAACACGACCTTAAAGTACCTAATTATTATCATAACTAATCATTCTCTTGGCATCATGAAGGATTAAGGTAGATTCACTTCTTTTCCAATCCATGAAATCACTATCTTCTAGACAAATTAGCATCACATATCCTATCTCAACAAATTCACCTAAAAGATGCATTAAACACAATCCTTGATTAAATCCCCATATCCTGGCAAATTTAAAACATGAAATTAACCAATGAATCCATGTCCTGGCAGACATCAATTAACATTTAATTACCCGGTTCTTAGCAATTAACCCCCTTTCCAAGTAAATTAATAGACAACAAATATGAAATTAAAGAATTGAGACCACCATCAACCCTTTTCCAAGCAAGTTAATAGAAAGAAACAACAATTTAATCTCGTAATCAGCATAAGTAATTAAATACCAAGAATAACAATCAATTAATCAAAAGATCAAAGTAACTCTAAAAATCATGAATAGCGAAAACAATGTCAAATTACAATAAAACAATTAATACATCATTATTGAAGAAAAGAAAATAAAGTTAAAAGAAAGCACTCATAGACAAGCCCCATTCTTCTTCCTTCGTAGACTCTCTTGTGCAATCCTCATTGATTTGATGAATAGCTCCTTAATTTGAGTGATTTTGTGTTTTACTCCTTGAATTCATACCTTTGACTTTTTTTTTCTCTATTTATAGGCTTTAGAAGTGCCTAAATTCATCCCTCTAGAGTTTCTGGCCAAATAGAAGTAGGAAAATACCAAAACTCTAAAAATTGCTAAAAACGAACACGAAAATCAAGGCACCACCTTTGTACCAGTGCACAGTTTGCGGCGCCTGTCCTGCATAGGGCTGGGGCCGGTTGCATTCTGTCTCTTTGTTCGTTCACCAATTTTTCTTAATTTTTGTACTAAGTCTTCCAGTTCATAGCCGATGCCACCTCTGGGCTCTGAAATGGCGCTTGTTGTGTTCTGTTCAGCTCCTGTTTCATTGATTTTATATCGCCTTGAAGTGCGTACCAACAGCACATGGCCGGTGCCACCTCTAGTCTATTTAGTGATGATTTTGCCTTATTTTACCCCTAAAATCTGAAATAATACACAAAATACCTTTCCAAGGGTAAAATCCCAAATATGAAAGAATATAACCAGTTATTGCACAAAATATATCACAAAATGTCCTTAAATAACTAGAAAATATATGACTAATTTAGGTCCTATCACATTCCCTCACACTTAGCTCTTTACTTGTCCTCAAGCAAAGTATCAAAGATAAGTAGAAAAACACAAGTTTTTACAAAATCACTCAATCAATTTCAAAATAATATTTCCAATGATTTCTTTATTCAAGACAACAAAACATATGCTACTATACCTTTCATAACAAATGCAAGACTTGTGTAAGTGAAGAATGACTAGTAGAACCATCATAACACGTAACATCATTCTCAAACCATTGGAAAGAATTTAGTTCAAAAAACAAAATATGCATTCTATAAGCTTACTTTTCATCCACTATTTCCACTAATCCGAGACATATCATGATTCTACTTAGGTCAAGTAGGACTTTTAAGCTTGTAATGTAAGGCTAAAGGGCTTGTAATGTAGGCGTCAAACGAATGATATAGGAAAATCAAATATCAAAGAAGATGTGAGTTTGCAAGAAAAGGATAAACAACATGTACCAATAGATTCCAAACTTTTCTTGCTCTCCTATCACAAAACCAATCAAAAACATACAACCTTGTATAGCAATCATATTACAGTTTAAGCCAATCTTGCATTCTTTTCATGAATAGTTCTCAACTCATAAATCATATTGCACAAGATCATCTAAATTTCAGCAATTCTTATTCCAACTTAACCAACATTCTTCCTATGCTCTTCTTTTCTTTTTCTTTCAGCTTTTCTTTTCTTTTTCTCTTTTTTTTTCAAATGCTGCTTTTGTTTGTTTCTCAGTTTTTTCTTTCAACATTTTCTAGTAGCTTTTTTATTTTTCTCAATCTTTCTTTTTCTTCCTCCTTTCTCCTTTCACAACTTCAACTCAACACATGTTGCATGACTGAAAGTAACAAGTCATGACATTTACACAAGCATTCTCCCTCATAATTCTTCTACTTGTACTTTTATCCATCAAGAGCAATCAAAGATTTGGCAGGTAAATCAATCTCTCAGAAAGAAGTAATGGACAAAGTATGATAACGGGTTTAAGAAAGAAATTAACAATTTAGGCACAAAATAGGCACTAGGGATAATATAAAATAGATACGCTTGAAAAGCTCAAACTATCCAAAGAAGGCCTATTACCGTCATCCCTAAGTTAAATCATGAATGTTTTTCTTATTTCTCCTCGAGAGGCATTCGAGTAAGTTCTAGAATGCTCAATGAATTTTAGCAGAAAAATAGATTTAAGAATAATGTAAAGCATTTGATCAAGAACTACTTAGTCCAAGTGCGTGCAAAAAGTCATACATAAGCCACAAATGATATAGAACATATGCTCTATAATCTAGCACAAAGACATGCAAGAAGAATTTGAAAATTTTGCTCAAAAGGTTCAAAGAATTCAGAAGAATGAAGCATAGAAGAATTCCAAGGTTCAAAGAATTTCAAGAAGAATGAAGCATAGAAGAATTCCCATTCTAACCACTCCCCCACACTTAAACTGGACATTTTCCTCAATGGCCAAATAAATAGAGTAAGGAAATATTGCCACGGGACCAAAAACAAAGGGGAAAAGAGAAGAAAGAAAATACTTTCATTGTATTATGCATTCTCCTACAAATGAGTTAAATTCCAGCAAAAAGGAGCATTATGGAAGTACCTAGAAAGAAAAATACATAAAAGAAACACATCAAAGCATAAAAACGAGAAAAGAAAAATAAGCAAAAAAGTAAATAAAATAGTACGAAAAAGAAAAACATATAGTATGAAAGAAAGAAGTCAAGATAACCCAAGAAGTTTTATTCGGCAGTGTTAAAGAGCATATCCACTTGATATGTGTTGTGAAGAATTTTACCAACATAGCGTTTCACTCAATTGCCATTGACTTTGAAAGTGCGTCCAGTGGGGTGAGTAATTTCAAGGGTTCCAAAGAGGAATATTTTACTTACCGTGTGTGGGCCCGACCACCTTGATTTCAACTTACCTGGAAAAATTCGTACGTGAGAATCGAATAACAACACTTGATCGCCTTTCTCAAATTTATGTTATCGAGTGATATGCTTATCGTGCCATTTTTTTTGTACCTTCTTTTTATACTGCATTGAATTCTTATAAGCATCCTCACGCAACTCCTCCAAGACTGTGAGTCAGAGCAACCTTGACTTTTCAGCTGACTCGAGATCAAGGTTAACAAGTTTTATAGCCCAATAAGCTTTATGCTCAATCTCAACAAGTAAATGACATGCTTTTCCATAAACTAACCGAAAAGGAGTTGTGCCAATTAGGGTCTTAAAAGCTGTCTTGTATGCCTAAAGAGTGTCATCTAATTTTCGACTCCAATCCTTCCTAATAGGGTTAACAATTTTTTCCAAGATTCTTTTGATTTCCCTATTAACCACTTCAACCTGACCCCTTGTTTGGGGATGATAGGGGGTGGCAAACCTATGGTTCACTCCTAGATGTTTGAGAACTTTTTCCATTTGAGTATTAAAAAAATGAGTCCCTCTATCGCTAATAAGCACCTGAGGCACACTAAAATAGGTGAAAAGTTATTTTAGACAAAGAAAATAAAAAATTGTTCCAAATCACAAAAACTTAAAGAAAGAAAGACTTCAATGCTTTCCACGACCTTAATCACATGGATTGTCTTTGGTGTTCCCTGGTAATGTCCCTGCTTGACGATTCCCAACTAATTTAGCTAGTTAGCCAATTTGGCTCTCCAAGTTGTGCACGGAGGCCTCTAAGTTCCTTGTTGTAGCATCAACCCCTTGGGACTTAGTCTCCGTTGTACTTTATTGCTAATTGGCCAATCAATTCCTCCAATGGTGGCTTGGAAGGTGCTGAATTGTTGTTCAAAGGAAGTTCATTTTTTAGACAGACAAATATTTTTGTCAACATTTAAGTGCACATGATCTCTAAAAAATGCATCAAACTTGAAATCACCTTTTAACCCTTCAAAAGAACGTTCATAATTAAAATTCTCCTTTAAACTTAGTATTTGAGTTCTTAAAGATGAGATCAAGAAATCTTTATTTTTTTAATATATCTACAAATACCAAGTTACCTCTCTTTGAATGGGGTGAAAGGTATAAATTACCACTATCCTCCAAGGACTTCTTATGATGTAGCGTTGAAAGATCTAACTCCTTGAGACATGATAAATTTAACACATCATCATTTGGACCCTTGTTCTTCAAGAATTGAGAGGAACCTAACAAATCATGTGATAAAGAGAGATTAGAATTATTAGCATGTAGAGTAGAATTGAATACCCCCCTTTGCACATTGGACAATTGGTCCTCATATTCTCTCTCTTTTCCATGGAGATTCTCTTGTTCATGCATATGGGCCTTTATGGAATCTACAACCAACTTGGCTAGTTGTGTTCTTTGATAGCTCAATCGTTGGGATACTTCTTTACCACTTAATGGAGGAATTTGAATTGGCAACAAATGAATGCATTGAGGCTTCAAGTGAAGTCTCACAAAAAGCATCGATCTAAGAATGCAACTTTGCCAAATTCTCATCATTGTAGCTCTTTTAATCTTATGCCCAAAAGTAGTTGTCCATGATGATGTTGTTGGGTATCTCAAGCTCATATCCTATACGGCACATTGAAAAATAAAACTAGATACCATCTCAGGACCCGCCTATGTGTGAAAAACAAGACATAAAGATAATAAAGGTAACAGTTTTTTACCTTTGTTTGAACGTCCGAAGAACAAAATTTCTTCTTCAAGTTGAGGCGCGATCCAACAATCCCCTAGATCCAACTTCACGAGAGTGGAACGTCTAACCACTATAATCATAGTGTGTGATTATCTCTAACAGTAATCCACACAGAGGAATACTCAAACACCAAAATTTCCTATGCTAGCAGAAAAAGATGGCGGCTAGGGCTGTTTTCACTTTCAACAAAATGAGAGAGAAAAAGAGAGAGAAGAAGACGTTTGTTTTGTGGCTCCTATTTTCGTGTGAATCACCCTTGGATTAGTGTTTTGAGCATATCCAATATATGTTCCAAAATCCACTGAAAATCTGAAATTCTAAAAAAATTAGAATTTTCTAATTGTAATTGGAAATATCAAGTTTCCACAATTACAACTTGGACCACAAATTATAACTAATTATAACTTGTCCACAATAACTTCTTTTTCTCTCAATTAACCCCACTATATTATCAAATAACATCTTGAGTAAATAATCCTCTATAGTATGTGACCTATTAGGTTTCCCAGTCAATTCGTAGTGAACATTAATTAATCCAAACGTCTTTGAGATTAACAATCCATAATTAATTAGAATTAATCCTATTAATTCTAATCAGGATTGGTTTATTAATTCATCAATTAATAAACCCATATTACCAGATCATGAGTGGTATCTAGCAACACATCATGACCACCCAAGAGTCCAGGAAGTCAAGTAGCTTGACATGAACCCTTCAATAACAAACTTCAGTGCAATTAACTCATTTCACCATACAATATCTCATTCGGTTTGGAGTACAGAATTAGTGCCAACTCCTTCCAGAATTAATTCTTCCCCGAATATAATAGTACTTGTACTTGGAACCCACTGCTCTAGATGTGTATCAATTGGAACTGTTTCCAATACACAATCGCCTTGGCAAAAGACTTTCCGAGTAGTAATTCCTACCAATGGCCATGAGATATTCGCCCCTACTATTAGGAGTGGTGAATCCTTTATTGACCCTCTCAACTACTTTCGTTTATCTCACAATGTACCTAATATCCATTCCATAGGCGACCCTCAATCGAGCTCCGGAGATTGGAATCAATGTACAAAGCTCAGCAAACAAAGTACCTTGGAGATCTCAAGTCTAAGGATACTTGCACGTTTGCTATATTGAGATTATATCACTAGCACTAAATAGTTATCCATGTGATTATCTCAAAGCTAGGTCATCCAATGAACTAGTTCCATTAACAAGCATCCATATGTTAACTTTGAGTATCTCAATACTCAAGGTTATGAGAACTACTGCCTGATCAAATTATAAAGTCTTACACATGCTAGTCTTAACGCATTAATGATGTCCAGTCTCATTAATACTATGACTATGGACTATTTAAGTACTAACACCATCCAGTGTAATAGGAATCTCATATCATGATTTCCTTAACGCAGTGTTGTACTAGGGACCTTATCGAACAATTATATTACTTAAAGTAAATAAAAGAAACTGTAAGATAAATAATGTCTTTTATTAAAATAAAATGTTTCATATACAATGTACAAGTGATTGCCTCTAGAGCACAATACTAACAGATGTCAATCTCGCGCTTAAAGAAAAAAAATCAAATCAAAAATAATAATTAAAAAATAATTAAAAAATAAAGAAAAGAAAAGAAACAGAAGGTAGAAACAAATAATATAAAAATAAAGAAAAGAAAAACACACGCATTCCCAAACTATTTAAATTCAAAAGTTAATGGTATTTACAGTACAACATGAAGTATGTTAGTCAATTAAGTCCCACGATGTTACAAACAACAAGATATAACACCGATTTACACAAAGAACATATACACATATTTACATATAGATATATAGACATATAAATATATAAACATGGTTAAATCAACAAAATCCAAGCTTCATGATATTGTTCCCCGTCAACGACACCAAAAACTTGATATGTACAAATTTGGTTATAAAAATCATATAAAAATAATCACATTCCCAATCAAGTTTAAATTAAAATGGTAACCTCAAATTACACATATGAGCAAGTGTACTCATCATTAAGCATAGCATAGGGTTTAAAACGAGTATCGATCCTCAAGGAACAAGTATGCATTAATCACTTTTCTTTCATTGTTGAACCGACTCAATAAAGTGAAAAAGAAAAAAAATATAATATAATATATACATGTCAAGGATGGAGAATTATGTAACTCAAATAATTATTTTGGCAAACACGACCTTAAAGTACCCAATCATTATCATAAGTAATCATTCTCTTAGCATCATGAAGGATTAAGGTAGATTCACTTCTTTTCCAATCCATGAAATCACTATCTTCTAGACAAATTAGCATCACATATCCTGTCTCAACTAATTCACCCAAAAGATGCATTAAACACAATCCTTGATTAAATCCTCATATCCTGGCAAATTTAAAATATGAAATTAACCAATGAATCCATATCCTAGTAGACATCAATTAACCTTTAATTACTCAATTCTTAGCAATTAACCCCATTTCCAAGTAAGTTAATAGACAACAAATATAAAATTAATGAATTGAGACCACCATCAACCCTTTTCCAAGCAAGTTAATGAAAGAAATAACAATTTAATCTCGTAATCAGCATAAGTAATTAAATACCAAGAATAACAATCAATTAATCAAAATATCAAAGTAACTCCAAAAATCATGAATATTGAAAACAATGTCAAATTACAATAAAAAAATTAATACATCATTGTTGAAGAAAAGAAAACAAAGTTAAAAGAAAGTACTCATAGACAAGCCTCCTTCTTTCTTCGTAGACTTTCTTATACAATCCTCCTTGATTTGATGAATAGCTCATTGATTTGAGTGATTTTGTGTTTTACTCCTTCAATTCATATTTTTTACTTGTGTTTTTCCTCTATTTATAGGCTTTAGAAGTGTCTAAATTCATCCTCTAGGGTTTCTGACCGAATAGAAATAGAAAAATGCCAAAACTCTGAAAATTGCCAAAAATGCACACAAAAATCGAGGCATTGCCTCTATACCAATGCACAGTCGGTGCCGGTTGCATTTTATCTCTCTGTCCATTCGCTAATTTTTCTCAATTTTCATTCCAAGTCTTCCAAGTTGCAACTGGTGCCACTTCTGGGCTCCCAACCGGCATCGATTGTGCTCTGTTCAGCCCCTATTTTGTCGATTTTTCATCGCCTCAAAGTGCATGCCAGCAACACGTGACCAGCGCCGCCTCTTTTGACCTGGTCGGCGCTGCCTCTATTCTATTTAGCAATGATTTTGCCTTATTTTACCCCTAAAATTAGAAATAATACACAAAATATCTTTCTAAGGGTAAAATCTCAAATGTAAAGGAATATAACCATTTATTGCACAAAATGTATCACAAAATGGCCTCAAATAACTAGAAAATATATGACTAATTTAGGTCCTATCAATAAGATTCTACCATTGTCTCAATAATTTAACAATTAATTTACTGAATCAGATTCTTACAATCTGGATATCATCTAGATACATTGAATGTGGACATATTTTCATATTCATTGTATCTGGTCAATTTTCTAGGTTTGATTAACTTAGACATATATCCAGATTCATCGAACTTGGTTACTAGAAAAATAACCTGACAAGTTCGCTTATTGTGTGACCCTATAAGTTCATTTAACACTGGCAGTGTGTCCAAATCACATTTAAATGGCCCACAAATTATAAGCGATTTCTAGAAAAATATTATAACTATCTAGGTTAAATGAAGATCAGTGACCTTTTTGAACCAAACAATAACTTTATATTTAGTCCTTTTGTCACACGATATCCAAATTAAGCATAAGGCACGGAGCATGTCATCTTTATTAAACTTAATCAATTATTTCTTAATCTTATAGTAGACTATTCAAACAAATGATATAAATATTTAAAATTGATATATTTGAGTATGGCCATGCATTTTAATAGTCTAACTTATCAAGGGGCCCATGCATATCTCTCCCATAATTGATAGGGACAAATTCTTTCACTATCAATTATATTCCTTTTCTTGATTTATTCTATATCCAACAGTGGTCTAATTTATTATCTGGTTAAAGCCAGCTTTAGACAACGTCAAAATATAGAATTTATCAAGTAGAAAACTATGATGAATTCAGGTCGAAGGACTTTTAATATCATTATGGCTAGAAAGTTCTTATGACATGTTCCATGAAGTACTCTTACAGTAGATCATTTCTAATAAAATATTCTCTAACATTTATTTATGTTTTGACTTGATATCACATATATCCATGACTAGTAAAACATAGCCATCAAGTCGCAAACATACTAATCTTAATTTATTATTGTTCCACTAGTAATAATCAATCAGGTACATTTTAAGAATAGTTATTGTATTGATTGTAGGGTTTTACTATCAAGTCACGTACTTGATGACTACAAAAATAAATGTACTATTCATGAAGAAAAATGCCTCGTATTATTACATAATACATAACGACAATAATATAAGTACAAATTGACTGTAGGGCATATCCCTAACAATACTTTCACAACCCTAAAACCAACTTGGTTCTTTCTACTATTTCACACCAAATAAATTACTCTCTCTTGGTATTATCAAGCTATCTCAAAGGTAATACGTCTATTCTTCTTTCCTCTTCTTTCTTCTTTCTTCTTAATACCAAAACAATATGACAGAACTCCTACTCACTCTTAAATACAGGGATCCCTTCATTCTCTACCATAAGAACACTCTTTTTTTAGTTTGGGATATTCCTTATGTGAAACCCCACCTAAAGCTAACCCTAGAGTAAAGAGGTCGGGATGCATATCATATTTTCTTGCATAAATATATATATTTTTGAATGATTTTTGTGCTTTAGAATTATGATTTATAATCTAGAAGGCTTAATTGTGCTTATTGAGTAGGAAGAGTAAAATGGCAATTTTGCTTGAGGTCAAAATAGAAAGAAAGCTTGAGAATTAAATAAGAAGAATATTTGGAATTAATCTCTAAGGTCTTGAGTTCAAATTCCATCATTTAAGTTTTATCATGATTATTTTTATTTTATTTAAGGTTGAATTTTTCGTCCCTTGCATTCCATAAGTAGAAATAGGAGTGTGGTCTGAGAGGAAACATGAAGGGAATGGCCTAATCCTATTCTTATGCCCTAAAAGAATTCTTAAGAGATTCATGTCCTTTTATTCTCTAGCTTACTTTAAATTCTTTACCAATTAAGTTTGTTCAATTTATCCAAATCCATATTTTAATTCTAGAAAATTCAGAAAGGTTTATTGACCTTAGAATTTCGGAAATGGCTCTTAGAGGATAGAGTTTTAATTGAAAATATGGAAGGAGTTAAGGAAGGTTCCCAAGAGAATTAGTCTCCATGGTTGAACCTTCAAACTCCACTCCATAGTATTCATCTTCTTCATGGAAGCAATTTGAAAATTTTCTAAGTTCTTGGACAGTCTAGCCTTTGAAAACTTCAACCATTTTTTTCACTCAAATGCTGCCAGAAAAATGGCCAACTTGTTCAGCTTGAAGACTGAAATTCTTTGTCAAAAGCCGGACTGCAGAAAGCTGTGCAAACCACAAAAAAAATCTGGACAGTTTCGCAGCATAACAGGCCAAAAACCAAAGTTGTTTCTTCTGCCTTCGAACCAGTAATTTACCTCTGCTTTTCCTCCATAAAGAAGGCTGAAAAACAGCCTTAAAGGACCCTCAAATACCTCTCCAAACTCTCTATAAATTGGCTAGAACATTGTAGAAAAACTACACAGCAAATTTCAGCTAACAATTCGAATCTCAAACCAGAAAAATTCCAGCCTTGCTCTCTCTTCAAGCCTTGTCCGAAAACCACCTCAAATTTCTGTGAAGTTAACCTTAGTCAGCCATGAATTGAACTCCATTACCCTCTTCCACTGACCTTACATGATTAGGCTCTATAGCCACTCCTCAAATCCCTCCTTCAATTACTCCAATCAAACTTCAATTGAAGTTCAAAAATTCCAGTAATTGCTCCATGAAAACTCCCTTGGATTAAGCTTCAAACAAACAAAAATTCTCCCACCATTGCACTCAAAATTTCAGCCAACCTTATAGCTCCTTCAACCCTCATTCATTTCAGCAAAACCACAGCAAAACCAGTTGGCCATTGTAGCTTCCTAGAACCTCCATCAATCAAACAACATTACCATATCTTCAACCTTAAAACACTCCATAAATTATTCCATTTGAATTTCAAACAACCATATTTCCCTCTTCTCCCTAAGTTGAAAATCAAATCACAGAAATTCCTCAATCATTCGGCCAACATCTTCAGTATTTCATCGAGCTTCCTCTCCAATTCTCTCTATTTCTCCAAGAACACCAAGAACCACACTATCTTTCTTCAAGCCATGAGATTGGAGCATGTGAATGTTTGGCCTTGGTTAAGCTTTATGAAATTTCTTGTAGATCGATGCATGTTCTTCATGTCTTGAGTGAGTATGGATGTTTAATCATACTAGATATTATGTCACCTTTGGTGAATAGGGTATTATGTTCTTGTTTTCATTAAAGCCATGAATATGATTATGCTTAGTAGATATTTAGCCATGTGATAGTAAGTATGGATTTAAGCCTTTATTCATGAATATAATGGTTTGTTGATTGATGTTGGAGTTTATGTTCATGATTCTTGTTAGCAATAGAAAAAATATGATAATGACCTTGTTGATCCTAAGCTATTTTAGTTGGCCAATTTTATTGCGGTAATTAAAATTAATATTATGATTTCCTCCAAAGATTTCGAAAACCCTAGGAAGTTGGATTTGGAATATTAAATGGAATAGTAATATTTTAGCCAAATAAATTATATCTTTTATAATATATAAATATTTATATATAATAATAATAATAGGTAAAATATTAATCTTGTAGGCCATATATTCATAAATACTATTGAAATTTATTTATTATCTATTGATTAAAATTTAATAAAATTTATTTATTATTTTCTATCTACTAATTATTAATTAAGAGATTAGTAATAATTTATTATTTATTTTAACAATATCATCTAGGACTTAGGATTCTTCATTAATTAAACCCTAGTTTATTTATTAATAACAACACTCAAGATTTCTATTTGAACCTATAACTTATTAGTAATTATTTTACAACCCCTAGTTATTTTCACTTATCAAGCTAGACTTATTTTATAAAACCCTTTATCATCTAGCCTTATAGCTTACGACATTAGGGTCATGATTGTAATAAGTTGAACTAGGATTATTTATGGAAGTGAGTATAGCTTAAATATAACCATATGACTTGTGTTTACCCTAGGCGGGGTTAGGTCAGCTTTGGAATATTTGTGAATTTGTAAGCAAAGGATCCGGCAAGCTCCTGCATAAACTTATTTGATGATAAAACGTTACTATGGCAAGCCAAACGTGAAGTGTGTATGGACACTCATTTTGTAAAGGCAATTAAGGGTTGTTTCCTCTCTTGTTCAGTTAAATAAATCATTTGAAATTCAAACAAGCAGTTTTTCTCAAACACTAAACTCTTTCTAAAAACCAACTTTGGCACGAATTTTAGAAACCCTTAATTGCTATTTCCATGTAAAGCAATGTTTTAACCATTTTCTCCCAAATTGGACAATCAACGTTGAGTACTCAATAAGGGTAGGCTAGTAGTATTAGTTTTGAAGAGCAAGAACGAGTCTTCTGACAAGAGGCCACCTTCAGAAGATGAACTCAACTTAGAGAAGTGACAGTACTACTTAGTCATGCCGATCCGAGCTAGCAAATTTCAGTCAAGTGGACTGTGTGTTTCTGGAGTGGACAACCGGTATGTTTGGGTATAGGGAAGGAGTATCTTACCCGGTAGGCCGATCACCTACCTTTTTGTTAGTCTACACAAAGTGTGGCATTTGACCGTTATATGGTCATAGGGCCCAACGTGTGGTAATCCATGGCTACCCATTTGAATTGTTGTATTTATTGTGCACATGTATGGTTTGAAAAGCAAAATGCCACTCTTTATTTTAATCCTTATTTATTGCTTGCCAGCATTTTGTTTTATACAAATTTTACGACTTGCATACATGAACTATTTTACCTGAAACACTCAAAGCACACATGGGCTTATTGAGATTTTTTATCTCATCACCTTTTATGCCATGTTTTCAGGTCGATCCTGCTGTGGAGATGAGTAGCTAGATTTGTTGCCTGCTTGGAAGACTCTATGTTAATTATTTTATATGTTGCTTTGAGAGATGTTAGTAAACAATTTATTTTGGATTTGTTCCTGAATTTTTTGGCTTTAATAAGTTCAATTTTTAAAGTATTATTTTTAATTTCGTTGATGTGACCTAGTTATAAAGACCCCTTGTCCTTTGGACGGGACGACATCCCCGACCCTGTTGGACCTAGGTAGTGGGGTGTTACGCCTTTAGTGCAAGGATCCAAATTTTTACTCTTGAAGGGTTCATAGCATTTATTTACTCGAGGTAAGGTAGGAACCCAGACTTTAGTTTGCTATGACTAGGATTCCTGCTGTTAAGATTTGATATTCAGAACAGGTGATTTGAGTCATTACTGATGAATCAGAGAGTGTGATTGATAAAGTTATGCTCTGATTGGTGTATGTTGTTATGTTTAATTATCACATGATTGAAGCATGACTAGTATGGACTTTGGCTGAAATCCTTAGTTATAGTTGTTAAGTTTTGATGATTGGGCTAAACCCTATTTGGCTAGTATAAGCATGAGTATTTCAATATTTTGGATGTTTAGATCTTATATTATGCCTGTGCATTTGATATCTTGAAACTTTGTGGCCTATTAGGATTCAAGCTAGAAATCAATTGTTATATTTTTATATATTATGGACATATGATTAAGTTCTTGAGTCTTGAATTGAAATAAGTTATCTTTGGCTTATCATCTGAAAATATGAGATAATGTTGATCAAATTTTCTCTGCAAATAATTTAGTGTATTCTTTTTACCAAACCTTTGATGGAGAAGGTATTTTGGAGAAACTTGGACATCATAGGGGCAGGCACATTTAGACTTTCATAGTCTTTTTAGTACAAGTGGGAGATTGTTAGAATATATGCCCAAAATAGACTATATATTTTGTATTACAAATTGCAATAAAATATTTCATTCATAAATGATTGTTGTTTACATATATTTGCACATCAAGATCTAAGTATGACGAATTAATGACCTATGTGTTAGGTCGTTCTTCATAGTAAGGTATAGATCATAGATATTTGACAAACAAGAAAAATATTGTTCTTGATTGTTTGATGAAACTAGGCATTTCAGCAAGATACTTTGATTTCTAACTGAGGAATGGTTTATCTTTAACCAGTGAGTAGTTATCTCATTTCATTATCATAAGCGTATTTGGAATACATAAAATTGGATCCGTAGTATTAGTCTCTTATAAAGTACTATATTTAAAAAAACCAGACTATTATTGCTCTGATGTGAACGAGTGCCCTTAAACTTTCGTATAAATTTCTGGTCTATTGAAGCTTAGCTTATGTACTTTGATGTACAATAAGTGAGGTCTTAATATGAGATCAATGCTGCATGAGTTCGAGTGTGGAAATATTACCAACAAAAATACCCAATTAAATTTTAATTAAAATGAACACCACCTAAACTATATAATTAGACAAGTATACTATTCGTGTAATATAGAGTCTAATGGCAAGTATCGAAGATCCTTGGAAAAGAGATAAAGGTACAACCACTAACTCTTCATCTATTGTTTATCCTAACAAATTAATAGAATAAATTAATTTCAACGAGCAAACCTAGGAAATCAACATAATTTCACACAAGTATGGCCATGAAAAATCAAGGATAAGAAATAGAGTATAAGACATGTACTTATCAAGAATCCCCCTAAAATAGCCAAATATCAAATCATACTTACGATCGTTAACTTCCAATTCTAATGCCGGTAGATATTACAAATACAAAACTCACACTCTCTCGAGTTATGGATTTCCTATTCTACCTCCCTAATTAAACCTAAGAAGAATTAAGTATAAAACCCCTCAATTATCCAGAAAAACTTAATACCCCTATCTGTAGGCGATATCAAATTCCTAATGATTATTAAGTTCTAGTCCCTCAACCTCTCGCTCGAGTTAATCGAAAGAAAACTTACATTGCACTCATTAATTGGAACTCAACTTCTATCCTCATCTCTTGAATTCATTAGGAGAAAGAACCTAAATAATAAATCTAACACAATAAAATTATGTAATCATTCATTACGAATTGAAAATTAACAAATCAAGATAGATTTAATAGAAAGAATAAAATATTGTTCATCCCTTCAAACTACAATTAAAACAATGAAATACAAATTGACAAAGGAAAAATAAAAAGATAAGATAAAGAAAACTCATTGACAAGACAATCTTCTTCTTCAATCTTCTCGCCATCAACATTCAAATCTCACCAAGTTCTTCTCTCAAGTGTGTGGTTGTTTTTCCTCTTGGTTGTTAGCCTAAAATTGTCTCATCTCATTCTATTTCTAGGCCTAGAAAGCCACAAAAATTGCATAAAAATCATATCCTCATTTTTTTTTTCTGTGAACTTGCACGGCACCATCTGAGTTAATATAAATGGCAACGTTCACTCTTAGTATATCTTTTTTTTTTCCCTTTTTATATTCTTTTTTCAGTCAACTCCTTATTTTAAAAATCTACATAAAAGAAGACAAAAAACATGGTTTAGTGGCAAATTCTAGTATAAAATCTTCACAAATATGTCATTAATAGTATAGAAAATATGTACAAAATGAACACGCATCACTCCCCCATACTTAAACTTTTACTTGTCCTCAAGTAAATCAGAATTATTCACAACTAAGCAGAATAGTTTATAGGTAAAAAATAATAATTTTATGAGAAAAAAGCATTCTAGGTGAATTAACAAAAACAATTCGGTATATGTGCAATAGAGTTAAAATAGTAGAAATATTATTCCTTCCTTCATCTTAGAATTTATCCCAATACCTATCCATCTAAGTTCATTCCATGTAAACCCATATGTTAGATCAAACACAACCAAGAATTTTGAAGGTAAATTAAACAAATTAATATCAAATCAACATGATTCACTCTAACCTTTGAGTCAAGAATATGAACAATATAAGTGATACAAATTAGGATTAATCGACTCACTCAAGTTTTGTGACTTACAAAAAGAATAAACCTTACAATTGTTTCATCACATTACAACAATACATTTCAACTTGAAATAGTAAAGTAGGTATTGGATTGTATGCCCTCAAACTATGTATCTGATGTAAACTTGATATAATAAATAAAATTTTTTATTCTCAAATTTGTTTATGTAATTTTTGCTTTAATTGTTCTATACAATCTTGTTGGGAAAGACCTATTATATCTACATAAGTGACCCATATGAATGGAGATTTTTTACAGTAAGATTTAGATCATGGGTTACTTAACACATAAAAGTAGTTCTTAACCAGATAATGAGAATGAGAATCTCATTAGGTTTATGGTTACTATACTATGAATTCCAAATTAGGAATGACTTACCTTTAACCAGTGAGTAGTGTACTCACTTTATAGTATAAGCATATTTGGTATACGTAGAATAGGACTCATAGTAGTGGTTTCTCAAAGTACTAAATAATAGAAACTCAAACTACTATAGCTATAGCATGGACTAATACTCTACAACTTGAGTATGGGTTGGTGGTCTAGCAAAGCTGGGAGCATATACTTTGATATGTTATAGGTAAGGTTGTACTGGAGGACTAATATACTTATATATTGGGTATGTGTGATTAGTTAATTAAGACAAACTAATACACGATAGCTTCTATGCTCCTACTGGAAATATTACCTTTTGTGACTGTCCGAATAGTTTAGAGATCCATAGCCCTAGGAACATAACTTGGATGTTTGCTTTAGAATAGCTCCCTAGTAAAGTGGAAATAGTTTAGGATGTCATTGACCAATAGACTGGATGTCCAAGTATGGTAAATGTCATTTAGAGAAGTGTTAGTACACTGTTTCCTCTCTAAATGAACGACATTACGTAGAAGGATATTTTAGTCATTACACCTGTACGTCAAAGATAATACTACACTAACATTGACCTTAGGTTCATTATTTTCTTATGGTGATAAAATAAAATATTTAAAATATAAAATACAACTATTTCTATAGCAATGGTATTTTAGTAGTTTTAGTAGTCAAGGACGATGTATTTTCTGGTCCTCGGAATAACCTATAAGTCCTGATTATTTTTAGATTGAGAAATAGTCTTGATTAAAGAGGATTTTATTTTATTCAGGAAGTCTAATTTATTATTGGGCTGGCATAAAGTAAAAGGTCTATATAGATTAATTAATTACCTAGTTTAATTATTCAGGGCCAGGGCCCAGATTGAATAATTGGAAATTAACCTGAGCCTAAACTGGATATAAGGCTTGAGAAATTATTTAGATCCATTCGAGTTAATTAATTAATTAATTAATTAAGGGCATTTATTAGTCCAGTACTAAAAAAATTAATTAATTTAGACTCAATAGCCTGAACCTGAGGTCTAAGGATGTAACCCAAGCCCAACTAAGCTAGGGCTAGTACTATAAATCGGCTAGAATCGTGGGTTTTGAAAAATCTAAAAAAAGAGATAACTCTAGTATTTTTAAAAACATCCCGGTATAAGAGTTCTAGTCAGTTGGAGAGTTGAATGGTCATTTCTCAATCAAACCAAAAAAATAATATAGGCTATTCTTCTTTTCTCTAGGGTCTCTTGTGATTGTTTTTATTTTGATAAAGGAAAACATACAGATCATCTTGGTTCTCTACTCTCCAGTAGTTGATTAAGAGATTGAGACTATTCTTCCATTACCCTTCACCAACTCCTTCGGGTAATGGTACATTCTGAAAGATCATTGGTATTGCGTTTTTTATGTAAACCAGAAAGAGTCGTAGGTTTGCAGGATTATCGCCAGGATCTTCTTATCAACCTCCAATAATTCAACTGGAGTATTTGTTAAGATCATGACCTAGAAGCAATTATTTGTACAATGTATTTTTGCATATTAAATCAATAAAAAGGCATTCTTTATCTTTCAGTTTCTTTGTTTCATATGTTTATGTGTATAAAAATTGTTAGATAAAGCCCTAAGTACAACACTGTATTAAGGAAATCATGATAGAGATTGTGATATGAGGTTCCTACTACACTAGAATGTATTTGTACTTAAAGTATTCCTAGTCACGGTATTAATAAGATAGGACATCATTAATGCATTAGGATTAGCATGTGTTATACTTTCTTGATTTGATCAAGTGGTAGTTCTCAAATCTATGAGTATTGTGATACTGAAAGTTAACACGTGAATGCTTGTTATTTGAACAAGTACATTGCATGACCTAACAAGGAAATAATCACATGGATAACTATTTAGTACAAGTGATAGAATTTTGTTATAGCAAATATGTAAGGATCCTTAGACTTGAGATCTCCAAAGTACTTTATTTGCTGAGTGTTGTACTTTGACTCTAATCTTTAGAGTCGGATCGAGGGTCGTCTATAAGATAGATATTGGGTACAATGTAAAATAAATGAAAGTAGTTGAGAAGGTCAATAAATAATTCACCACTTCTAATAGTAGGAGCAAATATCTTAAGACCACTTGTAAGAATCATTACTCAAGGAGTCCTTAGCTAAAGTAAATATGTATTGGAAATAGTTCCAATTGATACACATTATGAGTCACGAATTTTAGGAACAAGTACTAAAATATTCAAGCTAGAATTAATTAATAT
Source organism: Voacanga thouarsii (assembly GCA_026120185.1). Lineage (NCBI taxonomy): Eukaryota > Viridiplantae > Streptophyta > Magnoliopsida > Gentianales > Apocynaceae > Voacanga > Voacanga thouarsii. Next base: position 199,757 of record JANUWF010002415.1, on the reverse strand, counting down.
TTTGAAGAGAGTTGGCATGAATTTTATACTCTAAACCGAATTAGATATTGTATGGTAAAAGGGGTTTATTGCATTGACGTTTTGCTATTGAAAGGTTCATGTCAAGCCACTTGACTTTTTGGACTTTTGAGTAGTCATGATGCATTGCTAGATGCCGCTCACGATCTACTAAATATATATTTATTAATTAAATAATTAATAAATTTAATCCTAATTATAATTAATATATTAATTCTAATTATTAAAAGGATTATTAATTCTATTATGGAAGAATTAATTCATATTAGCTACCACATTAACTAGAAAACCTAATAGATCACACACAATAGAGAAATTAATACTCAAGATATTATTTGATAATATTATGAGATTAATTAGTGAGAAGAAATAACGATTATAGGTTAATTATAAAGTTTTGGGGTTTAATTGTAATTATTAAATTCTTTTTAGGTGAATTATAAATATGTTATAATTTGATAGGCCTAATTGCGATTATTAAAGCATCAAGCCCATAAAGAGGAAAAAGGAAAAGCTTTATGATTTTGTTCCCTAAAAGGTTGAGGAAACAAAAATCAAAGAGGAAGTTGAGTAGCGGTGGTTTTTCTTCATAAACTAAAAACCCCCGCCATTCTTCTGAATTTTCCCTTGCGAGTCGTTTTCCCTTATTCTTTTTATAGAAATTATAGAACTTCTTCCTTTCATGCTTTTCTTCACAAATTAAATCCCTAATGCCGCAATAATTATACCTACTAGTATCAGTTTCTTTACGCCGGTCTTGAATACAAATCCTTGTGTGGATTACTATTACAAAATTCCTATTGTTAAAATTTGGTGGCTCGATTGGAACTTTTGAAGGCGATTCACGTAGAAAAAAAAAATTTAAAAGCTACATTTTTCAGGTACCTAATTTTCTTCCTTTTTCTAATCTGTTTAATTACATACGAGTAATCTTGTTGTATAGATTCCATTTTAATTTTTCGTTGTGTGTAAATTGATTTGCATGATCAAAATCCAATAGTCTTCTACTTAGCCTAAGCAAGTCAAACTGCATCCCAAACACATAGGTAAAATTTTGAAATGGCTTTCGTTGCTGTTTTTCATTTACTTCTGTGTTCTCTATGTTTGCTCAATCTACCTTCATGTGGTATCAGAGCCTTTGTTGTTTGTAAACATAGGATGCATGTAATGCGTATAGATTTGGGTATAAAAAATCATACAAAAATAAGCACATTCCCAATCAAGTTTAAATTAAAACGTTAACCCCAAATTACACATACAAGCAAGCGTACTCATTATTAACATAGCATAGGGTTCAAACGAGTGTCAATCCTCCAGGAACAAGTATGCATTAATCACTTTTTTTTTTTCATTGTTTAACCGACTTAATAAAGTGAAAAGGAAATAAAAAGGAAAATAAAATAAAAGAATATATACATGTCAAAGATGGAGAATTATGTAATTCAAACTATTATTTTGACAAACATGATCTTAAAGGACCTAATCATTATCATACTTAATTATTCTCTTGGCATCATGAAGGATTAAGATAGATTCATTTCTTTGGTCAATCCATGAAATCACAATCTTCTAGATAAATTAGCATCACTTGGTCTGTCTCAACTAATTCACTCAAAAGATGCATTAAACACAATCCTTGATTAAATTTCCTTGGTCTGGAAAATTTAAAACATGAAACTAATCAATGAATCCTTGGTCTGGCAGACATCAATTAATCTTTAATTACCTTATTCTTAGCAATTAACCCATATGGTCAAGCAAGTTAATAGACAACAAATACAAAATCAATCAATTGCAACCACTACCAACCTCTTTGGTCTAGTAAGTTAATGGAAAGAAACAACCAATTAATCTTGTGATTAACTCAAGTAATTAAATACCAAGAATAACAATCAATTAATCAAAAAGTCAAAGTTACTGTAAAAATCATGAATGCCTAAACAATGTCAAATTACAATAAAACAATTAATACATCATTGTTCAAGAAAAGAAAACAATGTAAAAGAAAGAACTCATAGACAAGCCTCATTCTTCTTCATTTGCAGACCCTCTTGCACAACTCTCCTTGATTTGGTAGAATTCCTCCTTGATTTGAGCAATTTCATGTTATGATCTATTAATTCTCCCATTTTTTCCTTGTGTTTTCCCTCTATTTATAAGCATTAGAAGTGCCTAAAATCGTTCCCGTAGGTTTCTTGGTCGACTAAAAGTAGGAAAATACTAAAACTTTGTAAATTGCCAAAAAAATGTGCATAAAAGTCGAGGCGCCGCCTCATCATCAGGGCACAGCCAGCGCCGCCTGTACTACTTAGGGCCGGCACCAGTTGTGATCTATTTCTCCAGTTGTTCGCCGATTTTTCTTGATTCTCATGCCATTCTTTCCAGAGTGCAGCTGGTGCCGCCTCTAGCCTCCTAGTCGGTGCTGGTTTGGTTCTGTTCTGTTTTATTGATTTTTTGTTTCCTCGAGGTGCGTGCTAGCAGCAAGTAGCCGGCGCTGGTTCATTTGTCCTGTCTGGCACCACCTCTGTTCTATTTTGCGACATTTTTCTCTTATTTTACCCCTAAAATCTGAAATAATGCACTAAATACCTTTTCAAGGGTAAATTTTCAAATTTGAAGGAATATGACTAGTTATTGAACAAAATATATCACAAAATAGCCTCATATAACTAGGAAATGTATGACTAATTTAGACCCTATTAGCATGCTGGGCTTTAATAAAATTGGCCAGATTGATTTGCTTTTGAACTGTGATCCCTCAAATCTCTATAGTATAGGTAGATCTTTTGTAAGTCTCATGTGTGGATACATAGGGCTGTGTAATTTAAGGGCATTCATAGTTTTTTGTGTAAAACCTGTAATTAAGGCATAGATTATTGTGTATTCATAGACTTAGATTCAATCTTTGTTGTGATTTCTATAAATTATCGAAGCCTAGATGGAGTTCTGGATGAAGAAGATGAAGAAAACGGAGGAATTCAGAAGAATACCAGGTCGGGATTCGCTGAAGTTGGCCATGGCTTTAGGCACAAGAAAAGGCCAAGCCGCGGTGGGCTTAGGCAAAATTGGTTGCAACTTACCTTGTGCAAGCTGGGCACGGCTTGCCCAAAGCCAACCGTAGCTTGCCGGCTTGCCTTGTGCAAACTGGCTAACCACGGCTCACCTTACTGCAAGCCGGCCGCAGCTTGCTCCTTTTTGGACTGGGTAGTGGTTCGGTCCGAGTAGATAGTCGAGTGGTTTTCAAAGCTAGTTCAAGGTAGCCGCAATGATTTCTAAAGAAGTATTTCCTCTGTAATTTTTATTTATGTTAGGTCCTATACAATATGAGGTTACTTTTATGCAATAGTTATATTTTTAAAATATTTTGCACATAAAAGGTAGTAAATGGACTAGGATTAAGCATGACCGTTAATTTAAATTGAATTAATGCGTTTAATCCAATTATATGATCACTTAGGCTTTAAAATGACAGAAAATGCATGAAAAAATTCTAATTTTTTTGAGCATGCTATTTGCTTTTTGGGTCACAAGTGCATCTTTTTCAAAACTAAAGTCTTGAAAAATAAATTGACCATGGAAAACTTTTTTTAATCAATTAGGTTTATTAGTTTAGAACAAAAATTAATCCTTAATTATTCTCTCAAAGGTTTTGTATCCTTGATATAGAGAGATATTTTATAAGCTAATGGAAACCAATTTAATTATTTTTATTTAATTTTTTTCAGTTTTATCACAAATCTCGAGACCAAAGTCTTAAGATAGTTTTAATGGAAAATTTTTGAAATCATTACGTTTTTAATTTAAATAAAATTAATCGATAGAAAATCTCTCAAAGGGTATTAACCTTGATATAGAGATTTAATGGGCTTAGATATTTCATTTTTGAGTTAAGAGAAAACTTAATAGAAATTTTTAAAAGGATATTTTTTTTTAAGAAAAAACCTTATTTTAAAAGACTAAGTGAGAGAGGAGTTCCAACAGCCCCTCGGCTTCCATCACGATCCTTATTAGAGATTGTGAGGTCTCTTTGTATCACCTTAGGAGTGAACCCGTATAGGATGGACATTCCACAAAGATCTAGAACTAATGAAAATAATATAAGTAATACCAGGGACACGTACCATGATCGGCCAGGTCACGTTGGAGGTTTTAGTGCGAGGTTTATCTATAGGAAATAAGAAGAAATGATCATTTCATCGATGAAGTTATCTTCTAGATCATTATCTATAAGAGAAATTGATTATTGGTGGTTAAGACACTTAACTTAGAAAATCTATTAATCTTCCCAAGAAGTTATGCTAGTTTTACTAAGAGCTAAATTGATCATATTATAGATAAATAATGATAGGGTAAGCTACTATCAGTCTTAATAGAAGGAAAAAGTGTACAAATTTTTATTGGGATGATCCGTATATCCCAGGCCTTCTTATTCATCATCTTTCTCCTGTTCCTATAGCTTAACAACACCTAAGTTTGGTTTGAGATCTCATGCTCCCTGATAACCATTTTTGGGACTGTGACCTCATCTCTAATTTGTTTCCACCAATTATTGCTCAGGAGATCATGAAAATTTCTATTCCCCAGATTGGAGAACCTAACTCGCTGGTGTGGGCTCCCTTTAAGTCAAGGAGATTTTTTGTCAAGTCCGTTTATAGAATTATTCATCACCAGAGGCACAATACTACCCCCTCCTTCTCCTATGTGACCTCTTTATCATCTACTCCTCTTCTCTCCTGTAGTATGTGGAAAGCTCTATGGTTTTCCAGTCTATATAATCGTCACAAACATTTTTTATGGCATGTAGTTTTCCATTTACTGCCTTCAATGTCTAGATTGGCCCGGGTTCTAGACTTGATAGACCAATCCTGTTGCATTTGTCAGTCTACTATAGAAAGTTTGGAGCATCTCTTTCTACACTATCCCCTTACTAAATGTCTATGGTGGCATTCCAAATGGCAGTTCAAAGTAGACAACTTTTCAACCTGGAAAGTGGAAGACTGGGTAAAGGAGCTGCTAAATTTGGATAACTCATTCCCTTTCCCATGTGAGACTAAACGATAATTTTTTAACTATGTTGTAGTGCTGATGGAACATGTGTGGAAATATAGAAATCAATTGTGCGCAGGGGAGGATTCTCAACAATGGGATGTGCTCTCTACTCATATTACCAGGATAGCTAAGGTTTATTGGGATGCTAGTCTTAGTCGAGATGGGAAGAGGCGCGCCTCTCTCTACCCCGGTTTTGGCAGGCTCCTCCCTCCCCTTACGTCAAAGTTAATTTTGATACTGCTTTTCAAGATGGGATTGTGATTTTTGCCTATGTTTTCTGTGACCATATGGGTCAACTTCATTAGGTTTGGACTAGGAAAGGTTTTGCTGGTGATGCTTTCGCTGTTGACGCTCTTGCAGCGGTCAATGCTACTTTGATCTTTGATGTGGCCGGCGTCTTTAAAGTCATCTTTGAAGGTGACTCTCTCAAGGTTATAAGGGTAATTACTGGCATTCACTCAGCAGAGGAATGGCTTGGCAAAGGATCCACGGTGCTGTGAAGTCAATGCTCAGTGATAGAGACCATTGGATATATGTTTATGTCCCCTGGTCTGGGAATGTATATGCTCATGAAATTGCTAAATGGGCTAAACTTTACAATTATTTTGGTTATATTTGTTAGTGTTATGCCCTAAAGGCAATCATTTGTATGTTGTATATGACATATTTCATTTTAATAAAAGGCATCATTTATCTTACAGTTTCTTTTGTTTACTTTTATGTAATATAACTATTAGATAAAATCCCTAGTACAACACTGTGTTAAGGAAATCATGATAGAGATCATGATATAAGATTCCTACTACATTGTATAGTGTTTAGTACTTAAATAGTCCCTAGTCGTAGTATTAATGAGACAGGACATTATTAATACGTTAAGACTAGCATGTGTTAGACTTCCTGATTTGATCAAGCGGTGGTTCTCATATCTGTGAGTATTGAGATACTCAAAGTTAACACATGAATGCTTATTAATGGAACAAGTACATTGGATGACTTAGCTATGAGATAATCACATGGATAACTATTTAGTGCCAGTGATATAATCTCAATATAACAAATGTGCAAGTATCCTTAGACTTGAGATCTCCAAGGTACTTTGTTTGCTGAGTATTGTGCTTTGATTCCAATCTCTGGAGCTAAATCGAGGGCCGCCTATGGGATGGATATTGGGTACACTGTGAGGTAAATGAAAGTAGTTGAGATGGTCAATAAATGATTCACCACTCCAATAGTAGGGGCAAATATCTCACGACTACTTGTAGGAATTATTACTCGAGAAGTTCTTGGCCAAGGCAACTGTGTATTGGAAACAGTTCCAATTGATACACATCTAGAGTAATGAGTTCCTGGTATAAGTACTATTATATTCGAGCCAGAATTAATATATTTTGGAGGGAGTTGGCACTAATTCTATATTCCAAACTGAATGAGATATTGTATGGTGAAAGGAGTTAATTGCACTGTAGTTCATTATTGAAGGGTTTATTTCAAGCCACTTGACTTCTTGGACTCTTAGGTGGTCATGATGTGTTGTTAGATACCGCTCATGATCTGGGAATATGGGTTTATTAATTGATCAATTAAAAAACCAATCTTGATTAGAATTGATATGATTAATTCTAATTAATTATAAATTATTAATTTCAAAGACGTTTGGATTAATTCATATTCACTACCAATTAACTGAGAAACCTAATAGGTCACACATAATAGAGGATTATATACTCAAGATTTTATTTGATAACATAGTGGGGTTAATTGCGAGAAAGAGAAGTTGTTGTGGCCAAATTATAATTAGTTATAATTTACGGTCCAAGTTATAATTGTGAGAATTTGATGTTTCCAATTAAAATTAGGAAATTCTAATTGTTTTAGAATTCTCAGTTTTCAGTGATTTTTCGTGACATATAAGTGATATGCACGAAACCTGGGGTAGGATTAACGAAATAACTCCAAAACCCTAGGCCTCACACGATTCTCTCTCTCTCTCTCTCTCTCTCTCTCTCTCTCTCTCTCTCTCTCTCTCTCGTTTTTCTTTAGCAAAGAGGAAACGAAAAACCCTAACCCTAGCCGCCATTTTGGTTTATGCTAGCACATAAACATCTTGGTGCTTAAGTGTAATCTTCCGTGTGGATTTCTATTAGAGATAATCACACACTGTAATTATAGTGGTTGGATATTCAACTCTCGTGGTGTTTAATCAAGAGGATTACTGGATCGCGCCTCAAACTTGGAGAAAAGAAAATTTTTGTTTTTCAGACATTCAAAGAAAGGTAAAAAGCTATTACCTTTGCTCTCTATATGTCTTGTTTTCCACACGTATGCGGATCCTGAGATGGTATCTTGTTCTATTTTTCCACTGCATCACTACAAGAAACTGAGCATTTTGCCAATGCATTTAGTGACCAGACATGAATCAGTTGCTATTTGCAACGATTTCTGATTGAATAGCCTTTTGCACAAATAATAGTGTTCGATTCGCGATGAATTAGGGACTAATACATTTTGTTTTTATTTTTTATAATATATTTTCCATCGCAATTCATTAACTAATTAGCGACCATGCAATTGTAGCATGGTGCATCCATCTCAAAATTAAATTGGGGAATGTTAGATTCAAAACCTTGTGTGGCGGGAGTGCAATGCACACACTCAGCTATTGGGCCAAACTTCATGCTTGGTCATATCTTTTTTTTTTTTTTTTTTACTTAAACTATTTATAAAGTTCTATTTTAATTTTTTAAACATTAATATTATAACAAAATATAATAATAATATTAAGTTTACTATTAAAACAAATTATTCAATATAATAAGTTATTTTGTATAATTATATAATTTTAAAAATCTATATGTTGTTAATTATATCATCATTTTTAATAAATTATGTCATCGATTTTATTAAATAATTTTTTATATATAGATCAGTTAGAAAAAAAGACTCATACATTATATTTTTTACAAATATTTTCAACAAATATATATATATATATATATATAATAAAAACATAAATAATCATATAAATTTACTATCAATACATATTATTCAATAATATGCGATAATTTGGATATTGTTATAAAATTTTGGCAGTGTTAGAATAAAATCTACACATAATAAATCTCTGACTATTATTTGCACAATAATTTCTTCAAACTTCTCTTTTTCTTTTCTCTTGCAATTTTTTCCAATAATTCTCTCACAATTGATATATGTCTCAAGCTTGGGGAAGAGTCTATTTATAGAGCTCTATTAGTTGAGTTAGTGGAGTTAATCATCTATTTCCACTAATATGTATTAGTGGTGTTAATAGTGGACATCCATATACATTTTTCCACTAATGGAATTAGTGGATTCACAACTTCCACTAATGAATTCACAACACTCCACCTTGGATGTCCATTATGTAAAGAATATGTCTCGTTAAAACCTTACTAGATAAAAATCCAATGGAAAAAAAAATCTAGTGAAGGAAAAAGAGTACACTATTCTATATGTTTGCTTATTACTCCCCCTGATGAGATGATTCCTATAAATCTTTGAACCGACGCATAGCGATTTTAAATCTCAACTTCTCAAATGTTGTAGTTGGTAAAGTCTTCGTGAAAATATCTGCTAGATTGTCACATGACCAAATTTGTAACACATTAATTTCACATTTCTTTTGGAGTTCATGAGTAAAGAAGAATTTTGCTGAAATATGTTTTGTCCGATCTCCTTTAATATATCATTCTCGTAATTGAGCTATACAAGCTGTATTGTTTTTATAAAGAAGAGTTGGAATATCTCTTCTAGATGATAATCCATAACTTTCTCGGATATAATGAATCACTGATCTTAACCATATACATTATCGACTTGCTTCATGAATGGCTAAAATTTCAACATGATTTGAAAAAGTAGCTGTTATAGATTGTTTTGTAGAACGCCATGATATAGCAGTATTTTCACATATAAATAGATAGCCTATTTGAGAACGTGCTTTATGTGGAGCAGATAAATAACCAGCATCTGCATAACCTATCAATGTTGTGTTGGTTTTATTTAAATAAAATAATCCGAGATCAATTGTACCTTGCAGATATCGAATGACTTATTTAATTCCATTCCAATATCATCGTGCTGGCGAAAAAATAAATCTTGCTAATAAATTGACAGAAATGCAATATCAGGTCATGTATTATTAGCAAAATATATTAATGCATCAATTGCATTGAGATATGGTATTTCAGGACCAAGGAGTTCTTCGTCATTTTCTTAAGGTCAGAAAGAATCTTTATTCACATCTAATGACCGGACAATCATTGGAATATTCAATGAATGTGCTTTGTCCATGTAAAATATTTTTAGAACTTTTGCTATATATTTTGATTGATGAATATATGTTCCACTTTCTAGATATTCAATTTATAAACCAAGGTAAAATTTAGTTTTACCAAAATTCTTGGTTTTGAATTCTCTTTTTAGATAATCAATTGTTTTTTAGAGAACTTCTAGAGTTCCAATAAGATTAATATCATTAACATATATAGCTAATATCACAACTTTAGAACCAGATTTCTTAATAAAAATGCATGGATATATCTGGTCATTTTTAAATCCCTCTTTCAATAAATATTCACTAAGATGATTGAATCATACGCGCCCAGATTGCTTTAGGCTATATAATTATTTCTGCAACTTTATAGAGTAATTTTCACGAGGATAATATTTATATGCTTCGGGCATGTGAAATCCTTCGGGGATTTTCATGTAAATATTATTTTCTAAATTTCCATCCAAGTAAGCAGTGACAACATCTAATAGGCGCATATCTATTTTTTCATGTACTGCCAAACTGATACGATATTGGAATGTAATAGCATTAACAATAGGAGAATAAGTTTCATCATAATCAATACCTGGTCTTTGTGAAAAATCATGGGCAATTAACCGTGCTTTATATCGTACAATTTCATTATTTTCATTGCGTTTTCACACAAATATCCATTTGTAGCTAATAGGTTTTACACCTTATAGTGTTCAGACTGCAGGTCTGAAGACTTCACATTTTGTAGGTGTATTTAATTCCGATTGAATCGTATCTTTCCATTGTAGCCAATCTTTTCTATACTGACATTCATCAACTGATACTGGTTTAGAATCATCGTTATCCTGTATAACAATAAGAGATATATTGTATGCAAACATATTATCAATAACTGTTTTTATCCAATTCTAACTTCTACCGGAAGTGGTATAATTGATAGAAATTTCAGTATTACTTTTATCAACTTCTGGTTCTTTTATTTTGTCATCATTTCTCTCTTAGTCTTTATCATTCTTTTCTTTAATATGATCATTTGGATCATTTAATCATTTTTTTCTTTTGAGGATTTTTATCTTCATAACCAAGAGGTCGACCACGTTTCTGCGCGTGCTTTTGACTCAATAGCTATAGGTATAATCTTTTGTTATGTTGGGACTTCAATTTGAATAGGAGTATTTAAAACTGGAATGTGCTATTTTGTTACTCTTCTAGAGTTAATAAAAGCGTCTGGCATTTGATTTGCAATGCTTTGCAAATCAATTATCTTTTATACTTCAAGTTCACACATGCTTGTGAGCGGATCAAGATAATTTAATGATGTTGTCCAAGCAAGATCTTTCTTATGCTATTTATGTTCTCCCTCTACTTTAGGGAATAATGATTCATAAAAATGACAATAAGCAAATCTTGTTGTGAATACATATTCTGTTAAGGGTTCAACATACCTGATAATAAAGGAATAATCATATCTAACGTATATCCCCTTTCTTTTTTGAGGAATCATCTTTGTACGTTGGTTTGGTGCAATTGGAACATATACAGCACACTCAAAAATTCTTAAATGAGCAATATTTGGCTCTGAACAAAAAACTAATTGCAAATGAGAGAATTTATGATAACTAGTTAGTTTTATACGTACAAGTGCTGTAGCATATAAAATAGCATATCCCCAGGTAGGTATTGGAAGATTTGTTTTTATTAATAATGGTCTAGTAATTAATTGTAATCTTTTAATAAAAGATTCAGCAAGACCATTTTGTGTATGAATATTAGTTACATAATATTCAACATTAATCCCAATTAACATGCAATATGCATCAAAAGCATTGATAAAAATTTACCAACATTATCTAAACGGATATTTTTAATTTGATGGTTAGAAAATTGTACTCGTAATTTAATTATTTGAGTAAGTAATCTTACAAACGCCAGGTTGCGAGTAGATAATAAACACACACATGTGGCCATCAGGATGATGCATCAATTAAGGCCATAAAATATCTGAACGGTCTACGTGATGGATGAATAGGTTCACAAATGTCTCCGTAAATCCGTTCAAGAAATGTAGGACTTTTAGCTTCTACTTTTATTAGTAATGATCTAATAATTAATTTTCTTAGGGAACATGCAATACATGAGAATTTTTCTGATGTCAATATCTTTTTATTTTTTAATAGATGACTATGTGTATTCTCAATTATTCTTCTCATCATAGTATATCCTGGATGATCTAACCGGTCATGCCAAATGCTAAGTAGTAGGATCAATAAACTTCTAGTTTACTAGATGATGAATTTCAATTGTACATATTTTTATAAAATATAGGCCAATAGAAAAAAATGATACTTTTTTTAATACAAATTTCTTACCCAAATTAATTTGAGTAATATAAAAATACTCAATACCATTTTCCTCATTTATTTCAACATGATACCCATTTCTGCAGATATCTTTAAAACTTAATAAATTTCTTCTAAATTTTTAGAAAAACAGTGCCTTATCAATATTAATTGTTGTTCCTTCAGGCAACAATATATTAGCTCTTCTGGAGCCTTCAATCAAATTTGTACTACCGTTTATAGTATAAATATTTATTTCTCCTATTTTGAAATAAGAAAAATATTTCTCATTTTTTAGTATGGTATGTGTAGTTCTACTATCAATAATACATACATTATCATTAAAAATAGCCATCTGAACAAAAATATGTATATACAAACGTAAATGTTATTAGAATATAATGAAAATTTACACAAATATTAGGGTGAGGCATTAATTCTTCTGGACACTGTCATCACCAATTAAATAGTCTATCCTACAGTCTAGCTATTCAAAAAAAAAATAAAAAAAAATAGATACATCTATATGGGTAATATTGATATTAAGATCTTCTGGATCAATATCATCGTCGTCAGTATAATTAATTGGAAGTTGAGAAAAATTTGCTTCAACATTTTTATTTTTCTTTTCCAGTGAAGTTTGATATAACTCCACTAAATGCTTGTCCGTATGACAATTACGTGACTAATGACATTTCATGCAACATATAGAACACTTATCCTCATAATTTTCTTGCATTTCTTTTTCATTTCCTTTATTATCTTTTCTTTCCCACTTCAGGTGGCCAGTATTTCTCACAACTTGATTATTACTGTGATAAAAGAGATATCGAGCATGTCCACAACTATAACCACAACCACGGCCACGACTACGACTACGACTATGGCTTTTGCTGGAGCCAACAACATTCATTTCTGGAAGTGCTGTTGAGCCAGTTGGTATGGCTTTGTGATTTTTTTAATAATAACTCATTATTGTTCTTTGCAATGAGGAAGGCAGTAATTAAATTAGTAAATTTTGTATACCCTTTTTCTCGATATTGTTGCTGCAGGATAATATTCGAGGCATAAAAGGTGGAGAATGTCTTCTCCAGTATATGTTCATCAGTAACTTTTTCTCCACATAATTTTAATTGAGATGTAATTTTATATCTGGTAGAGCTATATTCATTCATGGTTTTAAAATTTTACAACCTCAAGTGCAACCATTCATACCGTACAGTTGGTAGTAAGACCATCTTCAGGTGGTTAAATCTTTCTTTTAAATTTACCCACAGGACATATGAATCTTTTTCCGTAAGATATTCCATTTTTAAATTTTCATTGAGATGACGACGGATAAAAATAAAAGCTTTGGACTTTTGTTGTGCAGATGCATTATTTTTTTCTTTAATAGTTTCACTAAGGCCTTCAGCATTTATATGCATTTCTGCATCGAGAACCCATGACATATAATTTTTTCCAGAAATATCAAGGGCTGCAAATTCAAATTTAGTAAGGTTAGCCATAGGGATCAATAAATACGTATCTTTAGTCTTCTAACTTTTGTAACGGCAAAAAACTCGTACTTTAGTCTTCTAGATTTGGAAATAGTAGAACTCGTGCTGATAACGTGTTATAAAATTTTGGCAGTATTAGAATAAAATCTATACACAATAAATATCTAACTATTATTTGCACAATAATTCTTCAAACTTCTCCTTTTCTTTTCTCTCAAATTTTTTTCCAACAATTCTCTCACAATTGGTATATATTTCAAGCTTGGGGAAGAGCTATATTTATAGAGCTTTATTAGTGGAGTTAATAATCTATTTTCACTAATTCCACTAATATGTATTAGTGGTGTTAATGGCGGACATCGGTATACAATTTTCTATTAATGGAATTAATGGATTCACAACTTCCACTAATGTATTCACAACACATATCTATGTACCGCTAGATAAATTTAAATGATACTCCCTCCGTTTTGTTTTATCTGTCCATTTTAATTAAGACTTTTGTCCCAATTTATTTGTCCCATTAGCAAATCAAGACTATATGAATTGCTATTTTTTCACAAATATCCCTTTTTAATACAATGAAATTGTGCACTTGTAGTGACAAATAGAAGTAAATTAAATATGGTTACAACACATAAAATTTTAGAATTTGATTACTCTTTAACAAAGAGAGATTCTTTGAGAGTAAAATAGAAAATATTAATTAATTAACTGAAAACTTTATTTTTCTTAAAACTTAGGAATCGATTAAAATTGACAGATAAAAGAGGATGGAGGGAGTAATAAATATATTTGTTACCTATTTTAAATATGTGTGTGTGTGTGTGTGTGTGTGTGTATTTGTGTGTGCATGTATACTTATATATACACACACATATATTAGGGAATAATTGTAAAAAGTTTTGGAGGTCATATTATAAATATTTAAAAATTTAGTGATCAATTTAAAAACTTTTAATGGCCATACAAAAATCTTAAAAATTTTGGGAAATAAATTGAAAAATTTTTGGGGTTATTTTGAAAATATAAAAAATTTTGGGACCAATTATATTAAAATATTCATACACACACACACACACATACACACACATATATATACATACATATTTCATATATTCATATATACATATATATACATATTCATACAAATATATAAGATTAAACTATCCTGGTGACTCTCGAACTATTGCGAGTACCCTCCAACTAAAAAAATGTATAAACATTCCTTGAACTTTTTAATCATCCAAATCTTACTATTTCGTCAGTTCATCAACGGTCAACTGATAATTCTGTTAATTTTTAAGAATATTTCAGTAATTTTATATTTTAAATTAAAAATATATTATTTTTTAGTTTTATTTATTTTAAAAATATTTTGTTTTTTCATTTTTTTTTCTTTCTTTTCTTCTTCCAGTTTCTCTTCTTCTTGCTCGTGGTTGCCACTACAATTCAACTTCCATCGAATTGCAGAAGAAACCCTGCAAGGCCTTTGCCTTTTCATCCATCCTATCCAAAGTGTAAGATGTACATAGTGATAGATAAATTTCCAAAAAAAAAAAAAAAAAGTCACAAAAGATAAAAGTAATTATGACAGTCTCTTGCATAATCCCAAAAGAAATCTCAACCCCTATTGCAATTCACATCCTCTGCGAATTCTTTTCAAATACATCCACTACTAGAAAAAAAGGTTTTACTGACATATTTTTAATGACACTTTTTATAAAGTGAAATAATATAATACTTATAATGACACTATTTTTTTAAGTGTTATTATATTGAATCCATACGACGTAATTTTATTAGGTTCATTTAAAGTGATACACTGTTATGACACAATTTTGTGTCAAGAAAAAATTAGATTTTTCCTTACGGTTTAGGCTCCTCAAGCGCACATAACACTTTGACAAAAACAAATCACGCGAGTCATTAGACTTTTCCTTACGAGGGCTGTGTTTCAAGAAGGCACCAAGCAACAACAATGGTTGACAGTGAGGGAAATCGGATTTTTCCTTCAAGTCAGTGAGGGAAATCGAGTGATCTAGAACGCGATTCGCAGCTTCTTCAGCCCAAACTCCTCTGCGCGAGTCACTGCATCTTCTCTACACAACCAGTTAAAGTGGTTCTATCGGCTCTGCTACTGTGTGAAGCGGTATCGACGTTGCAAAGAGGCATTATTTAGCTGCGGTCTGTACGCCACTCTTTAGATTGGTAAGTATGCTTTTGTCGATTTGCATTTTTGTGCACCTGTTTGTTTAATTTTGTTGTGATTGAGTCGATTTTCCTGTGAAATTCAGAGGCTTAAATTTAGGCCGGTTGAGTTCAGTTTTCTATACATATTGTTGTTGTGAAAAAATTGATGGGTTGTTGTTGTGGAACTCTTTTTAGATCTCCGTATGCTGGGATATTCTTATTGTGAATCTATTTTTAAATCCCTGTACGCTGGGATATTGTTAATAGGATAAGCTGGGATATTGTTGTTGTGAAAATTGTAGTATGCTTGGGCTAATAGCTGGATTGGTGTTACCATCATACTTGAGTTTTTGGGATTTTCTGATATCTTACTTGTTAAAAGCCGTGTTTAACTTTTGATCCAATTTTTTTCCCTATCTGTGCGGTTGTAGTCTTTAAAGTAGGAAGAACATCGCCTATCATTTCCATGAGCCTTCTAAACAGAAAGTAGAAAGTAGAAAGAGAGACTATATACTAGTGCCATGACAAAGTAGAAAGTAGAAAGAGACTCTATATGCCTGTTTCAACAAGTGTAGAAGTGGCTTCAATAAGTATGGAAGTTCTACTTATATTTGGTGACCCATGACAAACTATTTTTCGAATGATAGGAAGAAAGGATGAATCTTCACTACTCTTGCCTAGTAATGGAAATATGTTAGGGGTACTGGTCAACGTGATTGACAAGATTGTTGCAAAAGGAAATTTTTAGGTCTAATGCATAAAAAGTAAACCAATATAACCTATTTTCTCAAAAGGCCTAATACTCTTCCTCCCATTTTTTTCATTCTTCCAGTATGCCTTTCATCTCATTTCCTTCATTTTCTCCTAATAAGTTGTAGTGGACAGTAGCCAGCAGCAATTCTCATAGTCACACCATCAAAATCAAATCTCACTCTTTTCAGAATTTAATTAAGTAAATTTACCAACCAAGCTAGCCTAGCTATATCTGGAAGGAACACTTAAGCATAGAATTCACTAATCTGTCTGGTTCTAAATACTGCCAACCTCTTCTATAGGCCCATATCACTTTTATAACCATGTTTCAACTGTATGTGGATTTCAACTGTAAATTTGGACCCAAGTTATGTTTTCTTTATATATGAATATGACAGCTTTCAATTGCACATAAAAGAAGGGATTAACCAAACTCCTAAGTCTACCTCTTGCTCATCTTGCTCAATACAGTAGGCTGCTTTTTTTATAGTAGTATATGTTTGTCATATTCTATATTAATTCCAGGATGACCGATGACCGTGTGAAACTTAACTTGGGTCCAAATTTTATCATATCCTGCGCTGGAAGTTTACTTCAACAGTGGCTTGTTGGTTGTAAAAGAAGTCATTATATGGTTTGAAGCAATGTCCTCTGGCTTGTTTTGCGGATTAAGCAGATTAGTGGTGTAGTTTGGACTAGAGAGGTGTTGCAGGTGATTCTGTGTCTTATCAATATTCTGACATGTGTAAAGTATTACTAGTTGTTGGTGTGGACACTATTGCTATTACAAACGATCCGAATCAGAGAATTCAGAAACTCAGTCCTCTCATCAGTCACATTAGGTCTTGATTTTGAACATATAGTTGAACTTATGTGGTAGAAAAATATGTTGTTAATATATTGAATTGCAAATCATTAGATACTCCCGTGGATCCAACTGTCAAATTAATTGCAATCGATAGTTACTTTGTAGATGGTCTAAGTCATATTGAGGTGTTTTTGAGATGCTAAAATTTCTTATTTTCTATAGATCAAACATTTTTTCAATTAATATAATTACTGAGTTACTTGTAACCTCTCAAATTACTCATTGGATGTAGTTGTTCATACGTGGGTAGATAAGGATTTTTCCTACAGGGGTTTGTTACATGTATTGGGAATATGCAAGTTGAAGGGTATCGAGGTGCAGATTAAGCTGTCTTCCCTTTAGATCACTAGTTAAACCACAAGATATCATTGGTGGTATGAGTAAGAAGCTGACTGCTATTTCTCAACTGAGTGGTGAACCAAATAATGATGCTATTTACTCATTTTGCATGTGAAAGTGTGAGGTATTTGGGTTAAAGTCTGAGCAGAGTTTTGAAAGCTATTAACCGGTGCATTGGTGAATAACTAAGCAACACTTGTAAATGCACTAAATCAAGTTTTTAGTAACAGCTCAAGTTAAACTTAGTTGCCATCTTGCTTGCAAGACAAGTTGAACAACTTATTAGTGTGTCTCATGTAAAATTTGTAGATCAATTAGTTGATTTTGCTAGTGAAATGACACATCTAGTCCAAGTTGAGGGAGAAAGTTAAGAGAGGAATAAGAGTATTATATTAGGCAAAACAATAGTTAAGAGAGGAATAAGGGTATTATTTTGGGTGGTCCTTTGCTTGCCGTTTTAAATAGTAGCAGGTCAATCATAGTGTTTTGATTCTGATTTTCCAAATAATCTTACAAAAGCTTTCTAATATGATGAGTAGTGGAAACCCAGCCCATCTGTATAGTTATTCCTTTTAAGCCTCTGACGGTGATTTCGGGGATTTTTTTAAATTTTAAATTTATTTATTTATTTTTAATAAAAGAGGGGCACTGACTTTTAACTTCTTGATTTACTTGGTGAGATCTTTTTACATAGGTTTAGAAGTGTGACTGCATCCTGATTAACCTAATAACATGTCTTGGCCATTGCTCCCTTATCATGCACCTCCACACTAAGGTACATGCAAGCTGGATTACAAAGCAAGCACAATATGTTTATCAGCTTGCCTCCTTTTTTACAATCTCCATTTGTCTCAGCTTTCCCCTTTGATATGAGTTAATATCTTTCTTCCACACCTCCCCCAACCCCCTCTATTTCTCTCCCCCTTGAAAAAGTAACTGTAACTCTATTACTTATCCAAAATCAATCCACCCCAATCCTAAGTCAGCAGTTATGCAAGGCTAGAGTATTTCAAGGATTCTCCTGCTTCCTTTTTGGGGGTGGGGGGGGTGGGGGTGGGGGTGGGGGATGCTACAGGGAAAACTTCACCATCCCATTTGCCTGCTTTGTTGTTTGTTCTGCTCAAAGTGAAAGATGTCGATAATGTCAGTTGGATATGATTTCAGGAGTAGCAATATAGTAGATCTTGGTTATTTTTGTTAAAAAAAATAAAGCATGTCTATATTTGCATGCCTCTTTTTATTTTTTAGTTTTCAGCTTATCAAGTACATGCAAGGTCTGACTGTTGAACGTCTTTAGTGTCAGCCTGACTCCACTTACATTTGCATTTCCATTACTAGTCATCTTTTCTACTTTTGATCAACATAGCATCTGAAGTGCTTAGAATTCCTTCTTTAATATTTGATCCATTGATACTCTTATTCCAGATGAAGAACAAAACTCAAAGCCCAAAGAAACCACTTTCCTCCGATAAGCCTGTGAATTACTTGAATTTTGCTGATGATGAAGCTCTTAAGTAGGTAAAAGGCTTTGTTAGTTATTGGACATTTATTTTCTCATTCATGAATTTAGGTGCTAGTGAAGTAATCAGAAGTTTAGATGTAGGTATTAGATTTCAGCACTAACCGTTAGCTTGTATATTTCAGGCAATAGCTCTTTCACTCCAAGACTTTGCGGGTTTATAGATGTAAATAACATGGCTTCTCAGAGTTCCTCCACTTATCCAATTGGTAGGATAGACAATGCAAGAGAGGGAAATTCTCCTATTCAAGAAGAAGTGGGAAAGAGAAAGAGAAAAAAAATTGGTTCGTTTGAGCTCAAATTTGTGGTTCTACTAATTGAGGACTTCTTTATCCTTTGTCTTGTTTGCTTCTTCTGTTCTAAGGCCTAATACTTGGCTTTATGCATGTATCTAAAAACTTAATACTCATGTTTGAACAACTTTTGAATGTTATGAAATTTATAGGCTTACTCTTTAACATAGGTTACTTTTGATTGTTTTGAGTTTTAATGATGTCTATTTAACAATTGTGTGCTATATATATATATATAATATATTTATGACAAGGATAAAAAACATACTTTTTGTAGGAGCTCTAAATTATTATTACAATATTTTGTGAAGTATTTGATTCAATTATTCAGATGGTGAATCTATTGTGTCGCTTTTTTTGGTCATCCATTCAAACGTTTCATGACACTAAAAACCCTTCATTCCAAATGTCTATGGTGACGCTTTATTTTGTCATTTTTCAGTATTTCCTGACACAAACAAACGTCATCCCAAAGATCTATTGTGATGGTATAGTGTGACATATTTGCCATCGTTTCATGACACACAATTTTGTCATCCAAACAACCTATTGTGACCAATAAATGTGTCATATTAGCAAAATGTTTACTGATGCATAAATATGTCATCGAAACTTACCTATTGGAACCAAAAGTTGTCATAATAACATGATTTTATTGACACAATTGTTCGTCACTTAAAATACCTATGATGATGCTTTTTTCTTCACAATAGAAAATCTGGGATGACGCTAAACAGCGTCACTGCACCTATTGTGACGGCAATACGCACGACGCACTTTGGAAGCATTAGCAGCACAAAAGCGTTACTATAGCTCGCTTTAATGACGCTTTTTAGCGTTATTATAACCCTTTTTTCTAGTAGTGATCATAATTACTCCATTAACTTCTCCAGCAAATGAAAAATCAATTACATACAAACTCTTCTCTTACACAATTACAAAATGAAACTAATTTCCCAAGATGATCGAAAGGAAAATTTGTATCTTCCATCTCTGACTTATCAACTAAAAAGGCTCATTGCAAATTAACAATGAATAAAATTAGCATGGAAAAGAAACTAACCATATCGGTGGCATAACTAGCAGTGGCAGCAATGCCAGTAATGGCAACAATTATACCATACTTGAGCACATTCCAAGATTTCTTCTCAGCTCCAGCAGACGAAGGAGGCGGTGACGGAGTACTCGGAGGTGGTGGAGGTTGATCACCGAGAATAGATGAGGAAGAAATAATTAGGTCTTTAGCCGGTTCGGTGGTAACCATCGACGAAGAAATTATGATGTCTTTGGAGGAGGTGGACAAAAAGATAAAGGCCTTGCAAGGTTTCTTTTGCAATTCCTGTGGAAGTGGAATTGCTGCGACAACCAAGAGCAAGAAGAAGAGAAGCTAGAAGAAGAGAAGAGAAGAAAGAAAAAAGAATTTATTTTTAAAATAAATAAAAATAAGAAAATAATATATTTTTAATTTAAAATATAAAATTACTGAAATACCCTTAAAAATTAATGAATTATCAATTGACCATTAGCCAATTGATGGAATGATAAGACTTGAATGATTTAAAAGTTCGAGAAATATTTTTATACTCTTTTTAGTTGGAGGTCACTCGCAATAGTTTGAGGGTCATCAGGATAGTTTAACTAATATATAAACATACAAATATACATATTTATTTATATTTGTGTGTGTCTACATATACTAATATACACATATATTAATATATGCTAATATATATATGTGTGTGTGTATTTATAGTTATATGTATATATATATTTATTTATTTATTTATATGCATGTATTTATATATGTTTATATGTATATATACATACACTATTACATATTCATATATATTCATATAAATATTCATATAAATATATTTACATATTAATGTATACATATATACATATATATATATATTCACATTCATATACACATATTCATATATTTATATATACATATTTATATATTCATATATATATATGTATAAAAAAATATATATAAATATTCATATATAAACATATTTATATATTCATATTTATACACACATATATATGTATATATATTAAGATATTCATATATTTACACACGCGCACGCGCGCGCGCGCACACACACACACACACACATATAGACACACACACACAAAATATAGGCCCATCAAATTAATTACTTGATCGTTAGATTTGATAAAATTACTAAAAAAAATATTATGACCAAATTCAAATATAATCGGATATGCTTTACCATAATCTTGTATAATCTCAATAAAAATACTCAAAACCTAACACATTTAAGTAGATAAACACATTAAATTAACAATCCAATCGTTAGATTTGATAAAATCACTAAAAAAATTATTGTGACTAAATTTAAAAGTAATCGGATATGTTTTACTATCAAATTAACAATCCAATAATTAGATTTGATCATATCACTAAAAAAGAACCGTAAACAAATTTAAAGGTAATCGGATATGTTTCTCCATAGAATCTAGCATAATTTCAATAAAAATGCTTGAAACCTAATTCAATAAAAAAGATAGGCATATCAAATTAAGGATCTAACCCTTAGATTTGATAAAATCACTAAAAAAATTATAAACAAATTTAAAGGTAATCGGATATATTTTATTACATAATCTAACATAATCTCAATAAAATGCTAGAAACCTTATCCAATTAGAAAGATAGGCTTATCAAATTAACGATCCAACCACTAAATTTGATAAAATTGCTAAAAAGTAATTATGACCAAATTTGATAATAATTGGATATGTTTTACCACAGGATCTAGTATAATCTCAATAAAAATACTCGCAATCTAACACATTTACAAATATAGGCATATTAAATTAACGATCCAACTGTTAGTTTGATAAAATTGTTAAAAAAGTAATTATGATCAAATTTGATGATAATCGGATATATTTTGCCACAGAATCTAACTTAATCTCAGTAAAAATACCGAAAATCTAATATATTTCACTACAACATTATTTTCCTTTTAATGACATTTTTATGTGTCACTATAGAGGATTTTTTTTTTTTGACATTTAATCTATTATGACACTTAAAAATAGTGTCATCTAAAGTGATGTCAGGAAAAGTCTGTGACATTTATAAATATCGGAAACAAATGTTACCATAAGAACTTATGATAACGTATGTAAATGTGCTTATAAATTCCTCTTGTGACATTGTTAATGTTATAATAAAGTTAAAGACAAAACAAATATTTAAATCTTTTTTAATACATAATATTGTCACATTATGCAGCTATGGTGACATCTACATACATTAGAATTTATGTATTTTATGACATTTTATAATGCTAATAATTGTTCCAAATATAACATAAACAATTGTCAAAATAATTATTGTTTTCTGACATTTAGTATAGAACATATCTATTCTAATGTGACATTTTTATGTCGGTAATCATACATTTCATAATACTTGTGTGTGATATATTATCCCTAATATGATAACATTTATATATGTTCTTTTATTTTGACATCCCTGATATATAAATGTCACTATATTTTGAATATTGTAACAATTTAATATGTTAGACCAATTTCAACTAATCCCTGTGACAACAATTTACATTGAAAGAAAAGAAAATATCCATAAATTTAATTTAAGTTCAATATACCATCAAAATACATTTATTATGAAATATCCTAGAATCAACTAAATAAACATCAAATGTAAGAGCACTTAAACTGTAAAAATCCTAAATTTATTAATTTCTATAAGTTTGCACAAAAATTATAAAATAATGTATCCTATAAGAGTTGTAGACTAATGTCTGCTCCAAGTCAACAAGCCTGCTTCAATCTACATTTCTTTCCACCTACATAACAAAAAAATTTTGTATCAATTAATTGAAAAAAAAAATTGATTTTGACAGAGAGTGCAAGTGAATTAGAAATATACCAAAGAGTTTAGCCAAGCAACATTAGTGCCAAGGGCATCTCCAATGGTCTCCAACAATGAGTAAGGTCTAACCAAATATGCTCCATGCTCAATAACAACTTGTATGTTAACCTCACACCAATTAGGACCTAAAATATGTCCACCCACATTTTTTGTGGATTCATGTCTACAATATAGCCTTTTGCAGCAATCTTATTTGGGTCATTTAGACTTTTAAGTGACATAGAAGCACGAACATAAATAAGAAAAAAGAGAAAAACCAAAAGAAATTCAATATTGTTAATAATTTTTATTAATGAAAAAATCTCTAAATGTATAAAAGTAAAAAAAGTAAAATATACCGTCAAACATCTTGGAAGAGTAGCTGAACTTATAACTTGACCATTAGATGAATTGGGAATATTGCTAGTTGAAAAGGAAGGAAATCCTGCTGGTGAGGCAACTCCTAGCTGTGTAACTGCAGCATTCAGTTATTGTATAAGGTTGCCTTGTTCCTCAAATCTACTTTCTTGCTCTTTTAATATTTCATTCACCTTTAACAATTCCTGGTGTTGTTCATGAATTATGCGATAAGCTGCACTTTTACTTGGCAATTGACCCCATTCATCCGTTGTCAGAACATTTGATCCAAACATGCGCACCCTACCACGTTTTTCTTTACCTAAAACTTGTCCAAATATGTCATTTGGACTAATACTATCAACAAAATCTGGAGGAAGTTGGGTAGTGCATTTTGTCATCTCCCCCTATTAGTGGATTGAAATGTAAGTATGTTTAAATTCAATAATATGGATGGAACATATACAATACATCATAGAACTAAATGGAATCAAGGCAAGAGGGAAGAAAATTCTTAGTAAAGCAGTAGAAACTTCATTTCCAGAAGGTTCACCATTAGCATGTGTGTAGCACTTTTTGAACAATTCAGCCTGGGATGCAGGATGCCTAAATTTCTTTTCCTAAATACAAATTAAGTTATTTGATTCCCAATGTATTCTGTTATATTAAATTTGTCAAATATAAATTTATATTGGGTAACTTTACCAATTCATTGTGAATTCGACTATACAATTTCTTTGCAATGCAATGATTCATCTTATTGCATGCCCTAGCTTATTCTTTGCACTTCTACATTGAAAATGAATAAAGAAAAAGGTTAAGATGTAATTACTTTTAGTTTTTTATAAATAAAAAAAAATCACATATATTATACCTGGCCTTTTTCTGTGTTCCAATACTCTAAAAGTTTGACAATTTGGTCTTGTATGAGATGATCATCCCTAGAAGCATGTTGAATTGACACAGGTTGATTTAGATCAAAATATTTAGCCTTCAAATATGTCTTAAAGCTTCTCCATTTCTTACCGATAGATTTGTAGACCCAATCTTCAGTACCAGGAGGAAGGTTAAATATGTTTTGTAATTGAAAAAAACAATTAAAGTATATTATATGTAAAATCAAGAAACAATCAATTTCAATAATCAGAATCGAGTACGTAGACATAAGGCCTTTAAGTACAAGATTTATAAAAGTAGACAAGTTATACAATTATTAAAACTCATATTTGATACCTTCACCATATTTATCATTCTCAATTTGGTCTTTGCTAGTACCCAACACCAATCTATGATGTATATAGGATCATCCTTGCTATATCTGACAACTGTTCCCAAAAATTCATTTAATTTTGCAGCATTGTGTCCAATAGGTACACTTGTCTTATCAAACTCAACTTCTATGTGGTTCAAACATTTTGGCCTACCCCAAAGTCCAGTCATGAATATAGGGCCTCTTTTTTTCTTACCACTCCATCATGGCCGTTGTTGTCTTTATCAATCCCATTGACAAACTGTTATACATTAAAATACAAGTAAAATACAATTACCATTTAAAAGGTAACTTTAATTAACCCAAACCCCATCTCTGGGGATAAAAAACCAAGAAGAGCATTTCTCCATTTTCAACATCATGATGCTACTAACCCTATAAAGTCCTAGAACAAATTGCCTATGAAATATTACAACTATTTATTTCTCTTGTCAATTCTATTTGTATCATTCATTCTTCTAATTTTCCATTTTTTGGTGTATGTACAAGATTCTGTTGGTGGCATTCAATTTTGGTCCTAATAATTACACGCATTGAGTGAATGCATTCAATTCTACCCAAGGAGTTAGATTCTCACTGAGAAGCCACAAGTTGGCTTACTCTCTACTGTTCTCTTCATGAAGAATCATTATTTTCTTCAGGGGACAACTTCTGTACAGTGTATCTAATACCATAGCTTTAGTTTTGCTATATCTGTTCCCGAGCATACTTAATAATCCAAGTTCATATTTTTCCCCATCGAATAAAAGGTTTCAGTGACAATCAATCACAAGTTATAATGAGGATGAAGCCTTACTAGAGAACACCCAGCAAATCAATCCCAAGTTATACTAAGTTTCTTATGGCCAAACACCCAGCAAATTAGGTACTCCCGCACTAGGGTACTTGCTGAAATTGAAGGAACAGGGGAATAAATTGTAACTGGGAATTAGAAAGGAAAAGGGAGAATCGGTTCGTTCATGGCTCAACCGAGCCAATGCAACAACAGAGAAAACAAAACAAAAGCAAGAGCAAAATAAAGCAAGAATTTCGGTGGGACCTAGACAAACAAAGAAAGTCAACAATATAAGGTTGTGCAAATAAGCCGATGCAAGCAAAAGGAAGAAAAACAAAGGAATTCGGTGGCTAAAAAAGGCTATGGCTCACAGTTGACTACAAGAAGAAGACAAAGCAGACAGCAATAGAAGCAAAGCAGCAAAGCATGAAAATCGGTGGGGCTAAAGGGGAAAGAAAGGTCAACAAAGGTGGCTGAGAAAAGGAAGAAAGGAAATTGAATTCAGCAAACAATTTCGGTGGTGATTTTCGGCTCAATTGAGCCAAAACAAGGAAAACGGCTCAATTGAGCCGATGCAATAGCAAAGGAAACAAAGGAAATTTGGCAGCAGCTTAAGTTGGATTGTGGCTCAACTGAGCCGATGCAACAACAAAGGAAAACAAAAGTAGAAGAAGTGAAGTTTCGATGGCTTCGTAAACGGCTCAAATCGAGCCGACATCACAAAAAGAAGAATTTTGCACGGCTTAAATGGGAAGCCAATTTCAACAATCTCAATTCAACATCAATTGCAACTTTTAGCACAAGAAGACAAAGTCCAAATTGAAATCAAATTCAAGTTCAATTCTCAATTCAATTTCACAAAAGTCAACGACGGTGGAATTCATTAATTTTTCTTAGGTTTTTATTTTTTCAATTTCTAATCCTTTTTTGTTTTTGATTTCTTTAGGTATTTTCTTCTTCTTTACTTGGGACTTTTTTAGGAATTTTGTAAGCCTATAAATAAAGGCCAATTTACCATAGAGAAAGGAGGTGCACAATGTAGGAACTTAGATTTATTTTAAAATGCATCCCCAATATTTTCTCGAGATAAATAGTTCAAGGAGAATTGTGCAAGAAGGTCTTCAAATGGAGAAGAAGAAGGCTTGTCTATGAGTATCTATTTCTTTCCTTTGTTTTCTTTTTCTTGACAATGATGTATTAATTGTTTTATTGTAATTTGACATTGTTTTAGATAGTCATGATTTTTAGAGTTATTTGATCTTTTGATTAATTGATTATTATTCTTGGTATTTGATTACTTGTGCGTATTACGAGATTAATTGGCTGGGTCTTCCCATTAACTTGTTGGACAAAGGGGTTGATGGTAGTCTCGATTTGTTAGTTTCATATTTGTTAGCTTTTAACTTGCTTGGACAAAGGGGTTAAGAGTAGGGACAAAGTAATTCAAGGTTAATTAATGTCTGCTAGGATATGGATTCGTTGGTTAATTTCATGTGTAATTTACCAGGAATGGGAATTAAATCAAGGACTATAGTTAATGCATCTTTTGGGTAAGACTAGTTGAGACAGGATATGTGATGCTAAGTTACCTAGAAGATAGGGATTCATGGATTGGACAAAGAAGTGAATCTATATTATCCTTCATGATTCCAACAGAATAATTAGTTATGATAAAGATTAAGTACTTTACGTCATGTATGTCAAGATAATGGTCTAAGTTACATAATTCTACATCCTTGACATGTATATATTTTATTTTATTTTCCTTTTTATTTTTTTTTCACTTTATTGAGTCGGTTAAATAATGAAAGAAAGGTGATCAGTGTATACTTGTTCCTTGAGGATCGACACTCGTTTGAACCCTATGCTATGTTAATGATGAGTACGCTTGCTCATATGTGTAATTTGGAGTTAACGTGTTAATGTAAAATTGATTGAAAATATGCTTATTTTTATATGATTTTTATACCAAATTCGGATGCATCAGAGACTAATGAAAATGGCCCAGTAGAAGCTAATGACAAAGCACCATTCCAAATACAACCTTGCAACAAGACTTTTCTTTTCTTGATAGAGGGCTCCTTTCCTTCACATCTTTGTGGGTGAAAAATATGTGTGCGTGCGTGTGTGTGTGTGTGTGTGAGAGAGAGAGAGAGAGAGTTTTTTCCTCCCCCAATTATCTACACCTTTCTTTATCACTAGTTCACCACCACCACATCAAAGTAATCACAAAAAGAAACAAGATTTGCAGTAGCTACTACTGAGCTTTATCACTTTTGAATACTGCTATTGCAACTAAGTGGTCTAAACTAATTTATGAATGAAAGCAATAGCTGCTGTTGAAAAGATCAAAGAAAACAAGAAATAAAAGATGGCATTACAACAATAGCTTCACAAAAGATGGACCTGTGATCAAACAAAGGAAGCTGCAATATATTCCAATCCCCTCTCCTATAACCAGAAGGATTTTGTTTGTCAAAAGTGTAGAGTTCATTAGGCTTTCCTTGTGGCTGCAATCTTATCTCCAAGCATAAAGTGTTCTCACATGGTGGCGAATACTAAAACCAAAACAAGTTTCAGCTCTCAAAGATATTTAAAATGTCACTCTAATTATATTATTTTGTTAAATATTTAAATTTTTTAAAAAAACGGACAATACATTAGCAAAACACTTGACTAGAAGAAGAATGTATTTCTTCCTTCAATTCATTTTTCAATCTTTTTCTTCTTTTCTTAGGAAGGGAAGATCCAGCACAAACAGATGAAACAATAGTGAAAAAACTGAAGTGAATAAGCTAGATCTACTAAACACCAACCAGTTAAGGTATAAGCATGCAATGATAAATATTAACCACTTTTAGGTATAATCAGAATACTATCCTAATGCAAAGTGGGGAAAGGTTCCTATAGTGAAACTTAAGGGGAAGAGCTACACCAACCACCCCTCTCTTTCTTTTTAAAGAATAACTGTCTTAATTACAATAACAGTTGCCAAATCAACATCCTTGACTGAATAAGCAGTAGCAAATGACAGAAAATATGTATATCCCTAGTAATACTATAATTCTTTCTTCCTAATCCATGAACAATAGTAGGACAAAGCTTCAAACTTAGAAACAAGTATGAACTGCCTTAAAAGAACAGCATGGATAGCAGGCAAGGTTACTAGGTTATTATACCTCCTAAACAATCCCTCCCTTCCCCCCCCCCCCCCAACTGTTAGGGTTGAAAAGTGCTTCATGTAACATATGTATTGAATAGAAATCAACACCAACTTAAACTTTTCCAAGGGAAACAAGAAATCCATGTCCAGGTGTAGGCTAAAATTCTCTATAGGCTCTAGAAATTTGGCCGAATCATAAGCCCGTACACCATTTAGCTGCTAGCAACACCACAATCACCAATCACATAAATCCACTATTACCAGCCACTTTAAAGTGATAGCTCTAGTGTACTTAATTGCAAAAGAAATTCGTATTTTAAGAAGTAGAGGGAACAAAAGGATTTTGTCTATAAAAAACAATGTAGAGTTCATTGAGCTTTCCTTGTGGGTACCATCTTATCTCCAAGCATAAAGTGTTCTCACATGGCGAATACTAAGACCAAAACAAGTTTCAACTCTCAAAGATATTTAAAATGTCACTCCAAT
Organism: Voacanga thouarsii; assembly: GCA_026120185.1. NCBI lineage: Eukaryota > Viridiplantae > Streptophyta > Magnoliopsida > Gentianales > Apocynaceae > Voacanga > Voacanga thouarsii. The sequence continues at coordinate 170,611 of JANUWF010002415.1, read as the reverse complement.
TATATTATTTTGTTAAATATTTAGATTTAAAAGAAAACTGGACAATACATTAGAAAAACACTTGACTAGAAGAAGAATGTGTTTCTTCCTTCAATTCCTTTTTCAGTCTTTTTCTTCTTTTCTTAGGAAGGGAAGATCTAGCACAACAGATGGAATAATAGTGAAAAATTGAAGTGAAAACAATAGTGAAAAAATTGAAAACAAATGGGATACTATTCCAGTTAAAATTAGTCTTAAGAATCTTGGTTCTTGAACTCCACTCCTAACTTGTTATCCTGAAAACTCAAATCTCTATCATTTATACTATTCTAGTTAAAATTAGTCTTAAGAATTCCCTTAGCAAGCTCTTGTTAGTGTTGTACCATAGAGGCAATCAATTGTACATTGTATATAACGCATTTTATTTTAATAAAATGCATTATTTATCTTACAGTTTCTTTTTATTTATTTTAAGTAATATATTTGTTTGATAAAGTCTTTAGTACAACACTGTGTTAAGGAAATCAAGATAGAGATCATGATATGAGATTCCTACTACACTGGATGGTGTTAGTACTTAAATAGTCCCTAGTCATAGTATTAATGAGACAGGACATCATTAATGCGTTAAGACTAGCATGTGTTAGACTTCCTGATTTGATCAGGCGGTCGTTCTCATAATCGCGAGTATTGAGATACTCAAAGTTAACACATGGATTCTTGTTAATAGAATAAATTCATTGGATGACCTAGCTTTGAGATAATCACATGGATAACTATTTAGTGCCAGTGATATAATCTCAATATAGCAAACGTGTAAGTATCCTTAGTCTTAAGATCTCCAAGGTGCTTTGTTTGCTAAGCTTTGTACTTTGATTCCAATCTCCGGAGCTCGATTGAGGGCCGCCTATGGGATGGATATTAGGTACATTGTGAGGTAAACGAAAGTAGTTGAGAGGGTCAATAAAGGATTCACCACTCCTAATATTAGGAGCGAATATCTCATGGCCACTTGTAGGAATTACTACTTAGAAAGTCCTTGGCCAAGGCGATTGTGTATTGGAAACAATTCCAATTGATACACATCTAGAGTAGTGGGTTCCTGGTACAAGTACTATTGTATTTGGGCTAGAATTAATTTTGGAGGGAGTTGACACTAATTCCGTACTCCAAACCGAATGAGATATTGTATGGTGAAAGGAGTTAATTGCATTGAAGTTTGTTATTGAAGGGTTCATGCCAAGCCACTTGACTTCTTGGACTCTTAGGTGGTCACGATATGTTGCTAGATATTGCTCATGATCTGGGAATATGGGTTTATTAATTGATGAATTAATAAACAAATCCTGATTAGAATTAATAGGATTAATTCTAATTAATTATGGATTATTAATCTCAAAGACGTTTGGATTAATTCATGTTTGCCACCAATTAATTGAGAAACCTAATAGGTCACACACAATAGAGGATTATATACTCAAGATGTTATTTGATAGCATAGTGGGGTTGATTGAAAGAAAGAGAAGTTATTGTGGACAAATTATAATTAGTTATAATTTGTTGTCCAAGTTATAATTGTGAGAACATGATGTTTCCAATTACAATTAGAGAATTCTAATAGGATTAGAATTCTCAATTTGGGGAGGGAAATTTCGTGTAACATATAGTAGAGTCACACGAAACCCTAGCTTAGGAATTGAACATACGAAACAACAGCTTCTTCTTCTCTTTCTCTCTCTCTCGTTTTGCTGAAAACGAAAACAGCCCTAGCTGCCTTCTTTTTCTACTAGCACAGGAAGTTTTAGTGCTTGAGTATTCCTCTGTGTGGATTACTATTAGAGATAATCACACACTGTGATTATAGTGGTTAGTCGTCCAACTCTTGTGGAGTTTGCATAAGAGGATTGTTGGATCGTGCTTCGACTTGAAGAAGATCAATTTTGTTCTTCAGACGATCACCTAACGGTAAAAGCTGTTACCTTTATTATCATTATATCTTATTTTCCACACATAGACGAGTCCTGGGAGACTATCTCATTTTATTTTCTGCTGTGCCGTATACGATACGAGCCTGAGATACCCAACAGCTCTATCAACTATGGAAACTCAAACAAATAGGATAGAGGACCACTGTCGTATAATGGACAGAAGAAGTTAAATAGTGGTCTTTCTCAATCCACGAATAACATAGATTTCCTTACCTAGCATCAACATTGATATTCACAACAGAACCTACAACGCATGTATACATTTAGCACTGCAAGCTTTGGGAGACAAGTATGAAGTGCAGAAAAATTTTCAAAAACAATTTATCAATCCTAATTCTCATTCCAGTGTCTTGGATAGTTTATCAAAAATAGTTTGTTTATAGATTCTATAACATTCTATATCTTCTTTGCATAGTATAATCTTCAAAACAGCAAAAAAAAGACAGACATCTCATATAAAAAACTTCCAATTTTATGTTCCAAAGAGATAGACATCTCATAAAGCTAAACTACCAGAAGCTAAAACTTCAGTACATTATCAGAAAACAAAAAATGTCTATAAAAAAATTAACATGGACAAATTTTTACAAACAATTGCATAAGTAACATGGACAAACAAATTAAAGTTGTATGAAGCCAACATTTTCACTCACTCCTGAATTGCATAAGTTTCTATGAAGACAACATTTTATACCAAAAGAATTAGAGATCTTTCATGCCTAATTTCCACTCACTCCTAAAACTTGTATCATGCTTCATAGAAACTTGTAAAGGAAAGCAACATCAGTATAGTGAAGGTTAGGAGAGAAAGGAGTAAGGAAAAAAAAATTCCTCCTATTTGTGTCAGCACCACCATCTCTTCCAACCTCTCTAAGTAATTTACGTCCATTATCATCTCTAAATGAACAAATGAGTAATGTGAACTACCAAGAAACTGCATAGTATGACAACACTGGGGAAGTACTTAAGAAAATTGCTGTACAAATATAAAAAAAGAAATCTTTTGAGCTTCTGAAGCATGGATAAATAATTCAGTACACATTATCATGACTTTTGCTACTTGACAAGATCTTTGTTTACCCAAACTTCCATATTTTAAGTGCCATAGGAGTTTCCAAGTAGCCACTGTATTTTTCACATTTTTTGGGATTGTTAGCCAAATGTTTCTCTTTATTCAAATCACAAAGTCTATGATTATCCATTTACCCTGAACTCTCTTGTTTCAAACACTCTGTATACTCTGGTATTATAGCATATCACAAAAGGCTGTGTGGGAAAAGTAAGTGTATAAAATCTAAAAAGTCAGCAAGTGCATACATTGTTCCCGGTATGACATGTGCATTTACTGTATCACATATGTCCAAGAAAAGGGGGGAGAAACCCAAAAACCAAATGAAGGACTCTAGCATCACCACAATAGATACAAACTCAGCCAAAGACAGAACCACAACGGAAATGCAATCCATAGCAAAATGATGATAAATTCTGGACAGGAGATGTAACAAAAATCTAGAGCCTAGTAAAATTCTTTATGCATTTTCAGTAAGTGTTAAAGTGCTTCCATACCATATTCCTCAAGCTAAAAAACACAGAAACACAATGGAAACAGCCCGCACATCCATAACATTGATAACCAGATACACAAAGTGAATCAAATATATATTATCCGTATAGGAGAAACTATTTTCAGCTTGCTTCTTAAGAACAATGAAAAATGATCAAAAGAAAAGGCAGAAATACTGGGCAGCTAGCTCCTTGGTGTGAATGACCATCATGGCATATCTTATCATGGTCAGATATAAGGGCTTGTAAAAGGAAAACAATAGGGAAAAAAATCATCCTATTGTGAGTGAAAATAAGTAAACATTTAGCAGACTAGTACAATTTATTTCCAAGGCCCATTCATCCTTTGTAAGGTTACATATCAAATAGCATGCTCTTTAATTACCATCAATCCTATCAGTTGCTAAAGGTCCATTCCACCCCAAGTATGTAGAGGGAAGTGTAAGGTATCTCATGCATATCTTATGTGGCGCAGTGGAAAGAATAAGAACAAGATACCATCCCAGAATCTGCATACGTGTGGAAAACAAGACATAAAGAGAAGAAGATCACCTTTCTAGGGAGTCCTTGTCGTTAAAATTTTTTGCTTTCTCGTCCGAAGAGCGATCCAGCAATCCTCTTGATTAAACACCACGAGAGTCGAATGTCCAGCCACTACAATCACAATGTGTGATTATTTCTAACAGAAATTTACACGGAGGATCACTCTTAAGCACCAAGATATTTCTGTGCTAGCAGAAAAACAAGAGGCGGCTAGGGGTTTGTTTTCATTTTTAGAGGAACAACGAGAGAGAGAGAAAGGGAAGGGTTTTGGAGGATGTTGTTTTCGTGTATTACTCTCATCAATAGGTCTCATGTATATATCCCATATATAACGAAAAACCCTACTGAAAACACTCTATCTGAGAATTCTAAAATAATTAGAATTCCCTAATTGTAATTGAAACAATCAAGTTCTTACAATTACAATTTGGCTTATGAAATATAACTAATTATAATTTGGCCATAACAACTTCTCTTTCTTGCAATTAACCCCACTATGTTATCAAATAACATCTTGAGTATATAATCCTCAATTGTGTGTGACCTATTAGGTTTCCCAGTCAATTGGTAGCGAATATGAATTAATTCAAACATCTTTGAGATTAATAATCCATAATTAATTAGAATTGATCATATTAATTCTAATCAGGATTGGTTTATTAATTCATCAATTAATAAACCCATATTCCGCAGATCATGAGCTGTATCTAGCAACACATCATGACCACCCAAGAGTCTAGGAAGTTATGTGGTTTGACATGAACCCTTCAATAACAAACTATAATGCAGTTAACTCCTTTCACCATATAATATCTCATTCAGATTGAAGTATGAAATTAGTGCCAACTCCCTCCAAAATATATTATTTCTGGCCTAAATATAATAGTACTTGTACCAAGAACCCACTACTCTAGATGTGTATCAATTGGAACTGTTTCCAATACATAGTCGCCTTGGCTAAGGACTTCTCGAGTAGTAATTTCTACAAGTGGACGTGAGATTTTTGCCCCTACTATTAGGAGTGTTGATGTTGGGTATCTAAGGCTCGTATCCTATACGGCGCAGCAGAAAATAAAACGAGATACCATCCCAGGACTCGCCTATGTGTGGAAAACAAGACATAAAGATAATAAAGGTATCAGCTTTTTACCTTTGTTTCATCGTCCAAAGAACAAAATTTCTTCTTCAAGTCGAGGCGTGATCTAGCAATTCTCTTGATCCAAATTCACGATAGAGGAACATCTAACTACTATAATTAGTGTGTGATTATCTCTAATAGTAATCCACATGGAGGAATACTCAAGCACGAAGTTTTCTGTGCTAGCAGAAAATCTAAGTGGCGGCTAGGGTAGTTTCTCAAGAACAATCGAGAGAGAGAAAAGAAAGATGGTTGTGTGTTGCCTAGAGCGTCCGTTGATCCAACCTCAGCTAGGAACTTGCCTAGAGTGTTCATTGATCCAACCTCACCTAATTATAATTTGACAATAACAACTTCTCTTTCTCCCAATTAACCCCACTATGCTATCAAATAATATCTTAAGTATATAATTCTCTATTGTGTGTGATCTATTAGGTCTCCCAGTCAATTGGTAGAGAACATGAATTAATCCAAACGTCTTTGAGATTAATAATTTAAAATTAATTAGAATTAATCCTATTAATTCTAATTAGGATTAGTTTATTAATTTATCAATTAATAAACCTATATTCCTAGATCATGAGCGGTATCTAGCAACACATCATGACCACCCAACAATCCAAGAAGTCAAGTGGCTTGACATGAACCCTTCAATAACAAACTTCAGTGCAATTAACTCCTTTCACCATACAATATGTCATGCATATCATATATGGCGCAGTGGAAAGACTAAGAACAAGATACCATCCCAAAATCTGCATACGTGTGGAAAACAAGACATAAAGAGAAGAAGATTACCTTTCTAGTGAGTCCTTGTCGTTAAAATTTTTTTCTTTCTCGTCTGAGGCACGATCCAGCAATCCTCTTGATCAAACACCACGAGAGTCGAATGTCCAGCCACTACAATCACAATGTGTGATTATTTCTAACAGAAATCTACACGGAGGATCACTCTTAAGCACCAAGATATTTCTGTGCTAGCAGAAAAACAAGAGGCGGCTAGGGGTTTGTTTTCATTTTTAGAGGAACAACGAGAGAGAGAGAGAAAAGGGAAGGGTTTTGGAGGATGTTGTTTTCGTGTATTACTCTCATCAATAGGTCTCGTGTATGTATCCCATATATCATGAAAAACCCTACTAAAAATACTCCATCTGAGAATTCTAAAATAATTAGAATTCCGTAATAATTGAAACAATCAAGTTCTTATAATTACAATTTGGACTATAAATTATAACTAATTATAATTTGGCCATAACAACTTTTCTTTCTCGCAATTAACCCCACTATGTTATCAAATAACATCTTGAGTATATAATCCTCTATTGTGTGTGACTTATTAGGTTTCCCAGTCAATTGGTAGCGAACATGAATTAATTCAAAAATCTTTGAGCTTAATAATCCATAATTAATTAGAATTGATCATATTAATTCTAATCAGGATTGGTTTATTAATTCATCAATTAATAAACCCATATTCCGCAGATTATGAGCGGTATCTAGCAACACATCATGACCACCCAAGAGTCTAGGAAGTTAAGTGGTTTGACATGAACCCTTTAATAACAAACTATAGTGCAATTAACTCCTTTCACCATATAATATCTCATTCAGTTTGGAGTATGGAATTAGTGCCAACTTCCTCTAGAATATATTAATTCTGGCCTAAATATAATAGTACTTGTACCAAGAACCCACTACTCTAGATGTGTATCAATTGGAACTGTTTCCAAAACACAGTTACCTTGGCTAAGGACTTCTCGAGTTGTAATTCCTATAAGTGACCGTGAGATATTCGCCCCTACTATTAGGAGTGGTGAATCATTTATTGCCCATTTCAACTATTTTCGTTTACCTAATAATGTACCCAATATCCATCCCATAGGTGGCCCTCGATTTGGCTCCAAAGATTGGAATCAAAGCACAATATGCAGCCAACAAAGTACCTTGGAGATCTCAATTCTAAGAATACTTGCACGTTTGTTATATTAAAATTATATCACCGGCACTAAATAGTTATCCATATGATTATCTCATAGTTAGGTCATCCAATGTACTTATTCTATTAACAAGTATCAACGTGTTAACTTTAAGTATCTCAATATTCACGGATATGAGAAACACCGTCTGATCGAATCAGGAAGTCTAACACATGCTAGTCTTAACTCATTAATGATGTCCTATCTCATTAATACTACGACTAGGGACTATTTAAGTACTAACACTATCCAGTGTAGTAGGAATCTCATATCATGATCTCTATCATGATTTTCTTAACATAGTGTTGTACTAGGGACTTTATCTAATAATTATATTACACAAAAGTAAACAAAGGAAACTATAAGATAAATAACGCCTTTTATTAAATAAAATGTGTCACATACAACGTACAAGTGATTGCCTCTAGGGTAGAACACTAATAAACTCCCACTTGCACTAGAGCCAATCATTCATGTATCTAATACCGAATGACTCAACATGCCTATCATATTTCTTTTGGGATAGTGCTTTTGTAAGCGGGTTAATTATGTTCTCATTAGTGAGAACTCTCTCTATCTTTACATTATTCCTATCTATGATCTCCCGGATCAAATGATAGTGTCGCAGTACGTGTTTAGATCGTTGGTGAGACCGTAACTCCTTTGCATGTGTAATGGCTTAGTTGCTGTCACAATATAGGGATATTAGACAAACAATGCTAGGAACCACACCCAATTCTGTCACGAACTTCTTGATCCAAACGGCCTCCTTAGCTGCTTCCGAAGCAGCTATGTACTCAGCTTCTGTCGTAGGGTCGGCAATAGTCTCTTATTTGGAACTCTTCCAACTTATTGCCCTTCCGCATAACGTAAACACGTAGCCAAATTGTGATTTAAAATCATCTTTGTCAAATAAAAAACTGGCATCAGTATACCCGTTTATTTTCAAATCACATTCTCCATATACTAAGAACACATCGTTAGCCCTTCATAAGTATTTCAGAATGTTCTTTATAGCCGCCCAATGATCCTCACCAGGGTCAGAGTGGTATTTGCTTGTCAAACTGAGAGCATAAGATACATTGGGTCTAGTACATATCATAGCATACATGATAGATCTAACTGTCGAGGTATATAGAATCTTACTCATGCGATCCCTTTCAACTTGTGTCTTGAGAGACATCGACTTTGAAAGGCTTACACCATGTGACATGGGTAAGAATTCCTTTTTGGATTGATCCATGATAAATCTCTTTAGCACTTTATTTATGTATGTAGACTGCGAAAGACCTAGCAACCTTTTGGATTTTTCTCTATAGATCCTTATTTCGAGAATATAGGTTACTTCTCTAAGGTCTTTCATGGAGAATTATTTGGACAACCAAACTTTAACCGTTTGCAAGACAGGTATATCATTTCCTATTAGCAATATGTCATCTACAAAAAACAATAAGAAAATAATTGCACTCCCACTAACTTTCATGTATACACAAGGCCTATCCATGTTTTAAATGAAATCAAATTCTTTGATTGTTTCATCAAAATGAATGTTCCAACTCCTAGAAGCTTGCTTTAGTCCATAAATAGACCTTTGCAGCTTACACACCTTTGTGCTATCATTGGATGTGAAACCCTCAAGTTATGTCACATACACTTCCTTAGTCAGATTTCTGTTTAAAAACTTTGTTTTCACATCTATTTGACAAATCTCATAATCATAATGAGTGGCAATGGCTAGGAGTATCCTAATGGATTTTAACATAGCTACTGGCGAGAAGGTTTTGCCATAGTCAATACCATGTTATTGATGATAACCCTTCGCCACTAGTCGTGCTTTATAGGTAACTATGTTACTATCTATGTCTGTTTTCTTCTTGAAAACATAATAGGTTTAATTCCTTTAGGTGGATCAACCAAAGTCCATACTTGGTTGTCATACATGGAATCCATCTCTGACTTCATGGCCTCAAGCCATTTGTCAGATTCTGAACTGTTCAGAACATCCTTGTTGGTAGTAGGCTCATCTTCATCTATGTGCAATACGTCATTGTGGTCACTAATGAGAAATTCATATCTCTTAGGTGCCACACGTATCCTATTAGACCTACGAGGTTCTTGTGTAGTGGAAGATTCATCTATTCTGTCAATAGATGTGGGATCAGATGGTTGATCCTTATTGGTTTGATCTTCTTGAACTTCACTAAGTTCAATTTTACTCCTACTGTCCCATTTGAGCATGTGCTCATTCTCTAAGAAGACGACATGCTTAAAAACAAACACTTTATTTTTGGAAGGGAGGTAAAAGTAATATCCGAAAGATTCTTTCGGATATCCTACAAACAAACACTTGTCAGACTTATTATCAAGTTTGTCTGACTATGGCCTTTTGACAAAGGCAGGACAACCCCATACTCGCAAGTGAGATAACTTAGATTTCTTACTAAAGAACATCTCCAATGGAGTAGAATCAACCAATTTTATTGAAGCTCTATTTAGTATATAAATAGAAGTCTCTAGTGCATACCCCCAAAATGATATTGGTAGGTCTGCAGAAGCCATCATAGTCCATATCATGTCTAGAAGGGTTCGATTCCTTCTCTCAGATACACCGTTATGTTAAGGTGTATATGGTGGAGTCCATTGAGATAATATCTCATTATCTCTAAGATAACTCAGAAACTCTTAGCTCAAGTATTCTCCTCCTCTATATGATCTTAGAGTCTTAATACTTTTGCCAAGTTGTTTCTCTATTTCATTCATGAAGTCTTTAAACTTATCAAAGGCCTCAGATTTGTATTTCATTAAATATAAATACCCGTATCGTGAGAAATCATCGATAAAGGTTATGAAATAGTTATAACCTCCTTTAACTTATATTGACATTGGGCCACATACATCAGAATGTATGAGTTCTAATAACTCCTTGGCCCGTTCTCCTTTTCCTGAAAAAGGAGTTTTAGCCATTTTACCTAGTAAACAAGACTCGCATGTGTCATATGATTCACAATCAAATGACCTTAAGTCACTAAGTTTGTGTAACTTAGAAACGCGATTTTTGTTTACATGGTCCAAACGACAATGCCATAAGTAAGAGGTGTTAGAGTTATCTATTTTAGGTTTCTTATTATTTATATTAAGCATTTGATTATCCAAGTCTAGAAAATATAAACCATTAACCAGAGTTGATGTACTATAATGAGTATCATTCAATGAAAAAGAACAACATTTATTCTTAAATATCAAATGAAATCCATTTAAGTCTAAACACGCAGCTGAGATAATATTTTTCATTAAAACTGGAACATAATAACAATTTTGTAATTCTAGAACTAATCCCGAAGGCAGGTTCAACTCGTATGTCCCCACAACAAGTGCAGCAACCTTTGCCCCATTTGCAGTACGTAGGTCCACCTTACCTTTCTCTAGCCTTCTACTACCCTTTAGTCCCTACAAGTTATTGCACAAATGAGATCCATATCCGGTATCTAATACCCATATCTCATTTCTAAATGTAGTATTTATCTCAATCATAAACATACCCTGAGTAGAAGTAGAAATATTTGCAAGCTTCTCTTTCTACTTCTTGTCCTTAACAGTCTCCAAATAGGCCTTGAAGTTGCGCCTCCAGTGGCCCATCTTGCCACAATGATGGCATAGGCCCTTGGTAGCAGCGTCCTTCTTCTTCACACCACCTTTGGGCTTCATAAGAGCCTTCTTCTTCTTCATTTGAACTTTCTTCTTAGAGGAAGAAGATTCTACTATTAAAACTGCATTGGAATCCTTTTTCATGGAGGACTCCATAGTTTTGAGAAGAGTGATCAACTCAGGAACGGTGGACTCAATCTTATTCATCTGATAGTTAATCACAAATTGTGAGAAACTATTAGGTAAAGATTGTAGAATTAAGTCAATACTTAAGTCATGATCCATCGCGAACTCGAGAGATCCAAGTTTCTCTATTAAGCCCAGCATCTTCAGCCCATATTAAGCCCAGCATCTTCAGCCCATAAGTGGCCACAAAAGAACCTCTATCATTTTGCAACGGAATAGTTGCTTTGAGATCTCATATCTCTCAATTCTGGCTTGAGCATCAAACAGCTTTCAAAGATGTAGTATAATTGATTGAGCATCCATATGCTCGTGCTGTTTTTGCAGCTCGGAAGTCATGATGCCAGCAAAATACACGATGCTATATCACAATCCTCATTGTGCCTTTTGTGGACAGCATGCTCATCACCATAAGCATCTTCAAATGGAGGTGGCGGAATATGAGCATCTAGCACGTAGAGCAACTTTTTCGATTTGAGAACGATTCTCAAATTTCTATACCAGTCGAGGTAGTTTAATTCGGTTAACTTGTTGGTCTCCAAAATGCTACATAGGTTAGGTCCGTAGATATGATGCAAGTGACCTAAATGTAAAGATAGTGAGGATTAGCTACTGTATATGCACATGAAATGCAAATAATTAGGACTTTAATTAAACGCATTTTTACTCCACTATTTTACTCAAACTAATAGCCCCCACTACTGATTCGGGAAAGCCCGTTGGAAGCTTTTCTAGTGGACCGGTATCTAAATTTCTCAAGAATAACCTTGGGTTTGCCTAACAAGCCACCCTTAAGTTCATTGGTAGGTATCCAATACCAATTACATCGTATGTAATTACCAGATCATTGGGTGATTAACAACTTTTAATCTTAAAGCCTTTTGGGCTACCCTAACTTTTCCTCTAAATTTCTTTATGCTTAAGTTTACCCAATCGGGATAAAGAATTTAGTTAAACTTAACCCATTAATAAGGAATTTAATTCCACAGTTTGAACATACCCGATGTCGAGTAGGCTTGGGTTTGCCCAACAACCTGGTCTTGCAAAAGGACTCCCGTTCTTACTATATTAACAGAAGGAATTAATTTTTAATATTAATTCAGGGATTTGTTCCTTTTAGTGATTTCATTGAATGAGATGCATAAAAATCAATAAATCACATAATTGATAATTATGGTAATAAAGCGATTACGTGGTCTAGTTATGGACTTTACCCTAAATTAATTTCTTTGAGCCATAAAAGAAATTAATATAGTTAACCCTATGTGTTCATGCATGATTTAAGTAGAAGATCTTACCTTCTCGCCTTGTTTTGGTTGCCATCTCCAGAATAGAATAATTCCACTCCTATCTATCATATGTAAACTAATTATATAATTTCCTAAAGAGAGAAAACCTCGAGTTACATTCGAGGGAATTAGATGAGGAGAGAATTACACAAGAATTCTAGAGAAGACAGGACACACAGGCCCTATTTCATAAAAAACCAAAATTGTAAAATGCATGAACATGTATAATTTGTTTTAGTCCATAACCATCCACCATGCCATTGACTATGCTTAAACAAAATAAACATATACTTTTTATTATTCCAAAATCACTATTTTGGAAAAATAAAATAAATTCTAAAATTAATATTTTTGAAAAATACATTAATTTTAAATTTTCAAAATCAATATTTTGAAAAATAAAATTGTTTGTCTCAAAACTAATTTTGAGAAAATGCTTCCAAGTCCCGTCTCTGGCAATGAAAACGGCGGTCCCGTTGGCCGGTTAGTGGGCGGGGGTTTGGGGGGCAGCGCCCCTGTGGAGAAATTTTTATTTTACTGCCTCTCATCAAATGAGATTTTTCCCTTTCAAAATTCTATTCCAGGAATTTTTTTTTGTAAATAGTTGGAACGTTGCAAACAGAGTAGAAAGAGTGCCGGTTTGAAGGCCAGAGCCAGTGCCGGCTCTGTTATGGTTTTTTTTTTTAAATTCTCTTCCAAAAATGATTTCTGGACATTGCGAACAAAACAGAACCGGTTCCGGTTCGGATGCCAGAGCCGGCGTCGGCTGTAGTTTGGAAGTGGCGGCGATTTTTTAGAAAAATTATCCAGAAACAGTTTTTGGTGCCCTAATCTTCTGCAACAGATCAGTGAGAATAATTCTCAGTAGAATTTTCTAATTTGAAGCTCAAAACAACAACCTATTTGTTAGTTTAAACAAAACAAAATAGACATTCAAATTCACAAGATGAAACGAATGGTAACAACCATGTTCAGGAAAACGTTTTTCTGTAGAAAATTTTCAGCACATAAAGAAAGCACCTTTCGAAATATGCTATAACTTTTACACATTCATATTGTGCTACGAACCCAAACCACAAAGCTCGAAACAATTTCGACTCGAGTGAAAACAATTTTCACAGCAAACAAAGACAATCACGAATACATGAAAATAGTTTTTCATGCCAAAACAATGTCCGTAAACCACACATAGCATAGCTTTGATACCATTGTTGGGTATCTCAGGCTCGTATCCTATACGGCGTAGCGGAAAATAAAACGAGATACCATCCCAAGACCCGCCTATGTGTGGAAAACAAGACATAAAGATAATAAAGGTAACAGCTTTTTACCTTTGTTTGATCGTCTGAAGAACAAAATTTCTTCTTCAAGTCGAGGCGCGATCGAGCAATCCTCTTGATCCAACTTCACGAGAGTGAAACATCTAACCACTATAATCACAGTGTGTGATTATCTCTAACAGTAATCCACACAGAGGAATACTCAAACACGAAGTTTTCTGTGCTAGCAGAAAATCTAAGTGGCGGCTAGGGTTGTTTCTCAAGAACAATCGAGAGAGAGAGAGAGAGAGAGAGAGAGAGAGAAGAAAGAGGGTTGTGTGTTACCTAGAGTGTCCGCTGATCCAACCTTAGCTAGGGTTTCGATTATATTATATATATAACCGAAAAATCCTGCTAAAACAGAGAATTATAATCCTATTAGAATTCCCTAATTGTAATTGGAAACATCATGTTCTCACAATTACAATTTGGACCATAAATTATAACTAATTATAATTTGTCCACGACTTCACTTTCTCCCAATTAACCCCACTATGTTGTCAAATAACATCTTAAGTATATAATCCTCTATTGTGTGTGACCTATTAGGTTTCCAAGTCAATTGGTAGAGAACATGAATTAATCCAAATATCTTTGAGATTAATAATCCATAATTAATTAGAATTAATCATATTAATTCTAATCAGGATTGGTTTATTCATTCATTAATTAATAAACCCATATTCCGCAAATCATAAGCGGTATCTAGCAACACATCACGACCACCCAAGAATCCAGGAAGTCAAGTGGCTTGACATGAACCCTTGAATAACAAACTTCAGTGCAATTAACTCCTTTCACCAAACAATATCTCATTCGGTTTGGAGTACAGAATTAGTGCCAACTCCCTCTAGAATTAATTCTGGCCTAAATACAATAGTACTTGTACCAAGAACCCACTACTCTAGATGTGTATCAATTGGAAGTATTTCCAATACACATATGCCTTGGCCAAGGACTTCTCAAGTAGTAATTACTACAAGTGGCCGTGAGATATTCACCCCTACTATTAGGAGTGGTGAATCCTTTATTGACCCTCTCAACTACTTTCCTTTACCTGACAATGTGCCCAATATCCATCCGATAGGTAGCCCTCGAATGAGCTCTGGAGATTGGAATCAAAGTACAATGCTCAGCAAACAAAGTACCTTGGAGATCTCAAGTCTAAGAATACTTTCATATTTGCTATATTAAGATTATATCACTGACACTAAATAGTTATCCATGTGATTGTCTCAAAGCTAGGTCATCTAATGAACTTGTTTCATTAACAAGTATCCATGTGTTAACTTTGAGTATCTCAATACTCACAGATATGAGAACCACCGCCTGATCAAATCAGGAAGTCTAACACATGCTAGTCTTAACGCATTAATGATGTCCCGTCTCATTAATACTACGACTAGGGACTATTTAAGTACTAATACTATACAGTGTAGTAGGAATCTCATATAATGATCTCTATCATTATTTCCTTAACACAGTGTTGTACCTGGGACTTTATCGAACAGCTATAATACTTAAAAGTAAACAAAAGAAACTATAAGATAAATATTGTCTTTTATTAAAATAAAATATATTGTATACAATGTACAAGTGATTGCCTCTAGAGCACAATGCTGACAAACTCCCACTTGCACTAGAGTCAATCATTCATGTATCTAATACTGAATGACTCAACACGACAATCATATTTCTTTTGGGATAGTGCTTTTGTAAGCAGGTCAGCTATGTTCTCATCTATGAGAATTCTTTCTATCTTTATTTCCTTAGCTACTTCAGAAGCAGCTATGTACTTAGCTTCTGTCATAGAGTTGGCAATAGTCTCTTGTTTGGAACTGTTCCAACTTATTACCCCTCCGCACAATGTAAACACGTAGCTAGATTGTGATTTGAAATCATCTTTGTTAGATTGAAAATTGGCATCAGTATGCCTATTTATTTTCAAATCACTTTCTCCATATACCAAGAACTTATCCTTAGTCCTTCTTAAGTATTTCAGAATATTCTTTACAGCCACCCAATGAACCTCACCAGGGTCAGAGTAGTATTTGCTCGTCAAACTGAGAGCACAAGATACATCGAGCCTAGTACATATCATAGCGTACATGATAGATCTAACTGTCGAGGTACATAGAATCCTACTCATGCAACCCCTTTCAACTTGTGTCTTGGGAGATATCAACTTTGAAAGGCTTACACCATGTGACATGGGTAAGAATCCCTTTTTGGATTGATCTATGCTAAACCTCCTTAGCACTTTATCTATGTATGTAGAATATGAAAGACCTAGCAACCTTTTGGATCTATCTCTATAGATCCTTATTCAGAGAATATAGGTTGCTTCTCCAAGGTCTTTCATGGAGAATTGTTTGGACAACCAAACTTTAACCGTTTGCAAGATAGGTATATCATTTCTGTTAGCAATATGTCATCTACATAAAGCAATAAGAAAACGATTGCATTCCCACTAACCTTATTGTATACACAAGGCTCATCCATGTTTAGAATGAAACCAAACTCTTTGATTGTTTCATCAAAATGGATGTTCCAACTCCTAGAAGCTTGCTTAAGTCCATAAATGGACTTTTGTAGCTTGCACACCTTTGTGCTATCACTGGATGTGAAACCCTCAGGTTGTGTCATATACACTTCCTCAGTCAGATTTTCATTTAGGAAAGCCGTTTTCACATCCATTTGCCAAATCTCATAATCAGATTCTATCATTGACACTATGTGATTATCTCAAAGCTAGGTTATCCAATGTACTTGCTCTATTAACAAGCATCTACATGTTAATTTTGAGTGTCTCAATACTCACGGATATGAGAAACACCACCTGATTGAATCAGGACGTTTAACACATGCTAGTCTTAACGCATTAATGATGTCCTATCTCATTAATACTATGACTAGGGACTATTTAAGTACTAACACTATACAGTGTAGTAGAAATCTCATATCATGATCTCTATCATGATTTTCTTAACACAGTGTTGTACTAGAGACTTTATCTAACAGTTATATTACACAAAAGTAAACAAAAGAAACTATAAGATAAATAATGTCTTTTATTAAATAAAATATGTCATATATAATGTACAAGTGATTGACTCTAAGGCATAAGACTAACAGGAAACACTTGTGTTAAACATTAGAAGTTTTCAAGAAAATTGTACAAAATCTCAACTAACACACATTGAAAGTAGAAAAGCACATAAAGATGCAAAGTTAGCCATAATGTTCTAAATAGTAACATACACATAAAGATGCAAATTTTTATTACCATTATCACTGTCAAGTTGCATTTCCACCTGCAGCTCCTGACTGGTCCCTTCATTTATCCCATTTTCATTTTCATTTTCAATATTAAAGACGTCTCTTGCCATATAATTCCTTTCTTGCCTTTTTCCTATTTGAATTGCAGGAGTCATACCTATATGCAAGTAAATAAAATTTATTACCATGCATATACATCAACATTCAACTTTTGCACCACTAAATTTTTGAACATATTCATGAACCATAAACATAAATACGCAAAGCCTATTACCATTATCAATGCTAAGGTGCATGTCTTCATCTACCTCTTCATTGGCCCATTCATTTACCCCATCTACATTTCTATTTTCATCAGATAAGATCTCATATCTTGTGTTGTAATTTCTTCTTTGTCTTCTTCCTTGAGTTCTGGGAGCCATACCTCCTTAAGTTCTAGGGGCCATACCTACAATACAAGTGAATAGAAAATATTAGCATTTATAGAACATTGGAAATTCATAAATTTATCAAATCAAATATCAAATTGAAAGATTAAAATACCAAAAAAATAAATACTAGTAAAATGAACAACATTAATTTCATAGCTCTAGAACATTAGTTTTCATAAAAAAAAAACTACATAAGGAGAGAAAAACTATAGAAACAAGTGTTCAAAATATTCAAAATTGACTAATAAGTTGAAAACATCAAATATTTGGATGTCAACTTCAACTCCTTCAGCATCCATTCGGACCCAATTATGTTCTTCATTTTCATCATGAGCTTGGTGATTCCCTAACTCGCTTTGCAAATTCATCTCAGTATCAGCCATTTCTTGCACTTTATAAGCAGCCCTAGGATTTGTAGTGACAACAACCCACCATCCACTTTTATTTGGATCTTCCATATAAAAAACTTGTGATGCTTGTGATCCAAGAATAAAAGGTTCGTTATGGGGTTGCACACCCGAAAAATTAGCTAAAACGAATCCATCTTCATCTTGTTTAAGTCTTTTACCTCTTGAAACCTACTCACAGTCAAATAACACAACTCATTTATCACCTCCATAAATTAGCTCAACAACCCTTGTCAAAGTTCCATAATAATCTACATCTACCAAAATTGGATGTTGGTCTCTTGTGCTTGCAAAACTTGAGGTTGTTGCTTGCACACCAACCCCACTATTTTGTATTTTCCTTTTAGTCTCCACTTCTCTTACATGGAATCGAAAGCCATTCACAACGTATTTGTCGCACTGCAACCCTATATGATTCGGTCCTCTAGCTAGACATTTGATGTCTTCTATGAATGAATCACAACCGGAAAGTTCCTTTTCCTCAACCTACGGATCACAAATAAATTAGGGGCATCATCATAGGTCCATGTCGAATGGAATAAATGAAATCAACTTACATGTTTTGCCAACCATGATGCGAAATGTTCACTATGAATGTGCTCAATTACATGCCTTGAAGTACGAAGGATGCTGCTTTTCAACCAACTTAAGATGTTTACTACATAATTAAATTAAATTACAACTTTTAAATCATGTAGAATTTTCCTATGGTAAAATAATAGTTAGACTTGTACAGACTTACTCAATGAAAGGCCTAAGGCTATCACAATTGAAAAGCATATACTGGTGTGCTTTTTTAAGTGTGTCATCATCAAACTTAATTGGAATTGTAGCTCCCAAAGGACGACCTATTTCTGAGAATACATCCAGTTCAATATGATTTGGATTGTCAAAAACATCTTTATTTCTACTGGATCAGTTGAATCTAGTCTCGACGTAATCAGCTAGGTACAATGAACAAAATGACAAGTATTCCTCTGCCACATATCCTTCAGCAATACACCCCTCTGGTTAGCTTCTATAGCGAACATAAGATTTCAATGTACCCAAATATCTATTTTGTAAGCATAAAAAAGTGTTAGAAATATACAAATTTATAAATTCATCGAGTACTTATTAATTAGTATTTGAGGAAATTTAAAATAATTACCTTTCAATAGGATACATCCAATGATAATGAACAAGCCCGCTTAATTTCACCTCTCTTGGTAGATGTACAGTTAAATGCACCATCACATAAAAAAAAAAAAAAAAAGAGGGAAAACCTTTTCTAGTTGGCATAGTATAATAATGATGTCCTTTTCAAGTTGAACCACATGTTGAGGAAAAATCTCTTTAGAGCACAACATTCAAAAAAAAATGACTTAATCTAATAAGTGGAGATCGCACAGATCTACATAAAGATTTCCTCAAAGCTATTGGCATCAGTTGTTGCATCAAAATATGGTTGTCATGACTTTTGAGGCCAGATATTTTTGGTGGCTTAAGTTGCACACAACATGAAATATTAGAAGAGTATCCATTTGGAACTTTCACTTTTTTCAGCACTTTATAGAAATTATACTTCTCTTTCTTGTTCAATGTAAATGAAGCAGGAGGCAAGAAAACTTTTCCATTTTCCCTTTGAATAGGACGTAAATTTGGTCTTATACCCATTTCAAGCAAGTCAAGTCTAGACTTAGCATTATCCTTTGATTTTTCCCCATCTAACAAAGTAATAATGACATTGTTACAACATTCTTCTCAATATGCATAGAATCAAGATTGTGGCATATAATGTTCCATTCCCAATAGGGTAAATCAAAGAAAATACTTTTCTTCTTCCCATTAAAAGGCAGCATTTCATTGTCCTTAACTAATTTTTTGAACTTTATGGAAAAATTTTGTAGTTCCTCTTCCACCATTAAACCATTAAGTATAGGTGGAGGTCTCCCATGCTCTACCTTACCATCAAAAGATTTACCATCTCTTCGATAAGGATGATTACGGTCTAAAAACTTTCGATCTTCCATGCAACAATGCTTTCCACCATTTTTTAACCACTGAGAATGGGTGTGTTTGTGACAAATTGGACATGCAAGTTCCCCTTTGGTACTCCATCTTGACAAAGTGGCATAACTAGGAAAATCGCTAATCATTCAAAGTAATGCTACACGTATTTGGAAGTTTTGATTTATGGACGCATCATAGGTCTTCACCCCAATATCCCATAGCTCTTTCAATTCAGCAATTAAAGGCTGCAAGTAGACATCAATGTTGTTTCCAGGGGCAAAAGGACTAGGTATCAACAATGATAACATGAAATACGATTGCTTCATACGTATCCATGGTGGCAAATTATAAGGTATTAATACAACATGCTATGTACTATGAGATACACTCATATTCTAAAATAGATTAAATCCATCAAATGCCAAACCTAATCTAACATTTCTAAGCTCTTCACTGAATTCAGGACATTGATGATCAAAAGAGTTCCAAGAAGAGGAATCAGCTGGGTGTCTCATGCATCCATCTTTTGTGCGGCATTCACTATGCCATTTCATACTGGCAGCAATTTTTTTTGCGACATAAATAACCTTTGTAATCTAGGCTTTAGTGGAAAATGCTATAATACCTTGTAAGGGATTTTTCTTTTCTCACCTATGGGATCTTTTTTAGATGGCTGCCATCTAAGATGACTACATGTCTTGCATTCTTTCCAACTCTTTTTATCCCTCCAATAAATAATGCAATCATTAGGACATGCATCTATTTTCTCATAGCCAATGCCTAATTGCTTCATCAATATATTAGCTTTATATATATTTTTAGGTAAGTTTGAAAATGCCTTAGGGAATGCTTCTCGCAACAAGTCAAGAAGCATGTTAAAGGATTTATCATTCCACTTACCACTACACTTGAGATAAAGCAAATGAATAATGAAAGAAAGTTTTGAGAATTTTTTACATCCAGAATCCAGATCTTGTTGAGAATCATCTAAAAGTTTATAAAACCTTTCAGCCTCCTTGTCAAGCAATTCATCTCTAAAATCTATGTTATCACCCTCCACATAATCTGTTCTTGGGACTCCAAATGTGTCATGTAGTAATCCTTCCATGCCATCCAACCCTCCTATTTTATCTGACCCTTCAATATTGTTAACGTTGTTAGACCAGCTATCTACATTCAAATGTAAATTAATTGTTGATGGATCAGTATAAGTAAGTTCACCATGCACAACCCAGTGTGTGTACCCTTTAATAAAACCTCTAAAAATTAAGTGTTCTTTGGCTTCCTGCCTAGAAACCACTATTCCTATTCTACGATCTCTATATGGGCATGAAATCCTCCCATTTATAGCTGAATTGGCAAAGGCAAAGCTTAAGAAGTATTCAATACCTTCTTCATACTTAGGATTATTTCTTGGCAGATTCATCCATCGTCATCCATTATAGAAAGCTGAAAACCAAATGCAAGCAAAGACGCAAAAAAAAAAAAAAAAAAGAACAAACACATCAATTCATCTTTAAAATTGCTAAAAATGTTAAATAATTCCTATCTACTGTTGTAGTTGATAGTTTAAATTTGGGAAATTGCACAAAAGGATGACTTTTTTAAAAAAAGAAAGGAGATGAACAAAGAACAAACATTTTGTAAGACAAACGTTTTGTTTTATTTATTTTTACTACCATTTCAATAGAAAGGTGAATCAAATACTATAGCACAAGGGTTTCAGAATTAATTGCACTAACGACCAAAAAGGAAGAAAATTTATTCAACCTCAAACAAATAAAATTTCACAAATCCTTGCAAAACAGTAAGGTAACCTATTAAAAACAATGAAGAAACCATAGAAACTAGTGATACAAACTTAATAGGCTGTTAATCTTCACATACATAGCAATACTTTTGTCTCTTAGTTAGGGCATTGAAGCAAGTAAAACAGAAACATAACAAACAAACACATGCCATCAACTACAAAACAATAAAACATTGTCCTAGCTTAGTAAGAAATTGCTTATGGTAGGGAAACAAAAGCTGAAAATCCAGTCCAAAGATTCATTCAACCATAAGTTAGGTCACAAATTCAAAACACAAGATGAAGAACCTAATAAGAACTAGTTGTATAAGTCCAAACTCAGTATTTTACAATGCAAAATAATGTAACTATTGACTTAGATGGTTTGATATAGGAAAAGTGGTTGATTGCTATAGCAATAAATCAGGACTTTTCTTTACAAATTCAAGACTCAAGAACTAAGCAAAACGTCTATTCTAGTAAGCATGAATGGCGGAAATGCACACTGAAGTGATAAAGCTCTATATTCCAATAACAAGAAGCTCCATTTATTGTTAAATAACATAATATTACTTGCCAATCATTGCAAAGAAATAGCTTAAGGATATATTACTACCTAGATGCGAAGCAGTAAAGCCATTCATACACAGAAAATTCCAACAACACATGCTATTATAAAAAATTCATACAGCACATGCTACAACTTTAATAAAGAGCTTATTTTTCCCAATGTACAGTAGCAATACCAAAAGGAACCCCATTCCTTTGCCTCCAACAACTCCATATAGTATGAAAAACATACACAAAGCACATACAAAAGCTGCAAATGTCCCAAAACTTTTTCAATCCAAAGTTATTATAGAAAAAACTGTTGTTAGACAAACTAATTAACCTATCAGAATTAACAGAGAAAGACTAATCAACAACCTTACAATCTGCAATTCCACCATGCCAATTATGTTCAAAAGATGGGGCAAGAGGAATCAAGGGGGGAAACAAAGCAAATTATCAATAACACTAAACGGGTTTCCTTGCACACAATCGCACTTTAATTTCCAAAATCCATAAGGATTAATATATATATATATCAGAACGCAAAATCGGGGAAAGTACAGAGTAGATTTTCCCATATGGCTGATTTTGAATCGTAGCAGTACAATCAGGTAGCGATAGAGTGGGCCAGTTCAAAATGACAATGCAGAATCGGGGAAAGTAGAGACTACTTCCAACTCTTGAAAAAGATAGTAGAGAACATAGAAGAGAATCCAAACCTTGAAAAATAGGCTCCTTGAGACCTGGAGATGAACTAGTATGAGAACACACCGACCTTGCTGAAGGAGAATTCAGCGACCAACCCAAACGCCACTAGACGCACATCTTAACCTGAGTCTTAGCCTAAACAGAGAAGCTGCTCGGTGGTTTAAGGTTGGAATAGGGCACTAGAAGAACGATGCAGTGAAAAAGAAAGGGAATGGAGTTTTGGTGCAAAAAAAATTTAGCCAAACAAAGAAGCTGCCGGTGGTTTAAGGCTGGAATCGGGTAGCAGTAGTAGAAGAACGATGATCGAGCATCGGTAGCAAAAGAACGATGCCATGAAGAAAAAAGGGAAGGGAGCTTTGGTGAGAAAAAAAATTAGGCAAATTTTGGCTGAATTTTGGCAGTTGATACTATATAATTTTAGCGCCTTTTTTCCTGGCTCATAGCTTGTGTCAAAATTTTGGCTAAGTTTTTTTTTTTTTTTTTTTTTGCAGCAACGTATCTTTTTCTTCTACCTATAAATAATATTACAAATTAAGGTTTTTTTTTGGAGAAATATTATACTATAATTATGACATATAATAAATGTTATTATATATATTTGTTGTTACATTTAATTTCATATTATTTTAAAATTACATTATTGAACTATATTTGTAATATGTGTTGAATAGTAAATTTCATAATAAATATTTATTTTAACATTTAAAAAAATGTGTCATTAAAACTATGTCACAAAAGTCATTTTTTTTTTGGTAGTGTTTAGAAAGATAGGCATATCAAATTAACGATCCAACTATTATAATTGATAAAATCACTAAAAGTGGTATTGTGACCAAATTTAAAGGAAATCAAATATATTTTGCCATAGAATCTAGCATAATCTCTGTAAAAATACCTAAATACAAACACATTTAGAAAGATAGGCATATCAAATTAACGGTCCAACTGTTAGATTTGATAAAATCATTAAAAAAATTATTGTGACCAAATTTAAACGTAATCATATATGTTTTACAACAGAATCTAGTATTATCTCAATAAAAATGCTCGAAACCTAATACGTTTAGAAGGATAGACATATCAAATTAAAAATCCAACCATTACATTTGATAAAATTACTAAAAAAAATATTATGACAAAATTTATAGGTAAACGGATATGTTTTGTCACAAAATCTAGCTTAATTTCCGTAAAAATGCTGAAAACCTAACACATTTAGAAGGATAAGTATATCAAATTAAAAATCTACTCGTTAGATTTGATTAAATTACTAACAAAAAGTATTATAACAAAATTTAAAGGTAATTAGATATGTTTTACCATAGACTCTAGCTTAATCTCTATAAAAATACTGAAACTTAATACATTTAGAAAGATAGGTATATAAAATTAATGATCTAACTATTACATTTGATAAAATCACTAAAACAAGTATTATAACAAAATTTACAGGTAATCGGATATATTTCTCCGCAGAATCTAGCATAATCTGAATAAAAATGCTCAAAACCTAAGTCATTTAGAAGGATAGATATATTAAATTAACGATCCAACCGTTAGATTTGATAAAATCACTAAAAAAAGCATTATGACTGACTTTAAAGGTAATCGGATATATTTTACCACACAATCTATCATAATCTCAATAAAAATGCTTGAAACCTAACATATTTTGGAAGATAGGCATATCAAATTAACAATCCAACCATTAGATTTGATAAAACTACTAGGAATGTAATTATGACCAAATTTGATGATCATCAGATATGTTTTGTTACAGAATCTTGTTTAATATCTATCAAAATACTAAAAACCTAATATATTTAGAAAGATAGGCATATCAAATTAATGATCTAACCGTTAGATTTGATAAAATCAGTAGAAACAGTATTTTGACCAAATTTAAAGGTAATCGGATAAGTTTTGCCATAGTATGTAGCATAATATATGTAAAAATACTAAAAACCTAACATATTTAGAAAAATAGGCATATCAAATTAATGATTCAACTGTTAGATTTGATAAATTCAATAAAAAAGGTATTATAATTAAATTTAAAGGTAGCAGATATGTTTTACTACAAAATCTAGCATAATCTCAATAAAAATGTTCGAAACCTAACACATTTAGAAAGATAGGCCTATCAAACTAACGATCTAACCATTAGAATTGTTAAAATTACTAAAAAACATATTATGACCAAATTTAAAGGTAATCAGATATATTTTGCTACATAATCTTGCATAATCATTATAAAAATAGCTAAAACCTAACACATTTATAAAGATAAGCATATCAAATTAACGATACTACCGTTAGATTTATTAAATTTGCTAAAAATGTATCATGACCAAGTTTGAAGGTAATCGGACATGTTTTGCAACAAAATCTAGCTTAGTTTCTAGAAATCAGCCTAAAATCTAATGCATTTATAAATATTTTAAAATTTATGGAGTAATTTGTAAAATTTTTGGGAATATATTTTAAATATTCTAAAATTTAATGACCAACTTATAATTTTTTGGTTATTATTTTATAATTTTACAAAATTTAAGTAGTAATGTGTAAAACTTAGAGTCATGTTTTATATATTTAAAAATTTAGGGTCCAATTTATAAAATTTTTAGAGTCATATTGTAAATATTTTAAAATTTAGAGACCAATTTACAAATTTTTGAGGTCATTTTGTAATTATGCAAATTTTAAAGACTAATTTACAAAATTTTTACGGCTATGTTGTAAATATTTAAAAATTTATAGACAGGTATTAGCTAAGAAATGCAAATTTTGCCGCTAAAAGTATTCTTAATATTTTTAGTTAGGAAATAAATTTTCGTTGCTGATGATGCATTATTAGTGAGAAAATTTTAGTTAGGAAATAAATTTTCATCGTCGATAATGCATCATTAGCGAGAAAACTTAAATTTTCCTCACTAATACACTTATTTCCTAGCTAAAGCCATCACTTTTAGCTAGGAAATAAAAATTCTATTGCCGAAGGTCTTAATCAGTAATGACAAAAAAATTTTGTCGTTGAAGAAAACTTTTCTTAGCTAAAGGGTACTTTTAGCGACAAAATTTTTTTCCTAGCTAAAGTTTTATCGCCAATGTATCATTTTCTTATAGTGTATGTATAATGATATAAACATTTATGGTAAATAAGATATTATCAAAATAACAATTAAGAAAGTAATGCAAAACAACTAAGAAAGCAAGTAATTATGCAACTACCAATTTGATTTTTTTGTTTTTTCTTCAATCAAATAATTGAGAAGTGCACTAAATGAAAATCTTAAAATTTAAAAAAAAAATGATTTAGTGGGAAAAGGTAGGGTGAATATAATAATCTCATCAGCCTTTCGAGTATATTCGTCACATAGATCAGTTTCATTAGCCACACAAATAAAAGTTGAATATGATTTCATTGGCCACATAAATAATTTCATTAGCCAACTTCAAGGCAATATCAATTTCAATATTTTTAGATTCATGATTCTTTCTCCTAGATTGCTTCCCAATAACTTGCAAATTTCTTCGAGTACTCTTTCACTCAAAATTATCAACATCACTAGCATCATCTAATTTACTGCTATCATCACTCTCAAACCTTCTACCTTCTTGACCAATTAGAATGGTTGATAATTATGATAGTAATGAATCAAGCAACAGACATTGTGAGTAACCATTTTGCGTGAAAGAATACTCAAAGACTCTGCATAGTTGTTGGGAAGCAATCTAGGAGAAAGAATCATAGATCCAAAGATATTGGAATTGATAATAGCTAACAATACCTAATGAAGTTGATCAACGTGGCTAATGAAATCATACTAAAACAAACCTGAGGTGCTAGGACCTGAGGAAATAGGTCCTGTGCTAGTGGGACTTGCACCAAAAGTAGGTACAACTACCTCTTGACTAGACCCCCAATCCCTAGAGACCATCTAGGTAGTGGTGTTTGATCTTTTAATCAGCCTCAAGTGTTCTTGGTTGTGTCTCTGATTCCTATGAAGCACTAGCCCCTAATCTGAAGCCAACTATGGCATCATATATCAATGCATGTTGAGGACATTTGTTAACTATCTACAAAATGCGAAGTATAAAGAACAAACATGTATAATTTTGTCATATTTATTTTCTTTCAAACCTACACATAAATGAAATATAAATATAATCAAAGCAAAGCAGTGCAAATAACTGCAATATAATGTTAAAAAAAAAACTCAGTAAATAATTATAAACTTAACAAATTACTAGACTACTTTAAATATGTAGGAAATACTTAATAAATATATAGATTATACTAAGCTATCAATATGCGTTAATAATTTAATTTAACAACAAAAAACACACAAAATCACCTCAAATCATACACTAATTACAACTCTTGAAAGAACATAAAATTATTGAGTCTATATTTTTAAGAAACCATTTAAAAATTAATTCTTATTGTATTGATGAATCAAGCAAAGTAAAGGATTTGTTGAGATTCATTGTCATATCAGGTTGTACAATTCCCATTATTGACTTCAATCCCCTTACAAAAATTCTTAGCCTATCAGTATATTTGTTTTATATCTTAAGTTTGAGGAAAGATGTTTAAATGAGAAGACTATCAAAGCTAAGATAATTTAACCTATTATGGTTCGGAGAAGGTTATGGTAATGCTAATGAAACATGGGGTATTGATTAATAAAGTGGTGACTAAGATCAAAATCTTAATAGATGAGATAGAGATGGAGTAGAAATAATTGTTGGAATTAGTTTTGGGTAATTTTGGGTGCTTAACAATTTTGCCGTTGAAAATAGGACATTTTGGCAGCATACACCTTAAATTACAAAACAATCAATTACTCCGCTAGTTATAAGATTCCCAGCAGTACTGGCTGACAATTTGACAGGAATGTTAAAATCAATTATCAACATGTAGATGATTAATGGTTGGTTTTTTTTTTTTCATGATAATCATTTTAGTGATTACTGTAATCTTGATTAGTATCTTCCATTATCCAAATTTAGAATTTCTCCAAGTGATTTTTTGTCCTTCAAACATATTTCAAAACATTTCTAAGAATATATTTATTAGCATCAAAATGCAACTTATAAAACATCAACATTCAGCATTATCAAGGCACACCAAGTATTCATTCAAGTAGATTCGCCCTAAAAAATCTTTCAAGGAAACACCAAAAGAAATAAAGAATGTTGAGTATTTGGTGTTTGAAAAAATTTTACATATACAAGGAAACACCAAGTATACATTACAGAAACAATAAAAAAATTTTACAAATTTTGAGTATTTGAAAATATATATATATATATATATTACACCAGCTATTGCAGACTTATAAGTTCTAAAGGAAGTAGCTTGTTGTGAGTGGGGCTGGAGTTGGTTGTTTGGTAAAGGCAGCCTTTGGTGGTCATAGTGACAATGTTACTCTTTGACGGTTGCAGCAGTTAGGGAAGGAAAAATATGGTGGCAGTGGTGTTTCAGCCATGACAACAATGATAGCTATGGAGGTTGTAGCAATGGCTATAACACCTCACAACACAAGTGCCCGAAAAGGGTGGGGATGTCTCCCCATCTAAAGGACCAAGGGTCTTTATAACTAGAAAAAGAAATATCACAAGTTCAAAATAATTCAAAACTTATTACAACTGAAAACAAAGTTTGCAAATATCTTAGGTTATATAAAAAGAGTAATCCTCAAACAGGATCCAAAAATAAAGAAATAAAGACAGGAATCTTCCAGTAATACGCAATTTTACCAAAACTGGCAGTTCCTGAAATACAACATCAAAGGAGTGTTAAAAATATATCTCAGTAAGCTCTATGTGTGTGCTCAGGATTGACTCAAAATGAATTTCATGGATGCACTTTGAAGATAGTTATCAAAAGTTGATTGTAAGGCAAACATTTTCCATAAATAAAGTGAGTGTTATCAATCATATCCAAAATCATAATAGTTTGTAATATACAAAACCACTCAAAACAAATGACTATGAAACCTTGAATCATAACCTTGCCATGAAACCCTGCATCATGACAAACACTGTGAAACCCTGCATCACAGTGCAATGGGTGTACGGCTCATTAGGTAAGATACTCCTCCATCTCTTATCCCAACTTACCAGATGTCCCTGGAATATCAATCCACTTGGACTGAGGTGCTAACTCGGACCAGTCTGACTCACTAGCACTGTCACCTAATCAAGATTTAGTTAACCTCCCGAAGTTGGCCACCTACTGAAAAGTTGGCTCGCTCCCTCTCAAGCTAGTGCTAGTAGCCTACCCTTATTGAGTACTCAACGTTTCAGTGTATTGTCAGAATCTAATTTTAATGAAAATAATTCCAACAAACTTGGACATGGAAGCATGAATATCAAAATTGTAGTTATAAATTCATTTTGTAATCAAAGGTGTTTTTCCAAAAAAAAAAAAAATCTTTATTTGTTGGAAACTTTCAAAAACCAATCAAGTTTGTATTCCAAATATCCACTTCATTGAGATAATAAACATTTCCAAAACAACTTGCAATTCAGAGCTTCTATAGCAAACATTTAATTCAAGGATTTACTTGACTTCTCAATCACATAGATAGGAAATCTTTTGATGACACGCTCAACTGGACTTAGCCCTATCTAAAGAAAATACAAAGATTATGTCACAACCTTCTCTATAACCCTTAAGTTGTTATAGCATCCTACATAGTCTATCTACTATCATCATGACATCAACAGTTAAGATCAACCAACTTCTTCCCCTCAAACATATAGCATGCCAAACATGGGATACATCTAGTAATGACACTTGGGTCGGCCTGCACAGTTTTGGGCCGGGCTCGAGGATTGGCTCGCGAGCCTTGCGGGCTGCTCCCACATCTTGGGAGGGCGGTCTGTGTAGGGCCCTAAGCCATAAGCTCTTGGCCAGGCGCAGGCCTCACGGGCCAAAGGCCCAGACCTTACTCTCTTATTCTTTTTTTTTTTCTCACTTAGTTCGATTAAAAATTTTGATATTCAACTGTTTTGTAATTTTTTTTATTATTACTTAAATAACACGATTTTTTAAAATTATAAAAAAGCCACCTTGAAGTGGTGGGGGGGTATAGTATGGACCCCTACCTATTTTATTAATTAATAAAATAAAGATTACATAAGATGGGGACTTGATGTCTAAACTTATTAAAAATATTACAATGAGCAAATTTTAAAAATAGAATAAATATCCTAAAAATAAAATTAATACATAATATTACTTATCCTAAGTTCCTAATTATTTGAATACTAAACTAACTACTTGTCTCACCCCATTCATCATCAGAGTCATTATCAACAATCCATGAATTAGCCGTCCTATCTTTGGCTATGAACCAATTAGTGCAACACATTAACATCTCCAGAGTATGATGAGCTAATTGAGATCTTCTTTCATTGATTGTTCGAGTGGTCTCACTGAACACGCTTTCTGATAGCACTACTCTACACTAAATCATGCAAGGACCGAAATATGGCCTTCCTACAAAAAAATAAAATTTAATCATGATAAAACTCCAATGATAGAATTTGAACTCTATACCTCAAGATTTAATTCCAAAGCTCTAACCATTAAACTACAACAACTCTTGTTCTTATTTTCTCTCCCAAATATTTTTTCTATTTAATCCTCAAGTGATCTCCCTACTTTCACCACAGGCAAAAATTACCATTTTGCCCTTCTTACTAAAAAAAAAACTCATTTAAGCCTTCTAGACTATAAATCACATATCTAAAACACACAAAATCATATAAAAATTATATTTATGCATGCAATAAAATATGATATGCATCCCAACCCTCTTACTCTAAAGTTGATTTCCACTGGGGTTTCACAAAGAATGCCTATTATTATTTTAATGTGCATAATACACTGTACAATGATTGCTTCTGGGACACAATCCTAACAATCTCCCATTTCCACTAAACTCAATCATTCATGTATCTAATACCAAATGATTGAACATGACCATCATATTTCATTTAGGATAATGCCTTTTGTGAGTGGATCAACTATCTTCTAATCAATGGGAAATCTCTCTATCTTTACATCTTTTATATTAATGATTTTTCTAATCAAGTGATAGTGCCCAAATTAAACGCGTAGCATGATTGTGACTCATAGTTATTATTATCAGATTGGAAACTGGCATCAAGTTACCATTTTAACTCATGCTAAACCTTTTAGCACTTTGTCTATATATGTAGACTGCGAAATACTAAGCAAACTCTTTTGATCTATCTCTATAAATTCTTATTCTCAAAATATAAGCTGCTTATCTAAGGCCTTTTATGGAGAATTTCTTTGATGACCAAAACTTGACTGATTATAAAATAGGGACTTTATTTCTTATTCGCAATATGCCATCTACATATAGCAATAGAGAAATAATTGCACTACCACTAACCTTTTTGTATACACAAGGTTCATCCATATTTTGTCTGAAACTAAATTCTTTAATTGTTTCATCAAAGCGAATGTTTCAACTCCTAGAAACTTACTTTAGTCCATAAATGGACATTTGCTGCTTGTACACATTAGTGTGATCCTTGGATGTGAAACTCTCAGATTGTTTCATGTACACTTCCTCAGTCAGCTTTCCATTAACGGAAGCTGTTTCATACCCATTTGCCAAATCTCATAATTATAATGAGCGACAAGTGCTAGGAGTATCCTAATGGATTTCAGTTTCGTCATAGTCAATGCCTTGTTTCTAACGGTAACCTTTTGCAACAAATCGCGCCTTATAGGTAATCACTTTACCATCCATGTTGGTTTTCTTCTTGAAAACCCATTTGCACTCTATGGGTTTTATCCTTTCAGGTGGATTAACTAAAGTCCAAACTTGGTTGTCATATATAGAACCCATTTCTGACTTTATGGTTTTAAGCCATTTGTCAAATTCTAAGCTATTTAGAACTTCTTCGTAAGTGATAGGCTCATCTTCTTCTATGAGTGATACATTATTGTGGTTAGTGATGAGACATCTATATTTTTTAGGCGTCATACGTATCCTACTTGACCTACAAGTTTCTTGTGCATTAGATGGTTCAGCTATTTTATCAATAGATTCGGGATTAACTAGTTGATCGTTGTTTGTTTGAGCTTCTTGAACTTCACCAAGTTCAATTTTGCTCCCACTATCTCCCTTAAGCACGAATCCCTTCTCTAGGAAAATAACATATCTTGAAACAAACACCTTGTTTTCAATAGAGATATAGAAATAATATCTATGAGATTCTTTTGGATATCTAACCAACAAACACTTGTCAGGCTTATTCTCTAATTTGTCTGACTTTGTCCTCTTCATATAAGCAGGACATCCCCAAATTCTCATGTGAGTTAGCTTTGGTCTTTTACTATAAAATAGCTTAAATAGGATAGTGTCAACCATTTTTTTATGGAACTCTGTTTAGAATATAAACAGCAGTTTCTAGTGTATATCTCCAAAATGATTTTGGTAGATCAGCAAAAGCTATCATGGATCGAACCATATCTAATAAAGTTTGATTCCTTCTTTCAAATACACCATTATGTTGAGGTGTATGTGGTGAAGTCCATTGAGATGATATCCCATTATCTTTACAATAACTTATAAACTCTTGTCTTAAGTATTCACCTCATCGATCGAATTTTAGAGTTTTAATATCTTTATCAAGTTGTTTCTCTACTTCATTTCTGAATTTTTTTATACCTGTCAAATGCTTCAAATTTGTATTTTATTAAATACAAATACCCAAATTGAGAATATTGATAACCCTATCTTGCTTGCAATGTCATTGGTCTACATATATCAGTATATATTAGTTCTGACAATTATTTAGCTCTTTCCGCTTTCTTAGAAAAAAGAGGTTTTAGTCATTTTTACTAGTAAGCAAGATTCACAAGTCTCATTTGATTCAAAATCAAATGAGCCTAAGTCACCACACTTATATAACTTTAAAATGCGATTTTCATTTACATGGCCTAAACAACAATGCCACAAGTAAGATGGGTTTTGTTATATTTTCTTGGCTTTTTATTGTTTATATTGAGAACTTGAATTTTCATTGCTAGAATATATAAACCGTTCATAAAAGTTGCAGTACCATAGTAGATATCATTAAATGAAAAATAACAACTTTTATTCTTAAAATTTAAATGAAATCTAAACAAATCTAAACAAGCAAATGAGATAATATTTTTAAGTAAAACTGGTACATAATAATAGTTTTTCAGTTCTAGAATTAATTCAAAAGGTATGTGTAAATGATAAGTTTCCACAGCAAGTGCATTGCTCCATTTGTTGTATAAATGTCCACATCACATTTCTCCAACTTCCTACTTCTCTTTGGTTGTAATACCCTGCATTTTAACCTTCGATTGGCTACTACTTGTAATAGGATGAGAATTTGTATCAATGGCCAGAATAAAAGATGATCGATGTACTGAAACAAATATTTTGGTATAATAGTATTTTGTCAAGACCTGGATGTAATTACTGGATTTATTTTACCCGTACCCTAAATCTTCAAAAGGTTACTATTGTTAATAAAATAAGAATTTGAGGGTACGCTGAGAAGAGAAATTGATTAGTGCAATGAAACGCACGTTTTGATGTGAATTATGTTATTCGGGTTATCGGGGGTATTCTTGTCATTTTGACCGTGCCTGTGAATTTAATCGTGAATTTGATGAAACCAAGAAGAAATTGAAGAATTTAAGTATTATCAATGGATTTAGTGAAATTTTTGGAGTTGTATGGTAAAGTAAAATATTTTTCTATTTTTGACCCGATTTGAATCATTTTTGAGAAAAATTGAAAATGCGGTAAAACATTTTGGTGTGTGCCATTTTGTAATTGGTAGCCTTGGACATGTGTCAATTTATGAGAGGTTGCATGAAGAATTCATGCAAGATGCATGTAATTAAAGAATTACAAAATAAATAGAAGAATGATGTATATTTTTATGATTGAAACACATCATTGGTGGGTCTTTTAATTAAGGTCTTGTGCAATTTAATTGGCTAATATTTGGACCATGAAAAGGTGGTTGAATGGCTAAAAATTAGCCAAGAAGTCAGCAGCCTCAATAGAGAAAAGAAGAAGACATTTTGAGGAGGAAAATTAAGGATAATAGTGTGTAAATTTTCAATTGGAACACACCAAAATATTATCCACCATACAATTAATTAAATTAATATTTTCTTTGTCAAATTTCTGATGAAGAATGGTGGTGAAGATTCTGATTTACAGCTATATTTTTGGCAGCATTGAACAAAGAAAAATAAGAGAAAAAGAAATTAACAAGAAAAAGAAAAAAATGAGCTAGTGTGTGTTCTTGGTGAGGTGTGTGTTCTCGAGAGAATCTTGGAGCAAATTCACACCAAAGAGCTCTAAATACAAGGTAGAACCCCACCTTGCTAGAATTAAAGTTGTTGTTAGGTGAATGGTGAACATTTTGATATCAATTTTAACATGCAAACATGATTTTCATGTCTTGATTTTAGATTAAAAGCTAGGGTTTATAAACTTTGTTGATGAACTTTCTATGTGTCCATGTGTGTCAACTATCTAGAAGCTTTACGGATATTATTTTGTGTGATGAAAAATTGAATATTCATGGTAGTTCGAAGGATTGATCTTGGTTGATGAGATGATGACCAAAGAAGAACTGAAATGGAAGTTAATTAATTAGAAAAATGAATTATGTTAGCTTTTAATTGAAAGAAGTAAAGTTGTGTTGAATAAACATGACTTTCATGAGTTGTTGGAATCTGAAAATTGAAGGATCAAAGGTGATTTGAAGAAAAATTGAATAAATTAATGCTCTCAAGCTGTTAAAGGGGTAAAGGAAATTAAAGTATAGCATGAATAGTTAAATTGGAACAAAACTACTGGGGCTGTTTTTGCTTTGTATTGTGTCATGGAAACCTGAACTTAGGAAAAAGGTCTATACAAACTAAAGTTAAGAGTCTTACGGTCATTTTGGTATATCATAGAGCCAAATTGGAGTTGTAGATTGAAAGTTATATGTAAAACAAAAGCATGTGTCAAGCAGTGAAATTTCAGAAAATTAGTTCAAAAATCGATGAACTTAAGTATGATTAATTGTGTGATTTCGGGTGATATGAATGAGAAACATAGATTTAATCCCTTGAATATGAAGGAAGGAAGGATATGGAAAAATAAAAATGAAAGAATTAAACAAACGATGTGAATGAAAGTTGAACATTTTCTTTAACCGTCAGCTAAACGTCGGCCCTCTCGGCTAAACGACGATTGTACGTCGCTACCCGTCAGCTAACCACCAGCTATTTTTTGACCAAACATGGCTAAACCTAAAAATGATGTTTGATGTAGGTTTGTCAGTAAACGGTCAACAACACGTTAAAAATGGTGGAAATGATGGTCGAACAGCCGTGAATGGGAAAAGTTCACTAAGACACGAGGTAAGTCCCTTTGATTTCTAAAATCTTTTGAAAGCTAGTGTGCTTCACTTTTCCATGAAATGCTATGCTTTA
This sequence comes from Voacanga thouarsii, assembly GCA_026120185.1. Classification (NCBI taxonomy): domain Eukaryota; kingdom Viridiplantae; phylum Streptophyta; class Magnoliopsida; order Gentianales; family Apocynaceae; genus Voacanga; species Voacanga thouarsii. Next base: position 135,295 of record JANUWF010002415.1, on the reverse strand, counting down.
TACCATTTTGGAAATCCCTAAATATATTTAAGGTTATCTGAGCAAGATTTATTCTTATGCCACTTTGGGCTCGAATGAACTTTATATTTGGCTTGGAAACCTTAACGGATGATTAAAGCATGAATTTTATAAATTTAATCCTTTTTGGATTAAATGCTTGGAATTTTTGAAAAATGGTAATTCTTGGAATCGAGTATTCACCAATTGATTGGAATGCCCTTATTGGAATATTTTATGGAAATATTTTGGAAACATTGAATTTAATTATCTTTTAGGATTAGAATTCTAGATTTCTTGAAATGAGTTCCTTTTGGAATCGAGTATTTGGATAATAATTCAAATGTCCTTATTGAAATATTTTATGAAAACCTTTGAAATCGAGTATTCGGTAAATAATCGAAATATTCTTATTGGAACTCTTGTGAACACTTTTCAAATTGGGTAAGGCTAAAATAACCCGAATACTCTTAGAAAGTCTTTTGAAATTCGATATTGATAAAATGACCCAATTGTCCTTGGAAATGACTTTTGTGATCGAGTAAGAGCAAAATGACCCGAATACTCTTGGAAACTTATTTTGATGAATGAAAAGAAATCTTTACTCTATTTTGACATGGTTTTGTAAAATGATCTCTTGATATGAGATTGACTTTTGGAAAATGACATTTTAATCCTGAAAATTATTTTATTGGTCTGATGTGTCTATGAAATGAATTGACTGGCCCTGTGGATCCTATGGAATTTATTATCTGACTTGCGAGTTAGCAAGATCAATTTCTGGAAAATGATATTTTTCCCCAAAATGTTGTTTTGAAAATCCTGCGGGTACAAATGACCCTCTGGCCTGATCAATCAGTAGGGGTTGGTATTGGTAACGTTGAGTACTCAATAAGGACTTTGATCTTTGTACCAGTCTACGTTAGATTAGATGACCCTAGTAACCTGGCCTAGTTCTAGGATTGTCTTACTTCGAAAGGGGTGACGGGACATTGAGACGAGTCATCCTAGCTAGCCGTATAGCACCTGGCAATTGGCGCGTCTGCGGGCGCATCTTATTTCTGAGTCATTCGTTGAATGCTGGGCGGGGACACTCGGTTCATTTGACTCCTTGTTACTTTGATGGTGATTGATGTCAGGATTGGGACCCCTGGCTTACGGTGGTAAGAGTGTGCTGTGGTACAATTGATATGCTATAGTATATCTATTGTTTATTCTCAGTACGTTGTGGTGTACTTGATATGCTGTGGTATACCTATCATTTATACTCAGTACGCTGCGGTGTACTTGGCATGCTGTGGTATACCTATTATTTATTCTTGGTAGCACGCTGCAGTGTACTTATCTTTTCGGTGACACAGGTTGAGTGCTATAGGCTGCGGTCTAAGTACAATGATACGTGGTGCCGAAGGTGAAGCCTTGTGAGCTTTGTATACAGACCAACTTTCTGTTGAAGAAGTGCCTATGATTTGAAAATCGGGGCAATGATTTGAAATTGAAACATAATTTTTCAAAAATGATCGAGTTCTGAATAAATTCTTCTTTAAAAAGTTTGGAATTGTTTCTAATAGAAAAATGTTATGCTTTTCCACAAAGGTTTTATGTATTCTATTTTCTTATTAAAACACTAGCACATATGGGACTTATTGGGTGATTTTTTGCACTAGCACATACGGGACTTACTGGGTGCTTTTTCATTCATATGTGTCTTTTATCTTACCCTTTTTGTAGGATCCGGAGTTGAACGGACCTACGGATAAAAGGACGATACCACATTGACAGTAGCCTAGGTCCGGACGTTCCTCTTTGGATTATGTACTTTATTGCTGATGTAGTATGGAGATAGCATGTATGAGATTCTCTGTTATGTGATTATGTTAGTATGAGTCTGGACCTTGTATACTCTTTTAGTTCTTCATTATAAAGACCCCTTGTCTGGGTAACTGGACGGGGCGATACTCAATTTTGATATGCGTCCGCTATTATTTTTAGTAAGGGTGTTACATTAGTCCCTGCAAATTATTGCACAAATGAAATTCACATCCAGTATCCAATACCCACATCTCATTATTAAAGGCAGTATTGATCTCAATCATAAATATATCAGGATTAGAAGTAGAAATGTTTGTAAGCTTCTCCTTCTCATTCTTTTCCTTAACAGTCTCCAAGTAGCTTTTGCAGTTGCACCTTCAATAGCCCATTTTCCTACAATGGTGACATAGGTCTTTAGCAGCTGTCTCCTTCTTCTTTATACCACCTTTAGGTTTAGTTGGATTTTTCTTCTTCTTTTTAGAAACATTTTTCTTCTTAGAAGAAGAATCAACCAATAAGACTGCATTGTTTTCTTTCTTTATAGATGACTCTATAGTTTTAAGAAGGTTGATCAACTCAGGTATAATAGTCTCAATCTTATTCATGGGGTAGTTCATCACAAATTGTGAAAAACTACTGGCAAAGATTGAAGAATTAAGTCTATACTTTATTCGTGATCTATATTGAACCCAAGTGATTTAAGCTTCTCAATTAATCCCAACGTTTTAAGTCTATGGGTGGCCACTAAAATGCCTTCTATCATCTTAAAATGGAATAATTGCTTAGAGATCTCATATCTCTCCATCCTTGCTTACTTATAAAAAAACTCTCTTAGATGGAAGATAATATTATGAGCATCCATATGCTCATGCTGTTTTTGAAGCCCAGTGGTCATTGACACTAGCATAATATAAGATGTTGCGTCAATATCCTCTTTATACTTTTTGTGGACTTCATACTTTTCAGCAAGAGCATCATCGGCTAGTAGTGGTGGAATTGGAGTATCTAACACGTAAATCAAACTTTTTGATTTGAGAACAATTTTCAAATTTCTATACCAGTCCAAAAAGTTTGATTTGGTGAGCTTGTTTGTTTCCAAAATGTTACGTAAGTTCAAATTTGCTGTTATAATGTAAATGACCTGGATGAAAGATAAGAGATATTAGACTATGTATGTGCACATGGAATTCATTTAATTTGGTCTTAAATTAAACGCTTATTTAACCTACTATTTTCTTTAAATCAATAGCCCTCACTATTAAATCGTAAAAGCCCGTTGGAAGCTTTCCTAGTGGTTCAGTATTTAAATTCTTTAAGAATGACCTTGGGTATGCTCAACAAACTACTCTTAAATTTAATGGTAGGCATCCATAAAGGACTGTGAGAAAATTAAATATGCAGCGGAAGGCAGTAAATTAAATTTTTTCCAAGCTAAAGTTTAGAAATACTTACTTCTAAACATTTTACTTGAATAACCAGAGTTGGATTTGGATTTGATGGTGCTTCCTGAATTGGAACGTCTACTTGTTCCGCGGGAATACCAACTAACCATTAGCTCATTCGCATTAAACACTTACCACTTTTGCTAGCTCTTAACCTTCCAGAGTATTCTCTAAGCTCGTATAGACCTCTACTGATGAAAATAGAACTAGAGTAAAGAAGATTGGAAGACAAATGGAAGAGCTAAAATGGTAAATGAAAAACAAAGGAAAAATGACAAGAAAACGGAGGCTTTGGTTTGTCTTGGAAAAATTGAAAATTGTAGGGAGTTTTCACATAGTAATTAGATCAACCCAATTACTCACATGTCAAACCTTTTTTATTTAGTGCTACAAATTTCTTTCTTTTTCCGAACAAACTACTGTATTTCCCACTTTCCCTTATTTCCTTTTTCCTTATTATCATGTGGCGGCTACCTTAGGTTGCTAAAACCTTCTAGCCACCACACCCAAAACCCAGGTGAGCCAAGGCTTTTCTTTATTAGTCGAAGGCTAATTAGTTAGCTCTCTTATTAATTAATTAATCTATTTGGACCCAATATAAAATTACCCAAGATAATTAATAAATAAATAAAGTTAGCTTTTTATTAATTAAACTAATTGGGCCTATTTATAAAATCATCCAAGATAATTAATTAATTAATTTGGCCCAATTAAATTATTCTAGCTTAAATAAATAATTAATTGAACTTTCTAGAATAACTCTTTCAATAATAAATTCACCCAATAAGCTCATATAGTAAATAAATTTAATAAGGTTATTTGACCTATTTTGGGACCAAAAAGACTTATTGGCTACAAAAATAACCAAAATACCCCTGCTAACACATAACAGTATTTTTTATCATTTTAAATATTCTATTTATCATCATATGAAAATATTGATCCCAAGAATAATATTGCAAGTGCAGTGTTTTCAACCTACAGGTGTAATGACGAAAATACCTTCTATGTAACACCCGTTATTGAGATAGGAAAAATGCACTAACACTTTTTCTCAATGACATCTACCATCTTTTGATAGCCAGTCCGATAATTCATAACTTTTAATATATATCAACTTATTACAGAGAGCTACCCAAAGTGTACATACTTAGTCACGTTTCCTAGGGCCCTGGATTATTAGATTATCCGGACAATCACAAGGGAGTGATTTCTTCACATAATGAAGTATAGAAACTCTATTGTATAAATTCGTCTTAATTAACTAGAGTCATACACCCAATGTATAAGGTTATTGGCCTTGTGATAAGACTTTACCAATATATATTAAAGTGTACAAGTCCAGTTTCACCAGACCACTAACTTATGTTCAAATCTTAGGGTACTCATCCACGCAGTAGCTGCGATAAACCTATATTTATTTAATTTAGTAATTTTATAAAGATTATTATCACGTGGTCCAATTCTACATATTCCAAATATCCTTACACTATTAGTGTGAGTGGACTACTCATTGGTTAAAAGTAAACCATCCCCCATTTAGAAACTATAGTATAATGATCTAAACCTTGATGAAGTACCCAATACCATCATTTGATTAAGAACAATTTTTCACTTTTGTGTTAGTAGCCATAATCTACACTTTACTATGAAAGCACGACCCAATTACATAGATTACTTACTAACATATTTAGACCTTTAATGTTCAATATATGTAAACAAACAACCATTAATGAATGAAACTTTTATTAATTTCCAAAGTACAGAAATACATAGGCTATTTTGGGCATACATTCCACCAATTCAATACCATTACATCAAATATAACTACCAGATCGTTAGGTGATTAATATCTTTTAATCTTAAAGTACTTAGTGCTACCCCAACTTAGCCTGTAATATTCTTTATGTTTGGGGATGCCCAACCGGGATAAAGATATTAGTTAAATACAACCCATTAATCCAGAATCAAATTCCATAGCTTGAACATACTCGATGTCGAGTAAGCTTGGGTATGCCTAACAACCTAATCTTGAAAAAGTACTCTTGTTCTTGCAATATTAACGGAAATCTTTAGATTTAATATTGTTTGAGGGATTTTAATTATTTAATTAGTAGTCTTATCGTTTGGCATGTAAAATATCCACACTTTAACATAATTGTAATAGAATTAATTATATGGCTTGGTTATGGACTTCACTAAGTTAATTTCCTTGAGCCAAGCGACACAACAAGAAAAATAGGCTATGCTGACACTTTTTTCATGACACTTTCTAGAAAGCGTTATAATCGACTTCTTATGATGACATTGAAGGTGAAATAGAGCAAAATAAATCACAGAAGCATGCAAGACTGACAAAAATCACAGCGGAAGAGCTTTTAAAATTTTAATACCTCTGCATTTAAATGACCTTCTTGGCACCAAAGAAGATGTCTGGACCACTTCTTGTTGAATGCTAGAAGTCTCTGGTTCTCTTCTGGTCGATAATTCTAGTTGTTGTCCTGTCGTCTTATCAACGCTAAGCCTTTGGTCTTCCGAAATATATCCACCGCCTGATAATGTTGCTGAGAGCAATAGGTTAAGAAGAATGGTCTCAATCTCTTCTTGATGATCTGCTATCGAGCAGTATTAAGAGAGTTCCCTGTATTTGTGTCCTTTGTTCGACACCCAGAGAAAGAGAATGAGAGAGAGGGAGAAAAATTCTGACTGTATTTTTTCTATCTATTTCGTAACATAGTCTACACAATTAGCAACTGACATTGCATTCCGCTCTTTTTATTAGCAAAGCTATAGCTAGGGTTAAAAGCCAAACCAAAACCTCAGAGTGGATTTCGTTCTCGCTATTAGGCCGGCTTTAATTATTTTTTATTCTTGGACTAAGTGGCCCATCGATTATAACAAGCCTTTAATTTATTTATTTTATCTTGGACTTAATAAAGCCCATAACTAAATTTACAAGCCCAAAAAGAACCCAGATAAATAAATAAGCCTTATACCTAATTTCAGCCCAGGTTAATTTCTAATTATTAAATCTGGGCTCAAGTCCTGAATAATTAATCAACCAATTAAATTAGGTAATTATTTTATTCTCTCTCTTAGGCCTTTTATTTTATTCTAGTCTAATAAATAAACCAGCCTACCTGAATAAAATAAAATTCATTTTATCCAAGACCAAATCCTTCACCCAAATCCATTAGGACTTATGGGCTATTCTAGAGACTAAAAGACACATCACCTTGGCTACTAAAATAACAAAAATACCCTTGCTATATGAATAGTTGTATTTTGCATTTTAAATACTTTCTAATATTACAATAAGGAAAAATTGACCCCAGGGACAATGCTGCATTAGCAAAGTCTCTGACCTATAGGTGTAATGACTAAGATACCCTTCTACGTATCGTCGTACATTTTGAGAGGAAGAATGTACTAACACCTTTCTAAAAGACATCTACCATCCTGAGATCTCTAGTCCGATGATCCACGACTCTTGGAATGTTTTCGCTTTCCAAGAAAGCTACTTTAAAGTAAACATCCAAGTCATATTCCCCAAGGCCCTATATATTTAGATCATTCAAACAGTTACAAGGAGCGATATAGCACAAAAGCTATCTTATACAAGTCTGTCTTAACTAACTAGTCACATATACCCAACATACAAGTATATCGGCTCTACGATAGAACCTCAACTACAGCATATCAAAGTACAAACTTCCAGCCTTCGTCAGACAATCAACTTATACTTAAGCGGTAGAGTATTAGTCCATGCTATAGTAGTAATAGTATGGGTTTCTTCTAAATAGTACTTTTAAAAACTACTATTGCATGTCATATTCTACGTATTCAAAATACACTCATGCTATGAAGTGACCAGACTACTCACTGGTTAAAGGTAACCCATTCCCCATTTAGAATTCATAACACAATAACCTAAATATACTGAGATTCTCATTCTCATTAATCGGTTAAGAACAAATGTTTATATGTTAAGTAACTCGTGATCCATACCTTACTGTGAAAGACTACCATTCACATAAATCACTTACTTAAACATAATGGGTGCTTTCCAAACATAAATCGTGCACAAATAAAATGTAAATTCACAAACAAATTCTGAGAATAAATTCAATAATTATCGAAATTCTAATGTAAAAATAATTCTTTTATTAATAAATTCGATAATTACATCAGAAATCTAGTCTAGAAGGCATATATTCCAACAGACGCCTAAATTTTTACGTCATTATAGTGAAATGAAAACGACGTAGTTTTGGTTTGTTAGCTTAAATTAACAGCCTTTCATGACATGTGATTATGCCACACAAGATTTTGTATCTATTGTAACATCTTTGTCATGTAAAAGGCAAAAAGGCGCGTGCAGCATGTGGCTGTCAAAAGTTTCACTAAAAACCGTGAGTTTGATAAGGGGCATTTTTTTTTTTTACCGAGCTATTTGCTTCGTTTATTCCTTTGTTCTTTACTCGGAGGTCCTCCGATGTATTTCTTCCTCACTATCCGTCTGCTCTGCTATAGTTGAAATTCGTCCGGATTAGTTCCTTCTTGGTGTTTCAATATTAAGTTTTTAGTCATCTCAATGTTTTTATTTTTTTCCCCTCCGTTCGATGTTTTTCTTCTTCACTGTCTATTGACTCTGCTACAAACAACAACAAACAACAAACAACACACTGAGCCTTAATCCCAAGAAACTTAAGGTCAGCTACATGAACCAATGTCAAGTAATGTGGAGTCATCCGCATGAATCCTCTCTCTCCACTTCCTTCTATCGACTGTCATACTTTCATCCAAATCTAACGAAGACATATCTCTCCTAACCACCTCTATCCATGTTATTTTAGGCCCACCTCTACCTCTGTCCAATCTATCCTAACCCACTGACTATCAAGGAACCACCTAATCTCGAAGCCCATAAATTTTATGTTCTTTGAAGGCTACAAACACACCTTTGCAGGGTGGATGTACAAATCATTCAAAATTATCGATAGTAGCTTGGTTGTTAGACATCAAGTCTAAAACTAACATGTCCAAAAAATGCTTCAATGAAATAGCTCTTACAAAAGAGGTTTTGCCATCTGATAACAAATGGTTATAGAATGAAAAAGCTACTAGTACAGAAAATAAATGTATATGTTAATAGTTGTATGCTCTTTTAGAAAGAAGATAGTAGTGTTAGAGAATGCAAGTTTTATTGTTATGCTCATTATACTAGTAAAAAGGAATTAGAAAAGAATAAACAATAGAAGGAGATATTGGGTATCTCAGGCTCGTATCCTATACGGCGCAGCGAAAAATAAAACGAGATACCCTCCTAGGACCCATCTATGTGTGGAAAACAAGATATAAAGAGAGTAAAGGTAATAGCTTTTTACCTTTGGGTGATCGTCCAAAGAACAAAAATTTCTTCTTTAAGTCGAGGCACGATCCAACAATCCTGTTGTGCAAATTCCATGAGAGTTGGACATCTAACCACTATAATCATAGTGTGTGATTATCTCTACGAGTAATCTACATAGAGGAATACTCAAGCACTAAACTTTCCTGTGCTAGTAGAAAAAGCTGGCGGCTAGGATTCTTTGATCAAGATCAAATCGAGAGAGATAGAGTGAAGAGAGAATGTTCGTGGTTATTGTTTTGTGCGTTGTTCAGCTCAGGTTTTTCGTGTGTTACATATAGTATATATTGCATGAAATTTCCCTTCCAAAACTGAGAATTCTAATCCTATTGGAATTCCGTAATTGTAATTGGAAACATCAAGTTCTCACAATTACAAATTGGACCACAAATTATAACTAATTATAATTTGTCCACAACAACTTCTCTTTCTCTCAATCAACCCCACTATGTTATCAAATAGCATCTCGAGTATATTATCCTCTATTGTGTATGACCTATTAGGTTTCCCAGTCAATTGGTAGAGAACATGAATTAATCTAAACGTTTTTTAGATTAATAATCCATAATTAATTAGAATTAACCCTATTAATTCTAATTAGGATTGGTTTATTAATTCATCAATTAATAAACATATATTCCTAGATCATGAGCGGTATCTAGCAAGACATCATGACCACGTAAGAGTCCAGGAAATCAAGTGGCTTGACATGAACCCTTCAATAACAAACTTCAATGCAATTAACTCCTTTCACCATACAATATCTCATTCGGTTTGGAGTACGGAATTAATGCCAACTCCTTCCAGAAATAATTCTGGCCCGACTACAATAGTACTTGTACTAAGAACCCATTACTCTAGATGTGTATCAATTGGAACTATTTTCAATACACAATTGCCTTGGCCAAGGACTTTCGAGTAGCAATTCCTACAAGTGGCCATAAGATATTCGCCCATACTATTAGGAGTGGTGAATCCTTTATTGACCCTCTCAACTACTTTTATTTATCTCACAATGTACCCAATATCCATCCCATAGGCAGCCCTCAATCGAGCTCCGGATATTGGAATCGAAGTACAAAGCTCAGCAAACAAAGTACCTTGGAGATCTCAAGTCTAGGGCTACTTGCACGTTGGCTATATTGAGATTATATCACTGGCACTAAATACTTATCCATGTGATTATCTCAAAACTAGGTCATCCAATGAACTTGTTCTATTAACAAGCATCCATGTGTTAACTTTGAGTATCTCAATACTCAAGGTTATGAGAACCACCGCCTGATCAAATCAGGAAGTCTAACACATGCTAGTCTTGACGCATTAATGATGTCTTATCTCATTAATACTATGACTAGGGACTATTTAAGTACTAACACCATCCAGTAATAGGAATCTCATATCATGATCTCTATCATGATTTCCTTATCGCAGTGTTGTACTAGGGACTTCATTGAACAATTATATTACTTAAAGTAAACAAAATAAACTATAAAATAAATAATCCTTTTATTAAAATAAAATGTGTCATATACAATGTACAAGTGATTGCCTCAGGGCACAACACTAACAAAGTCCCACTTGTACTAGAGTCCATCATTCATGTATCTAATACCAAATGACTTAACATAACAATCATGTTTCTTTTAGGATAGTGCTTTCGTAAGCGGGTCAGCTATGTTCTCATCCGTGGGAACTCTCTCTATCTTTACATCATTCATATCGATGATTTCTCATGATAGGAGTATTTGTATTTAATGAAATACAAATCTGAGGCCTTTGAAAGGTTCAAAGACTTCAAGAATGAAATAGATAGGAATTAATGACTTTACCTTCTAATCCAAAGTAATAGGAGTAAGAGATGGGTTTTGGATTTTGAGACTTTAATTTGCTAACGTATAAGTACAGTAAAAGGTACTAACATATAATTTACTCCATAATAAGTAGTCTTTTATTATTATTATTATTATTCATTTGTAAATACATTTCCTTAATCTGGCATATATATAAAGGCCTTTGAATGCGAAATTAACTTTCTTTTATTATTATGGAGTGAAATATTGAATAGACAATACATTTTTAAGACCAAAAAGTTATAAAATAAGACCATTAATGATAGGCCTTTGAATATGAAATTAACTCTTTTTTATTATTATGTTGTGAAAATATTGAATAGGCAATACTTTTTTCATGACCATAAGGTTTTAAAATACGACCGTTCATAATAGGCCTTTGAATATGAAATTAACTCTTTTTTATTATTATGGTGTGAAATATTAAATAGACAATACTTTTTTCATGACCAAAAGGTTTTAAAATAAGACCATTATCAAAATTTTTAATAAATAATTAAACCAATCATCAGTAGTCTTTCTGTCAAAATTTTCTGTTAGTATTAATAGAATTCAAGGTATTTTGTTCTTTTTATATTTTTAAAATTCTTTTTTTTCCAAATCAACTTCTCTTTTCTTCTTTCTTCTATGTCACTGCAAAAGCTACCATTTAGAAAATCTAACTTGTCCAAATATATTATCAATATAAAATTTTAGTTTAGTCCTTTTTTTTTTCCATCTCCTTCTTCAAAATAACCCTAAGCCATCGCCTTCCTACACCATTGTCGACGACATCAGAGAATTTGATAGTAGATTAAAAAGACATAGAGACTTCGACCTCCATAATTGTAGAGGACCCTATTTAATCCACAATTACAAACCCATTTCTTAATTTTTTTTTTTATCACCATAAACTAAATCCACCACCCAATAGCATCCCAGATCACCAAACAACTCAAACTACAATTTCAATCAAATTACATTATAAAATCATAATAACTAAAGCCTTAATTCATGGCTTCGGAAGTTTTGAATAATTTTTCTCCACTACAAAAAAAAAAGTAAATATGATGCCAACAAATACAATAGTTACAAAATCGTTGAAACTAATGACTATATAAGACTCTTAAGTAATCGTCTATTTGTTTAACGAAATATGATGGTTTAGTTCAAGCCATCATATTTGTCTACCTAATACGATGGTGACACCTTATTAGTACTATAACACCCCACAACTTAGACCTAACACGGCCAGGGATGTCGCCCCGTCCAAAGAATAATGGGTCATTATAACTAGCTAGGTCACACAAATGAAAATAAAACAATTCTTTGAAATTAAAAACTTATAACAACCCAAAAATTCAAGAACAAATCCAAAATAAATTGTTCACTATCATCTCTTAAAGTAACATATAAATTGAATAACAAAGAGTCTTCAAGAAGGCAACATTCTAGCTACTCTTCTCCACAGCAGGATCGCCCTGAAAACATGGCATAAAGGTGATGAGATAAAAATCTCAATAAGTCCATGTGTGCTTTTAGTGTTTAGGAAAACAGTTCATGTATGCGAGTTATAAAATTTCATAAGAGAAAATGCTGGCAAGCAATAAATAAGGTTAAAATAAAGAGTGATGTTTTCCACTTTTCAAACTATACAAGTGCACAATAAACTCAACTACTCAAATGGGCAGCCATGGGTTACCACACGTTGGGCCCCATGTCTATATAACGGTCAGAATGCCACACTTTGTGCAGACTAACAAAAGGTAGGTGTACGGCCTACCGGGTAAGATACTCCTCTTTCTCTACACCAAACAAACCGGTTGTCCACTCCGGCAACACACAGTCACATGACTGAAACCTGCTAGCTCGGACCGGCATAACTAAGTAGTACTGTCGCTTCTCCAAGTTGAGTTCATCTTGTGGAAGTGGCCTTCTGCCAGAAGACTCGCTCTTGCTATTCAAAACTAGTACTACTAGCCTACCCTTATTGAGTACTCAACGTTGCTTGTCCTACTTAGGAGAAAACTGATAAAACATTGTTTAATTTGGAAATAGTAATTAGGGGTTTCTAAAGTTCATATCAAAGTTGGTTTTAGAAAGAGTTTAGTGTTTGAGTAAAACTGCTTGTTAATTCCAAATGATTTGACTGATACAAAAAGGAAATAGTCCTTAATTGCCTTTACCAAAATGAGTGTTCATACACTTCGCGTTTGGCTTGCCATAGTAACCTTTTGACATCAAATAAGTTTTATGCAGGAGCTTACCTGATCCTTTGCTTGTGATAATTCAAAGATCTTCCAAAGCTGACCTAACCCTGCCTGGGGTAAACACAAGCCATAATTAAACTCAAGCCAAATTTTGCTTCCATAAATAATCCTAGTTCAACTTACCACAATCATGACCCTAATGTCCCAAACTTTAAGGCTAGATGATAAAAGGATTTTATAAAATAAATCTAGCTTGATAATAAAATAACTAGGGATTGTGAAATAATTATTAATAAGTTATAGGTTCAAATATAATCTTTGTTATTAATAAATAAACTAAGGTTTATTTGATGAAGGTCCTAAGTCCTAGATGATATTAAGATAATAAATTATTACTGTTCTCTTAATTCATAGTTAATAGTTAGAAAATAATAAATAAAATTAATAATAAGTATATTTTATTATATTTTGATTAAAAGATAATAAATAAATTTTAGTAGTGTTTATGAATATATGACTTATAAGATTAATATTTTACTTATTATGATTATTTATATAAAAGGCTTTATTTAATATTATTATTGTATATAATATTTATATATTTTATTTTTAATAAAAGATATAATTTATTTAGCTAAAATATCACTATTCCATTTAACAATCCAATTCCAAAGCTTCCTAGGGTTTTCGAAATTATTGGAAGAAAATATAGTTCTAATTTTTATTAATGTAATAAAATTGGCTAACTTAAATAGTTTAGGATTAACAAGGTCATGATCATAATTCTCCTATTGCTAACAATAATCATGAACATAAACTCTAACACCAATCAACAAATCATTCAATTCATGAATAAAGGCTTAAATCTATATCTACCATCATATGATCCAAACTTTACTAAACATAATCATATTCATGGCTTCAATAAGAATACAAGAACATAAAACCCTATTCACTAAAGGTGACATAATATCTATCATGCTTAATTATTCACAGTAACTCACGACATGAAGAGCATGCAACAACTACAAAATATCATAAAACTCAATCATGGCAAAACATCCTCATGCTCCAATCCCAACTCTTTCATACAAACACATACTTAATCTCCAATCATATTCCATCATTTTCTAACTACATCCAAGAGACATGATTTTAGAATTAAGAAGAGGGTTAAAGAGACATACTCGAATGATGACTACCTTGATGAAGTCTCAAGAGAGTCCACACGCTTGGAAGACTTGATCCGACCAAGAAGGAAAAAGAGAAAATGGCCATGGTTGAAACAACCATTTCGGCGAGAGAGAGAGAGAGAGAGAGAGAGAGAGAGAGAGAGAGAGAGAGAGTATTAGTATATTATATTAAAGATTGAAGGGGAAAAGAGATGAACATAATCGTTCTTGGTTACCTTGAGAGAGTTCTTGAATCTTCTAGAAAAATTCTGGTTTTGATCCGTGAGCAGAATTTTGTTTTCAATGTTTGACATTATAAAGTACAGAAATGGATTCTAAAGGGTGAGTAGACGTGATCTGGAGTTTTTTGGGAGAGATTGGAGGTGTTTAGAGTGGTTTTAGGCTTGGAGAGTAGTGGTGTGTGTTCTTGGTGTTCTTGGTGTTCTTGGAGAATTGGAGAGAATGGAGAGAATAGAGAGAAGCTAGACGAAATTTGCTGAATGGGGTTGGCCGAATGGCTAGAGGAATTCTTGTGATTGAATTTTTAGATTAGGGAGAAGAGGGAAAGCTGGTTGTTTGAAATTCAAAAGGAGTAATTTAGGGAGTGAATTAAGGTAGAAAATATGATAAGAATGGCTTGGTTGATGGAGGTTCTTGGAGCTGCTATGGCCGACTGGAATTTGCTGAAGTTTTGCTGAGATGAATGAGGTTGAAAGAGCTATAGGGTGGCTAAAATGTGGAGTGCAATGGTGGAGGAAAGTGCTGGTTGGTTGAGGCTTAATCTATGGGAGTTTCATGGAGTAATTTGCTGAATTTATGAATTCCAATTGAAGGCTTAATTGTAGTGATTGAAGGAGTGATTTAAGTAGTGGGTATGGTGTTCATGTCATGCAGATCAATGGAGGAGGTGATGAAGTTTAGTTCATGCCTGACTAAGGTTGGTTTTATAGAAAAATGGGAGTGAGTTTCGGATAAGGTTGAAGAGGGAGAAAGGCTGGAATTTCTAGTTGTTCATTAAAGAGGTTTGCTGGAATTTTTGTGCAGATTTTTCTACAATGTTCCAGCCGACTTGTAGAAGGTTTGAAGGGGCATTGGAGGGTCCTTTAAGGCTAGTTTCTAGCCCTCTTTATAAAGAAAAGACAGAGTTAAATTGCTAGTTTGAAAGGTGGAAGAAACAGCTTGGTTTTTGGCCTACCAAGCTGCGAAATTGCCCAGGAATTTTCCTTGTTTGCATAGCTTTTATGCAGTCCTATTTTTGGCCAATGATTTTAGTCTTCAAGCTGAACAAGTTGGCTATTTTTCTGGTAGCATTTGAGTGAGAAAAAAAAGGCTAAAGTTTTTGAAAGCTGAACTGACCAAGAAGCTGGAAAATTTCCAGATTGCTACATGAAGAAGATGAATACTTATAGAGTGGAGTTTGAAGGTTCAACCATGGAGATTAATTTTCTCGGGAACCTTCCTTAACTCCTTCCCCATTTTCAATCAACATTCTATCCTCAATGAGACATTTTCGAAATTCCAAGGTCAGTGAACTTTGCTGGAATTTTCTGGAAATAAAATATGGATTTGGATAATTGAACAAGCTTAATTGATGAATAATTTAAGGTATGCTAGGGAACAAAAAGGGCATGAACCTCTTAAGAATTTTTGTAGGGCACAAGAGTAGAATTAAGACATTTTCTTCAAGTCTCCCTTAGGACAACACTCCTACTTCTACTCATGGCATGCAAGGATGAAAATATAAATATCCCTACCCTATAAAAATAAAATTTAATCATGATAAAATTTAATTGGGGGGAGGGGGTTTGAACTCAAGACCTTAGAGATTAATTCCAAAGCTCTAACCACTAAACCACAACAACTCTTGTTCTTATTTTCTCTCCCAAATAGTTTTCCTATTTAATCCTCAAGCTATCTCCCTATTTTCACTTCAAGCACAATTACCATTTTGCCCTTCATACTCAATAAGCACAATTAAGCCTTCTAAACTATAAATCACAAATCCAAAGCACATAAAATCATTCAAAAATATATTTATGTATGCAAGAAAATATGATATGCATCCCGACTCCCTTACTCTAGGGTTGGTTTTAGTTGGGGTTTCACAAGTCCTGAAAATATGACGGTTAAAAAACCATTGTATTTGTTGAGACAAATATGATGATTTCACTATAAAAAAAAATTAAAAAAAAAACTTGCAATCAGTGACGACCAAATCTGTCGCAGCCTTAGACTTACAACAATTTATGGCAGCTAATCTGGTGGCAAATAAGTTGGTTGCTAATAGTGGCAGAAAGGTAAATCAGTTACAATTAGTGGTATATTTGCAACGGCGGCACTATTGGTCAAAGAAAGAAGCATAAAAGCGTAGCTTCAAATCAGCGATAAAACCATTGCTAAGTGCTTGCAAATTGCGAGAACTTAGCAACAACCTTTTTTGCTAGTTTATTTTAAATGTAATTATTCTATCACCAATCCATCATAAATGGCAATGAATTTGCAACGGTAATTGTTTTTTATTTTTTTATAAAAATTATTTTGTCTCTAAATGCTCGCTATCTGAGACATATTAGTGACGGTTGATAAGTGCTCATCATATACATATTTTATACATTATTTTTTATTCAAATTATTACAAAATATTTTACAGATTACAACTTATCCCTCCATTTTCTTCTTGTTTGGTGTAAGTTAAAAGATTTGAAATCAGAAACAGATTCAAGGAGAAAAAGATTGAAAAAGAGCTAAACTAAAGCTACATGACGCCACCGACATCCCCACGCACGTCGTCGTGTAGCACTTGCACATCAAAAGTCAACACACTAGACTCCAACAGTGACGTGCCAATCAATCTCTACGCCATCACACACTATCAAGATTTAGAAATGCTGACATTTATAAACTTCGACGGTGCCGTGTAGCTCACATTCAATGGCGTCATGCATGTTTCCAACTCATAAAGTAATTAAGACGCACGACATCGTTTCAACTTGGGTATAGCACACCAGAGCATGCACAGTAATGAGCAAGTCACCTTTCTTGGCACCGTGCAACTTTGTAGAATATACCCTATTATGCAAAATTTTAGGGATTCGGAAAAGAACCTATAAGCACATCTTATCTGGGTTCTTTCAAAGAGAGATACAAGAGAAAACACAAGAAAACCTCTGTGGAGGCCCTTTGGAAACATAAGAAGAGAAGATCAAAGGTGGATTAAAGAAGAAAATAGGCACCTAAAGAAAGATTGAAAAGAAGAAGATGGCCCTTGTCTATGAGTTCTCCTAGTTACACTATTTGTAATCTGATTTTGTGGTTGCTATTATACTTCATTTGAATTATCTTACTCTTGTATTGGATTATTATTTGATCTATTGATGTCCATTTTAAGTAATTTATCACTTGGATTTGAATGATTGGATTGTCTATTTGGCTAATTCTCTTATATTGAACTTGAAAAAGGATGTATGAGATGTGTTTCTTTTTATATTAATTCAATAGATTTGTTTTCTCTTGATAAACTTGAGAAAGAATTTGAGGGATTGAAAACTTAGTGGTAGACAGGATTATGGGGTCACTTAGAGGTGGGGGTTCTATGAATTTTTGGTTTATTTGTTGATTTCTTTGATTTTTTTTATGCATCCTTAGGTATGATTTGTAAGATAGAGATGTCTATGGGTTGGGTTCAAGGGTAAGAAATCCATTACTTGAGAAAGAGTGAATTTCTCTTTATTTTGGAAATCTTGCCATTACTTGAATGTGATTTTAATTGATTGATTAATGTTTGGTATTTGGGCGTAAATGGGAAATTCTCTTCAATTACATGGCCAACCCACTTTTCCTACTTTAATCCTGCCTTTGTGATCTCTTGATTTTTATCTTGAAAGTTGGGTAGATGTATTCTTGTGGTAATCTTGTGTGCTTAATTAGTAGCATTTAGTCATTTTAATTTTCTATTTTAATGAGTTGGACAATGAAACTTAGGAAAAAGTAGTGGTAGTTGACGTCATTTCCTTGAGTTCTTTGATACTTTCCAACTAAACACTATACAACATGAAGGGTATACTTGCCCAATTTTTTTTTTTTTTTTTGTGTGTATGTGTGTGTGAGTCAAATTGACATTTGATTTTAAAACTTGAGTGAGCATTGAGCATAGTTATTTAAACAGAACACACATGCGCACACAACTATAAGTTTTTAACGCTGTTGTCGGGGATCGTGCATTAATTTCACAAAATTTCTTGAGTTTTATTGATTCAATTGTTATCTTAGTTTGTTAATACTCTTTAAGTTTACTTTCATAAGAATTTGATAGTTTGTTCTTTTTTTTTTTAAGGTACTTTGATTTTATAGGTTTGTGTTTTTTCTTATTATTGTTTTGTGAATTTCTTGTAAATATTAGTTATATTCATTTTGTTTTATTTTTGACATTATTGTTTAGTTTATAACTATTGAAGGTTTTTGGAGTTATTTGAGTTGTATTAGGAATATTGACATGGTTTTGATTTGATTAGCTCTTCCACTCTTTGAGATAATACCATTTTGAGGAATAATGATTCAATATCTTTAAACTCCCATCAATGGAATCACCCCTTGAAGATCTATTTGTAAACTTTACCACTACAACAACTACACATTTCCAAATAATAGATAAATTACTAAAGACACAGGAAATTTTATTGGTTAAATTGGAACGTCAACTAGGACATTTGGTAAAGACTATTCGAGATGGATTTGAAGAACATAATAAAAGTGGATAGGTTAAGGCAGTCACACTTTTAGTGGGAAACATATAGAAGTAGTAGAAGAACCTATTTAGGTATAAGATCAGTCTAATGCCTAAAAGAATAGAATGTACAAGGAACCCATGGCGTCGTGTAGGGTGACTGAGCTGGCACTGTGCAATCAATTAGAAGGTGAAAATTTTGTTAAATAGCTGCCAAAATCTATTCCTCCCATCCCATATCCAGGATGACTTAAGAAACAGAAGGATGATGAGCAATTCTGTAAATTTTTAGAATTGTTTAAATAAGTGCACGTTAATCTTTTATTGGTTAAAGTTTTAGCACAAATATCAAAATATGCTAAGTTCTTTAAAGAGGTTTTGTCAAACAAAAGGAAGCTTGAAGAGCTGTCTTTAATGACTTGAAATGAAAAATGCTCTGCTATTGTACAAAGTAAGGAGACACTACCAAAGAAACTGAAGGATCTAAGAAGTTTTTTCTTCCCTTGTGTGGTTGGAAATGCTGTTTTTGGTACTGTATTAGCTAATCTAGGAGTTAGCATCAATTTGTTATATTATGCAACTTTCAAAAAGTTGGGTTTAGGAGAACCAACACCCACAAAGATGAGCATTCAATTTGCAGATAGATTGTTAAATATCTTAGAGGGATTGTTGAAGATGTGCTAGTAAAAGTAGAAAATATCATTTTTCCAGTGGAGGTTGTTATTCTTGATATGGCTGAAGACTCAACAGTTCCCCTGATTTTAGGTCGACCGTTCCTTACTACTGCTAGAGCTATTATAGATGTTCATAAAGGGAAGTTGACATTGAGAGTAGAGGAGAAGGAAGTTATTGTTAGGATTTCTAAGTGAATGAAATATTCATCTATACAAGATGATTCTTGTTTTATGGGAGATATTCTTGGTAAGTTTACCAATGATTGTTTGCAAAACAATTTCATTGAAATATCATTAGCTACAACTTGGTAGAGGATGATGCATATGAAGCAAAATAAAAATTAGCACAAGAAGTCAAAGCACATATGGAGGATGTTGAAGACAGCTTTGAGTAAGACATTTTTGAGGTAATTGAGAAATCAAATCTGGGTAGTATGAGACTATATATTGAGAATCCTCCAGAACTCGAGTTGAAAAAGCTATCTAGTCATTTGGAATATGCATTTTTGGCATAAAGAAACAAACTACCAGTTATCATTGCTAAAGATTTAGAGGAAGAGCAGAAGTTACAGTTAATACAAGTGCTAGCAAGGTGCAAGAAAGCCATAGCATGGAAAATAACTATAAAGGGAAGTAGTCCTTCTTTCTACGCACAAAATATATTATTGGAAAAAGGTATTAAGCCTGTAGTGCAACTGCAGTGAAGGTTAAATCCAAACATGAAAGATGTGGTGAAAAGTGAAGTGATTAAACTTCTTGATGCAGGAATCACTTATCCTATATCTGATAGTATATGGGTAAGCCCAACTTAAATGGTTCCTAAGAAAGGAGGTATGACTGTGGTTCCTAATGAAAGAAATGAGCTTATACCCACTAGACTTGTTACAGGTTGGAGAATGTACATTGACTATAGGAAGCAAAATGAAGCCATAAGAAAGGACCACTTCCTACTTCCCACTTTACTTTATTGATTAAATGCTAGAGAGGATAGCTAGGCACATGTATTATTGCTTCCTTGACAGATTTTTGGCTTTTTTAGATCCCTGTAGCTCTTGAGGATCAAGAGAAAACTGCCTTTACTTGCCCTTTTGGGATTTTTGCTTACTATCGTATACTTTTGGGACTGTGCAATAGTCCAGGAACATTTTAAAGGTGCATGAGAGCCATTTTTGAAGGACTAATTGGTGACATAATGGAGGTGTTTATGGATGATTTCTCTATTTTTAGGGATTCATTTGAATTATGTTTGAAAATTTTTAAACTAGTACTTCAAAAATGCGAGAAAACAAATCTTATGTAGAATTGGAAAAAATGTCATTTTATGGTGAACAAGGGCATTGCTCTAGGGTATAAGATCTCAAATAAAGGTTTGGAGGTTAATAGAGCAAAGATTAAAATAATTGAAAAACTTCCTCCACCTTCTTCTGTAAGAGATATTCGAAGTTTTCTAGGGTATGCTGGTTTCTACAGAAGGTTTATTAAGGACTTCGAAAAAATTTCCAAATGTCTCACTTCTCTTTTAGAGAAAGATATCCTATTTAATTTTGATGAGCGATGCCTGCAAGCTTTCAATGAATTAAAGCTTCAGTTTACTAATTCTCCCATCTTGGTCACACCCGATTGGTCTTTACCCTTTGAACTAAAGTTTAATACAAGTGATTATGTAGTAGGTGCAGTCCTTTGACAAAGGTGAGGGAGGAACTTTCAACCAATTTACTATGCAAGTAAAACTCTAACTAATGCACAAGAAAACTATACTACCACAGAAAAAGAGCTACTTGCCACAGTATTTGCTTTTGATAAATTTCGTTCTTACCTTATTTTGTCTAAAGTGGTTGTATACACTGATCATTCTGCTTTGAATTTTTTTTTTTTTTTTTTGCTAAGCATAACTTTAAGCCTAGACTGATAAGGTGGGTATTACTTTTACAAGAATTTAATTTGGAAATTAAACAAAAAAAGGGAGCTGAAAATCTTATAGCAGATCATTTATCTAGATTGGACAATCCCCATTTAAAGTCTTTGAAGGAAAATGAAGTTCAGGACACTTTCCCTGATGAGCAACTTTTATAGATTGAGAGTAAAACTTCCTTTTCTCATTGGTTTATAGATTTTGCTAATTATCTTGCTACAGAGATTATTCCAAAGGAATATATTTTGCAACAAAGAAAGAAATTTCTCTTAGATGTGAAGTATTACTTTTGGGAGGATCTTTTTTTTTTTTTTTTTTCTATTACTGTGCAGATCATGTTATTAGGAGATGTATTGATGAAGATATAGCTCGAGATATTCTCCGTTACTGCCATGAAGGACCAGCTACGGGTTATTACCAAGCCAATAAAGCTACAAAGAAAGTGGTCGAATCTGGATTTTATTTGCCTACAATTTTCAAAGATGCACACATGTTTTGTGAAAATTTGTGATAGGTGCCAAGAACAGGTAATATTTCTAGAACTCATGAGATGCCTTTATCAATTTTTTAAGCATGTGAGATATTTGACTACTGGGAAATTGATTTCATGGGACTCTTGTCAAATTTTTTTGGTTGTAAATATACCTTAGTTGCTGTTGATTATATATTAAAGTGGATTGAAGTACATGTTTTACCAACTAATGATGCTAAAGTGGTTGTTCATTTCCTTAAAAGACTTTTTACTAGATTTGGAGTTCCTAAAGTGTTTATAAGTGATAGAGGAACACATTTGGTTAGTAGAGAGATCAAAAGAATTTTGGAAAAGATAGTCAATCACACAAGAAAGAATTGGAGTAAGAAATTGAATGATGTCCTTTGGGCATATGGAACTGCTTATAAGACAACTTTAGGCATTATATCCCATAGATTAGTTTATGGGAAGGCTGGCCATTTACCTGTAGAAATTAAACACAAAGTATTTTAGGCAATCAAGCTTGTAAATTTTTATCTTCATTCTGCAGGGGAAAAATGATCTCTCCAACTGAATGAGCTTGATGAGTGGAGAAATGAAACCTATGAGAATCACAAAGTGTATAAGGAGAAGGTCAAACAATGGCATGACAAGCATATCCTACCTAACACAGAATTCCAAGAAGGTGATCAAGTGTTGCTCTAAAATTCAACGCTCGATTATTTCCTAAAAAACTAAAATCAAGTGGTCCAGTACATTTATATGCAGTATTGAAAAATAGAGGATGCCATGCACGCATGAAAATAAACCTAGAAGATCAAAGACACACAGTGGAAGGTGAAAAATAGTACATTTATGTGTCCTTTGTCTGTCTAGTTGAGAAGAAGAGTCACTAACTACGGGAGCGGCTACTTGTCTTAACGTCGATTCCGACAAGAAATCTGCGATCTGTTGGCTTCTTCTTGGCATGTACGCGAAGTTTTTCGCTTCTCAGAATATTCCTCCGCCTAATCTACGTTGGTGAAACAACCTAGGCGAGAAAAGATACTTCTTGATTCCTTGCTATTGATTAGCGAAATCAAGAAGATCATAGAAGAAAAGGAGATGAACGAGGCAGAGAGAACAAAGACAAAAACTCTGGCCTTTTTTTTTTCCACTGTGTCGTGAGTGTTCTGTGAATAACACATACCATGACTCCTATTCACATCACCAGATAACCCAACCTTAGTGTTTTGATATTTCAAACATCCGGAGGTTAACAACAGAGGAGGTTTGGGTAATTCTTAACTCTTCTGTACCGTAAATAATAAAAAATCCTTTAGTCCAGGCTATTAGGCTAAAATAATTTATTATTTTTCCTTGAACACAATGAGTCTAGAAATAATAACCATTAATTATTTATTTTTTGGGCCTATTAAAATAACCTAGAAAATAATTAATAGGTCTAAATGAATTAAAATAATTATTAAGCATTTTATTAACTAGTTTAAGCCTAGGTTAATTTTTCTAATTATTCAATTTGGGCTTAGGCCCTGAATAATCAATTAACCAATTAAACTAGATAATAAATTTAATTTCTCTTGATCCTTTATTTTATTCTAGTCTAAAAAATAAATTAAACTTCTTGAATAAAATAAAATCCTTTTTCCTTGTGACTATTTTCTCAACCTAAAATAATTAGAACTTACGGGCTATTCCGAGGACAAAAAAGACACATCGCTTTGGTTACTAAAAGGACCAAAATATCCTTACTATATAAATAGCTGTATTTTATATTTTAAATATTTCCTAATGTCACCATAGGGAATATTTAAAATATAAAATACAGCTATTTATATAGTAAGGATATTTTGGTCCTTTTAATAGGGAATATTGACCTCAAGAACAATGCTACATTAGCTATGTCCTCGACTCACAAGTGAAATAACTAAAATACCTCTCTACACATCGCCGTTCATTTAGATAGGAAAGAGTGTACTAACACTTCTCTAAAAGACATCTACCATCCTTAGGCTTCTAATCCAATGATTCACGACTTCTTCGAATATTTTAGCTTTTCAAGAGAGCTACCTTAAAGCCAACATTCAAGTCATGTTCCCTAGGGCCTTGGATAATTAGATTATTCGGACAGCCACAAAGAGGCGATATAGTCTAAACACTATCTCGTATAAGTCTGTTTTGACTAACTAGTCACATATACTCAACATATAAGTATATTGGTCATTTTCAAGAACCTTAACTAAGTATATCAAAGCATATGCTTCCAGCTTTGTTAGACCACTAACTTATACTAAAGCTGTAGAGTACAAGTCCACGCTGCAATAGTAGTAGTCTGGGTTACTATCGCAAAGTACTTTTAGAAACCACCACTACAGGTCATGTTTTACGTATTCGAAATACACTTGTATTATGAAATGAGTAGACTACTCATTGGCTAAAGGTAACCAATTCCCTATTTAGAATTTATAACAAAATAACCTTTCCATGATGAGATTCACATCCTCATCATCTAGTTAAGAACAATTGTTTATGTGTTAAATATCCCATGATCTATACCTTACTATGAAAGGCCTCCATTCACATGAACCATTTACTTAAACACAAAAGGTCTTTTCTAATTAAAATTGTGCACAAATATAAAGAAGATTTCACAAACAAATTATGAGAAAAATACTTTTATTAATACAAGTTAAAATTATAACAGATAACTAGTCTAAGAGAGCATACATTCAAACAATCTTCCACTTGCACTCTAAGACTATGTAAGTCCATAGGTGCCCACCCCAATGGCATCTAAGTGTCTTCTAAAGGCTCTCTTAGCCAAAACTTGGTGAAAGGATTTACTAGATTATTCTCCAAGACAATCTGTTCCACCACAACTTCTCACCTTTGGATGAAATCCCGGATTAGGTGGTACTTCCTCTCTATGTGCTTCCCCTTTTTGCGGTTCCTAGGCTCTTTAGATTGTGAGATTGCACCAGTGTTGTTGCAATACATCACAACCGGTTTGTCCATTTGTGGTACGACTTCAAGTTCCAAAAAGAACTTCCAAAGCCAAACTGCTTCATTGGACGCCTCTGAAGCTGCCACATACTCAACTTCTATGGTTGAGTCAGTAATGCAAGATTATTTGATACTCCTCCATGAAATGGCTTTTCCAGATAAGGTGAAGACATATCTACTAGTGGATTTTCTCTCATTTTTATCTATTTGGAAGTCTGAATCCGTATATTCTGTAGAAACCAAGTCATCAGCCCTGTAAACTAGCATATAATCTCTTATACCTTTGAGATACTTGAGAATATGCTTTACAGCCTACCATTGAACCTCCTTGGGGTTTGACTGATATTTGCTGACTAAGCCTACGACAAAGCAAATATCTGGCCTAGTACACAACATATTATACATGAGACTTCCCACAGCCAAAGCATACGAAATCCAACTCATCCTATCTTTTTCTTGTTAAGACTTTAGACAGTTCTTTGAAGAAAAAGATAGCCCATGTCTGCAAAAGATCAATGCCCCCTTGTATGAGCCCATGCTAAATTTGGCCAGCATCTTGTCAATATATGTAGCTTAGGATAATCCTAACATTCGTTACTTCCTATTTCTACGAAGCTTTATTTCGAGAATACAACTGGCTTCACCCAAGTCTTTCATACTAAATTAACTAGATAGCTAAACCTTTGTAGATGACAGTATCCCTACATCATTTCTAATGAGTAGAATGTCATCTATATACAGGATAAGAAAAACTACATTTATGGCTTTTACTTTCCTATAAACATATGATTCATCCTTATTTTGAATGAAACTGTAAGACTTTACAGTCTCATCAAAAAGAATGTTCCATACCTAGATGCCTGCTTAAGTCCATAAATGGATTTCTTAAGCTTACAAACTATATGTTCTTGGTTTTAGCAATAAAGCTTTCTGGTTGGGACATATAGATGTCTTCACTAAGATGGCCATTTAAAAATTTTATCTTAACATCTATTTTCCATATCTCGTAGTTATAATGACATGCGATGGTAAGGAGGATACGAATGGACTTAAGCATGGGTACCGAGGAAAAAGTTTCCTCATAGTTAATCCCTTTTTTTCTGAGTATACCCTTTCACCACAAGTCTAGCTTTGAAGGTTTTCACCTTCCCATCCGCTTCCCTCTTCCTCTTGTACTCCCACTTATACCCAATGGGTTTTATCCTTTCAAGTAAAGCTACAAGATTCCAAACCTAATTGAAGTACATAGACTCAATCTCAGCTTTCATTACTTCATGCCATATGTCTGCATCGGCATCAGCAATAGCCTCCTCGTATCTAGTGGAATCTTTTTCCTGATGGTCGAAAACTAGGTCAAAAGCCTTTCCAGTCCATCTTTCTAGAATTCTAGATATTCTCCCACTACGACGAGACTCCATTTGTATAAGTTCCTAAGGCTGTGTCTCTTCTTGTTCTATAATCAGATTAGGAGAAGTCGATTCAGAAGATAACTTCCCTTTGAGTTCCAATCTTATTAAACTTTTAATGGATGTAGTTTGTTCATCCTCCAAGTATCTAGCATTAGTACTTACGAGTACTTTTTGATCCTTGGGATGATAAAAGTAACCACTTTTTGTACCTTTTGGATACCCAATAAAATAGCATAATTCTGATCTTAGTTCTAACTTGTCTCTCGTAATCAGTATATAAGCTGGACAACTCCATATCTTGAGATGATTTAGACTTAGCTTACGCCTAATCCACATCTCATAGAGAGTCTAGGGTACTGACTTGGAAGGCACCAAGTTCAGAATATATGCTGTTGTATCTAGGGCATATCCCCAAAAAGACATTGGAAGAGTAGCATAAGGCATGATACTCCGGACCTTTTCCATCAATGTCCTATTCATTTTCTCAGTTACTTCATTCTGTTGGGATGTCCTTGACGCGGAGAGCTGGGATACTATCCTATGATGTACCATGTAGTCCTTGAATTCACCAGGAGGTATTCTCCACCACGATCCGATCGTCAGGTCTTAATTAGCTTACCTGTTCGACGCTCCACTTCAGCCTTAAATTCTTTGAATTGTTAAAAGAATTAAACTTGCATCTCATCAAATAAATGTAACCATACCTTATACAATCATCTATGAAAGTGATGAAGTACTCAAACCCACCTCTTACTAGTGTAGACAAAGGACCACACACATTAGTATGAACAAGACTTAATGCTTCTTTGGCTCTATCTACCTTTTGGGTAAAGAACCTTTTAGTCATTTTCCCCATAAGATAGGATTTACATTGAGGCTAACTTTCCAATCTCAATTAACCTAAAGGCCTATCATGAATTAACCTCTGAATCTTAGTTGAGTTAATGTGACCCAATCTTAGATGCCAAAGATATGAGTCATTGACATTGGTCTTTCTCTTCCTATTTAAAGGTTCAGATTGAGCGTTATTCAATTGATTGTTAATAGGATTAATGAAGAATAAATTTTCATACATGTGCCAGTACATATAACTTCTTCATTTCTGCTGATAGTAATACTAGAATGGAAAGAAACGGAATATCCTTGATTTATTAGTTTTGCAACTGAAACCAAATTCTGTCTAAAACCAGGAACAAATAAAATATCCTTCAAAATAACTATTCTATTACAATCGAAAGTAAGTTCCAGTTATCCCATAGTAAGGGCCCAAACTTGTACTCCATTTCCCACGCGTAGTCCATGTTCCCCCTTCTGGAGCCTCTTAATCTTCCTAAACCCCTTCAAGAAGTTTTCATATCAAAACAGTTTTGGGGCAAAACAATATTTTTCCAAAAATCATGTTGAAACCAGATAAAGGATTCTATTCACACATCAAAACATGTTTCCAAGAGTATCCGGGTCCTTTTGCCCATACTCGACCACAAAAGTCATTTCCAAGGGTATTCAGGTCATTTTACTGATACCCGATTCCAAAAGACTTTCTGAGGGTATTTGGGTCATTTTACCCTTACCCAATTTGAAAAATATTTACAAGAGTTCCAATAAGGATATTTTGGTCATTTACCGAATACCCGAGTTCCAAAGATTTTCATAAAATATTCCAATAAGGACATTTGGAACATTTACCAAATACCCGATTCCAAAAAGGAACTCATTTAAAGTAATCCAGAATTCTAATTCCAAAAGATGATTAAATTCAATGTTTCCAAACATATTTTCATAAAATGTCCCAAACGGTATATAATATAGCATTTCATGGAAAAATAAAGCACACTAACTTTAGAAAGAATTTTAGAAATCCAAGGGACTCACCTCGTGTCTTAAGCAATCATTCCGTTTATGGCCATTTAACCTTCGTTTCTACCGTTTTTGATGTTCTATTGACCGTTTATCGCTAAACCTATATCAAACATCGTTTTCAGGTCAAGTTGTGTTTGGCCGAAAAATAGCCAACGGGTAGCCGACGTGCCCGACGTTCAACCGTCACTTAGCTGATGGGGCCGACGGTTAGCCGACGAGGCCGATGGTTAGCCATCGGTCAAGGAAAACGTTTAACTTTCGTTCGCATCGTTTTTCCGTCGTTTGATCAATTCTTTCAGTTTCCTTTTTCCACATCCTTTCTCCCTTCACAAACAAGGGATTCACTTCATGTTTCCCCAATTAATTTATCCAAAATCACATAAATAGTCCCCCTTAAGTCCATTCATTTTCAGACTACTTTTTGGAATTTCACTGGTTTGACACACCATTTTGTTTTACACATAACTTTCAATTTACAGCTCCGATTTGGCTCCATGATATACCAAAATAACCATAAGACTCTTAAATTTAATTTACTATAGGCATTTTTTAGTGTTCTAGTTCCAGTATCACGGTACTGGGCAAAAACAGCCTCAATAGTTTTGACTTAGTTTCACTATTCATTCTTTCCTTAACATTCTTCAATTTTCCAGTTTGACACCCTAACTTGTTTTGCCCATAACTTTTAATCCACAAATCCAAATGATGTCAAACCAACTGTAAAATATCATTAAGACATTCCTTTACAAGTTCCAATTCATGGAGTACCAATTCTGTTGTCCATTTGTTTCAGTTTTGAACACAAATATCTAGTACTAAAATCCCGTTACTGATTTGGCACCTTTTACTATTTTCACCATAACTTTTTATCCGTAAATCCAATTAACCTAAAACTTGTTCTAAAATGTCTCTATGATCCTTAGCTACAAAGATATATGCCTTCTTTGTTCAAATCCAGAAACGTTATAGATTTACTGAACATAAAACCTCCCAGAATTTTCTGCACACAAGGACAGCTTTCCCACAACTTCACCTAATTAGTTTCCATAATTCACACATAAACTTCTCACAATATATATACCAAAATGATCTCCATGCTTTATATAATAACTTTACTTCAAGTAAGGTAGATATTTACCTTTTCTTTGCTGCGTTTGGAGGCTGAACAGTCCAAGCATCTTCTTGCTTTTCTCTCTCTCTTTCTCTCCTCTCTATTTCCGGTTTCTCTCTCTCTTTTTCCTTTTCTTTTCTCTTCTCTCTTTTCTCTCTTGTTTGCTCCAAAATTTTGGCTATCTAAAGCCATTTTAGTTGGCCTTCATGGCCTATATATAGAGGAGTATGGTCTTCAAGTCAAAGGTGCATTAAATGGCCTTAACATTTGGAAGCCCTTGATTGGTCTACTTAGCAACTTAGGTGTTCTTTGTAATATTCAAGAGTTCTATGGAATTCTTTAGAAAGCTCTTGCATGAATGTTCTTGTAACCATTCATAGAATCAACACTTCGTGAATTTTCATTGGTCCATATGGTGATGAAGTGTAGAAATTCCTAGAATTCTCAAGAATTAATATATATTTTCTAATCTTGCATGGCCATGCATAATTAACCATGATTAACTTACTCAAACCAAGATTAGCTTAATTAAGTTAGTCAAATGAGGTCAAAAATGTGGTTCAACTTGGTCAAGATTGTCATGCTTGTGGGCCATTGTTATTTATTTCTTGTGGGCCCTCTAAATTATCTCAACTTATCACAACCAATCAAATAGAAACACTTGACCTCATTAACCAATCAAATAGAAGCACTTGTCTTCATTAACCAATCACTAGACGACACTTATTTTCATCCATCAATCATAAGAAGCCACACGTGTAACACCCCACTACCTAGGCCTGACAGGGCCGGGGATGTCGCCCCATCCAAAGGACAAGGGTCTTTATAATTAGGTCACACAATCAAAATAATAGAATAAAAACAATACTTAAAACTTAAAACTTATTACAATCTAAGAATTCAAATCAAATCCAAAATAAAAATTGTTCACTCTCAACTCCCAAAGCATTATACAAAATAAATATCAGAAAAATCTTCCAAGGCAGGCAACAACTAGCTACTCATCCCCATAGCAGGATCGACCTGAAATCATGGTAAAAAGGGTGATGAGATAAAAATCTCAGTAAATCCGTGTGTGCTTTAAGTGCCCAGTGAAAACAGTTCGTGGATGCAATGTATAAAATCTTCGTAAGAGAAATACTGGCAAGCAATAATCAATAGTCAAAATCAAGAGTGGTGTTTTGGCTTTTCCCTCCATACATAATCAAATAAATCAACCACTAAAAAAAAAAAGGTGGTCATGGGTTACCACACGTTGGGCCCCATAACCATACAACAGTCAGAATGCCACACTTTGTGCATACTGACAACAAGTAGGTGATCGGCCTACCAGGCAAGATACTCCTCATTCTCTATACCCAAACAAAACCGATTGTCCATTCCAGTAACACACAGTCCACTTGACTAAAAGCTGCTAGCTCGGACTGGCACGACCTACTAGACTGACATTCTATCCCGGAAGGACTCACCCTTCAGAGGTGGCCACCTACTGAGAGACTTACCCTAATCCTTCAAAGACTAGTCCTAGCAGTCCACCCTTATTGAGTATTCAACGTAAGTCATCCCACTTGGAGAAAAATGAAATAAACATAGCTCCACTTAAAAATGGCAATTAAGGATTTCCAAAGTTTGAGACAAAACTGGTTTTAGAAAAAGTTTAGAGTTTGAGCAAATCTGCTTATTGATTTTCAAATAATTTGGTTGATTGAAATGAGAAAGGAGACAATCCTTAATTGCCTTTATAGAAATGAGTGACAATGCACTCCATAATTGGCTTGCCATAGAATCATTTTGCATCAATCAGGTTTTATGCAGGAGCTTACCTGATCCTTAGCTTGAGATAAAATAAAAGTCTTCAACAGCTGACCTAACCCCGCCTGGGGTAAATATAAGTCATAATTAAACTCAAGCCAAAATCCACTTTCACAAATAAAACTAACTCAAGTTACTTCAACCATGATCCTAGTGTCCCAAGCTTTAAGGCCAGATAATAAATAAAAGGGTTTATAAGCTAAGTCTAGTTTGATATTAAAATAATTAGGGTTTTGGGAAATAGGTACTAATAAGTTGAAGGTTTAAATCTTGCTAAGAATAAATTAGAGTTTATTTGATGAAGAGTCACAGGTGGTATTAGATAAAATAATGATTTATTAATAATTAATTGTTAAAAAATAATTGATAACTAAAATTAGTTGAAAATAAATTTGAATGGGTCTTGATTGAAAGATAATAAATAAAATTTAATAGTATTTATGAATACAAGACTTACAAAATTAATATTTTACTTATTATGATTATTTATATAAAAGGCTTTATTTGATATTATTATTATATATAATATCTATATATTTTATTTTTGTAATAAAAGCTATCATTTATTTGACTAAAATATTCTTATTTTATATATAATAATCCAAATCTACCCTTCTTAGGGGTTTTCAAAATTTACTAGCAAAAATTATAATATTAATCATTTTATTGATGAAATAAAATTAGCTTAGGGACAACTAGATCATGATCATATTTCCATTGCTAACCACAATCATGAAAAGACACTCCACTTCAATTCATCAAATCGTCCAAATCATGAATAAAGGCATAGATCTAAATTTACCAAGACATTATCCAACCTCTACTTGCATAAACATAATCATGGCTTTAACAATGAACATAAATCTTATTCACCAAAAGTGACATAATGTCTAACATGCTTGATCACATATACCACTCACGACATGGAGACATGCATTAAACCCTAAAAACGCCATACAATTAACCAAGACAATCAACTCATGCATAAATCCCATCTCCATCATATACACACATTTATTCATGCTTCAATCTCAACTCATCACAACAACACATGCTCAAGCCCCAATCATAATCCATCTCCTTTCAATATTACCCTAGAGACATAAATCTAGAATTTAAAGAGAGGATTGAAGAGGCTTACTTGATTGAT
Organism: Voacanga thouarsii; assembly: GCA_026120185.1. Taxonomy (NCBI): domain Eukaryota; kingdom Viridiplantae; phylum Streptophyta; class Magnoliopsida; order Gentianales; family Apocynaceae; genus Voacanga; species Voacanga thouarsii. Next base: position 103,294 of record JANUWF010002415.1, on the reverse strand, counting down.
GAGTACCTTGGAGTAGTTTCGAATGGATCCTAACTCCTAGGAGACTAGATCTGCCCTAGAGAGATGAAGAAAACATGGCTATGGTTGAAGTCACCATTCGGCCAAGAGGGAGAGAGAATTCGGCCAAGAGAGAGAGAGAGAGTCCATTAGTATGATTATACACATATATATTCATTAGAGGTTGAAGATGAGTGAAGATGAAGTTGATTGAACATGCTTACCTTGAAGGTGTTCTTGAGCCTTCACAAAAATACTGGTTTTCGATCCAAGAGAGAGAGTTGGATTTTGGAGTTTGATGTTAAAAGTGGTATGAATGGATTCCCGGAAGTGAGTAGGTGCAATCTGGAATTTTTTTTTTTTTTTTGAAAAGATTGAAGTGGTTTTGGTGGCCTTAGGTGAGAGAAGGTGTTCTTGAAGATTGAAGAGAATAGAAAGAATAGGGAGAGGCTGGCCGAAATTCTGTATAGGAGGGAGTGGCCGAATTGTTTGAGAGGTTTTGGCAATTGAATTTTTTGGTTTGAGAGGAAAAGGAAAGGCTGGTTGTTTGAAATCCTAAAAGAATATTTTAGGGAATCAATTTAGGAAACAAAATATGGTGAGAAGATCTTCAATTGAGCAGAGCTTTTGGAAGCTCTAATGGCCGGCTGGTTTGATCAGAGTTTTTGTTGGATGAAAGCTGTTTGAATGGGCTTAATGGTGGCTGAAAAGAGGGAGTACAACGGTGAAGGAATTCCCGGTTTTTTAAGGGATGTTTTATGGAAATTTACTAAACATATTTGCTGAAATTTTGGTCTTCAATCAATGGCTTGATTGGAGTAATTGTTGGAGATATTTTAGGCAGCCATGGACAGGTTTTTCGAGCAGAAGGTTGGGGAAGATAATGGAGCTTAGTTCATGGCTATTCAAGAGAAGTTTGAACAGAAAAATGGTGAAGTTTTGGTTAAGGCTGGAGAAGGAAGAAAGCTGGAAAAATTCCTGTACAGTTTTTTCGCTAGTTGCTGGAAATTTCTAGGCAGCTTTTGCTGCCATTTTTCCAGCCAACTTGTAGAAGATTTGAAGGGGTATTTAGAGGTCTTTCAAGGCTGATTTCCAGCCTTCTTTATGGAAGAAAAATGTGGCTAAGATTATGGGTGAAAACTGGAAGAAAACAGCTTGGTTTAGGCTCACCAAAGCTGCGAATTTGCCCAGAAAATTTTCTGGTTTGCACAACATTTGTGCAGTCCGATTTTGGCCATAAAATTTCAGACTTTAAGTTGGTCAAGAGGGCTATTTTTCTGGTAGCATTTGGAAGGGAATGATGGCTGAAAATTTTGACACTTTGAATGCACAAGAAGCTAGAAAAATTCCAGATTACTTTATGAAAAAAAAAAATGAACTTAGCTACGGTGGAGTTTTGAAGGTTCAACCATAGAAATTAATTCTCTTGGGAACCTTCCCCAACTCCTACCCATTTTCGGTCTATAAGATGTCTTACACTTAGACATTTTGAACCTTCAAAGCCACAGCACTTTGCTGGAATTTTTTTGGAATAAAATTGGCTTGAATAAATTGAACAACTTAATGAATTGAGAAGTAAGAAAAACTAAATATCAAGAAGGGTGTGAATTCCCTTAGAAATTTTTGTAGGGCACAAGAGTAGGATTAAGATACTCCTATCTTGTCTCCCCTGGGACAACCCTCTACTCTTCCCTAAAGCATACAAGGTCGAAAATATCCTCCCTAAACAAAATAAAATTCAATCATGCAAAAACTCAAATGATGGAATTCGAACCCAAGACCTCAAGAATTACTTCCAAAGCTCTAACCACTACACCACAACAATTCTTGTTCTTATTTTCTCTCCAAAATATTTTTCCTATTTAATCCTCAAGCTACCTCCCTATTTTCACCTTAAGCAAAAATTACTATTTTGTCCTTCTTACTCAACAAGCACAAATAAGCCATCTAGGCCACAAACCACAAATCCAAAGCACATAAAATCATATAAAAATATATTTAAGCATGCAATAAAATATGATATACATTCCAACCCCCTTACTCTAAGGTTGGTTTCAACTTGGGTTTCACAACACGTCCCATTTCCAACCGTAATTTTCTATTTTCTTCAGAAATGACCAAAATCAGGTCTGTAATGGAAAAATATTTTATTTCACTATCCAACTCCAAAAATTCAATTGAATCCATTGGTAACACTTAAATTCTTCAATTCCCTCTCTACTTGGTCAAATTCACGGTTAAAGTCACAAACGCGGTCAAAATGACAAAAATGCCCTCGATACCCCGTGTAGCACAATTCACACCAAAACGTGCGTCTCATTGCACTAATCAACTTCTCTTCCTAGAGTACCCTAAAATTATTATTTTGCTGATCTTAATGGCCTTCCAAAAATTTAGGGTATGGGTAGAACAAATCTAATAATTATATCTAGGTCCCAACAAAACTTTATTTCTCCAAAGTATTCGACTCAATACACTGATCAACTTTTGTTCTGGTCATTGATATAAATTCTCAACCCATTACAAGTAGTAGCAAATCGGAAGTAAAAAAGTGGGGTGTTACAGTATATGGTTAGTAGGTTTGATTGTGTGCTAAGTATATTGGGTGTCAATATAAGAATGATTGGGGAACCATTCGGTATTTGGCGATGATGGTTTACCATCAAAAGCCCACGTATAATGCACAATTTCATGAAAACATTAATAAAATTGAATAAAAATGTATTTTATATTTTAGTCTACAAAAGCGTAAGGGAAGTTTGCTAAGTTAGATGTGCTATAAGCTTTGTGAATTTCATCACATGCTAAGTATATTGGTGTCAATATAAACATGTTTGGGCAACCATTCAGCATTTTGCAATGATAGTTTACCATCAGAAGCCCACATATAATGCACAATTTTGATTATGTGTAAAGTATATTGGTGTTAATATTATCATGATTTGGTAGTCATTTAGTGTTTTGCGACAATGGTTTATCATCAAAAACCCACGTATGATGCATAATGTCATAAAGATATTAATTGTAGTGACTATGTGAACTTATGTGAATGAATTTTTTAAATACAGGAAAAGTATGAAGTTTTGAGGTTCTATTGAGGCATTATTTTTCTGTGTGTTGTGGCATCAAGGAATTGCTTGAATGAATATGTAGTATTCTATTTTTGATGAAAAACAACATTTTTTTTTAACTATACAAAAAAAGCAGTAGTTGTTACTAATCTTAGTCAATCAATTGTAAGCAAATTTGATAATTTTCAGAATGTGGGATTTTTTATTTATTTTTATTTTTTTGTTATTTGTAAAGGTAGATATGGCATATGGTTAGTGGATTTGATTGTGTACTAAGTATATTGGGCGTCAATATAAGTATGATTGGGAAACCATTCGGTGTTTTGCGACGATGGTTTACCATTAGAAGACAACATATGATGCACAATTTCATTAAAATATTAATAAAATCAAATATGTAAATGTACTTTTTATTGTAGACTAAAAAAGCATAAGGGAATTTTGCTCAGTTAGATGTGCTATAAGTTTTGTGCATTTTATTATGCGCTAAGTATATTGGGTGTCAATATGAACATTTTTGGGTAACCATTCAATGTTTTGCGACCATAGTTTACCATCAAAAGCCCACGCATGATGCACAAATTTTATGAAAACATTAATAAAATTGAACATGTAGATGTATTTTATATTTTAGTCTACAAAAACATAAGGGAAGTATGCTAAGTTAGGTGTGCTATAAGCTTTGTGATTTTCATTCTGTGCCAAGTATATTGCTTGTCAAGGTAAACATGTTTAGGCAATCATTCGGTGTTTGCGACGATGGTTTACTATCATAAGCCTACGTATGATGCACAATTGTTCTAATTGTACATATTTGAAATATTTTATATGTGTGTGTATTATTAATGGTCATATTCTATATATTTGATAAGCTTACTAAATTTGATTGTGTATTAAGTATATTGGTGTCAATATTATCATGATTTGGTAGTGATTTAGTGTTTTGCAACAATAGTTTATCATCAAAATCCCACGTGTAACACCCCGCTACGTAGGCCCTACAAGGCCGGGAATGTCGCCCTGTCCAAAGGATAAGGGGTCTTTATAACTAGGACACAATAAAAATTTAAACAATACTTTGAAATTTAAAACCTATTACAACCCAAAAATTCAAGAACAAATCCAAAATAAAAATTGTTCTCTCTTAACTCCCAAAGCATTACATAAAATGAATAACAGAATATCTTCCAAGCAGGCAACAACTAGCTACTCAACCCCACAGCAGGATCGACCTGAAATCATGGTAAAATGGGTGATGAGATAAAAATCTCAATAAGTACGTGTGTTCTTGGAGTGTTCAGTGAAAATAGTTCATATATGCAAGATGTAAGAACTTCATAAGAAAAAGTACTAGTAAGCAATAAACAATGTTAAAATCAAAAGTGGCATTTTGGCTTTCCAACCATACATGTACAATAAAATCAACCACTCAAAAGGACAGTCATGGGTTACCACACATTAGGCCCCATATGTTAGTGTTGTGCCCTAGAGGCAATCACTTGTACATTGTATATGACACATTTTCTTTTAATAAAAGGCATTATTTATCTTACAGTTTCTTTTGTTTACTTTAAGTAATATATAGAACTATTCGATAGAGTCCCTAGTACAACATTATGTTAAGAAAATCATGACAGAGATCATGATATAAGATTCCTACTACACTGGATGGTATTGGTACTTAAATAGTCCTTAGTCATAGTATTAATGAGACAAGACATCATAAATGCATTAAGACTAGCATGTGTTAGACTTCCTGATTTGATCAGGTGGTGGTTCTCATAACCATGAGTATTGAGATACTCAAAGTTAACATATGGATGCTTGTTAATGGAACAAGTTCATTGGATGACCTAACTTTGAGATAATCACATGGATAACTATTTAGTGCCAGTGATATAATCTCAATATAGCAAACGTGCAAGTATCCTTAGACTTGAGATCTCCAAGGTACTTTGTTTGCTGAGCCTTGTACTTTGATTCCAATCCCCAGAGCTCGATCGAGGGCCGCCTATGGGATGGATATTGGGTACATTGTGAGGTAAACAAAAGTAGTTGAGAGGATCAATAAAGGATTCACCACACCTAATAGTAGGGGCGAATATCTCACGGCCACTTGTAGAAATTACTACTCGGAAAGTCCTTGGCCAAGGCAAATTGTGTATTGGAAATAGTTCCAATTCATACACATCTAGAGTAGTGGGTTCCTGGTACAAGTACTATTATACTCGAACCAGAATTATTTCTGGAGGGAGTTGGCACTAATTCCGTACTCCAAACCGGATGAGATATTGTATGGTGAAAGGAGTTAATTGCACTAAAGTTTGTTATTAAAGGGTTCATGTCAAGCCACTTGACTTCCTAGACTCTTGGGTGGTCATGATGTGTTGCTAGATACCGCTCATGATCTGGGAATATGGGTTTATTAATTGATGAATTAATAAACCAATCCTGATTAGAATTAATAGGATTAATTCTAATTAATTATGGATTATTAATCTCAAAGACGTTTGGATTAATTTATATTCTCTACCAATTGACTGGGAAACCTAATAGGTCACACACAATAGAGGATTATATACTCAAAATGTTATTTGATAACATAGTGGAATTAATTGAAAGAAAGAGAAGTTGTTGTAGACAAATTATAATTAGTTATAATTTGTAGCCTAAGTTGTAATTGTGAGAACTTGATGTTTCCAATTACAATTAGAGAATTCTAATAGGATTAGAATTCTCAATTTTGGGAAGGGAATTTCGTGTGATATATAGTAAATATAACACACGAAAACCCTAGCTGATGAGATACACGAAATCCTCAACCAAGTCACACGTTTTTCCTTTCTTCTCTCTCCCTCTCCTTTTGCTGAAAACAAGAGAACCCTAGCCACCATTATTATTTCTGCTAGCATAGAAATTTTGGTGCTTGAGTATTCCTCTTGTGGATTATTGTTAGAGATAATCACACACTGTGATTATAGTGGTTAAACGTTCAACTCACGTGGAGGTTGATCACGACAATTGCTGGATTGCGCCTCAACTTAAAGAAGAAAATTTTATTCTTCGGATGATCACCTAAAGGTAAAATGCTATTACCTTTTGTCTCTTTATGTCTTATTTTCCATGCATAGACGGGTCCTAGGAGGGTATCTCGTTTTATTTTCCGCTGCACTGTATATGATACGAGCCCGAGATACCCAACACCATAACCATACAACGGTCAGAATGTCACACTTTGTGCAAACTAATAAAAAGGTAGGTGATTGGCCTACTGGGTAAGATACTCCTTCTTCTTTACACCCAAACAAAACCGGTTGTCCATTCCGGCAACACATAGTCCACATGACTGAAACTTGCTAACTCGGACCGGCATGACTAAGTAGTATTAACGTTTCTCTAAGTTAAGTTCATCTTCTGGAGGTGGCCTCCTGCTAGAAGACTCCCTCTTGCTCTTCAAAAATAGTACTACTAGCCTACTCTTATTGAGTACTCAACGATAATTGTCCCACTTGGGAGAAAACTGGTAAAATATAGCTTTACTTGAAAATGGCAATTAAGGGTTTCTAAAGTCCTTGTCAAAATTAGTTTTAGAAACAGTTTGGTGTTTGAGTAAAACTACTTGTTGATTTTCAAATAATTATTATAAAGTGGTCCTACTAATTTACTAAAATTAGGGATATATGTCCTACAATAATTTAATAGACCTAAAAAAGATTGAAGGGATTTCAAATTGGTAAAATCCACTTCCTTTTCTAAAATTGTTTTGGCAATATGATCCATTAGCTTGATCTGTCCTTTGCCAATTATGAAGCCTAAAAATTCTATTTGGTATTTTCCCAAAGACATTTTCTTTTTTGAGAGAATGAAACCATGTTGAATACATTAATCAAAAAATTTCTTTAAATGACTTATGTGTTCTTTCCTACTTTTACTAAATATTAGTATGTCATCTATGTAACATACTATAAATGGAATCTCTTTGAAGATATTATCCATTTTTCTTTGGAAAACAGATGGTGCATTTTTCAATCCAAAGGGCATTACTAACCATTCATAATGACCATTTGGGACTGTGAACACTGTCCATTGAATACTATCTTCATGCATAGCTATTTTCCAAAATCCTGACTTAAGATCAAATTTTGAGTAAATAAAACTATCTTTTACTCTTAATATTAAAAGTTCTTTGTTAGGGATTATAACTATCTTCAACTGTATTATCATTCAGTCGTTTATAATTATATACCATTCTACTTTTTCCCCTAACAATTTTACTATGTTTCCTTACTATAAAAGCAGGAGTTCTACGTGGAGTATAACTATTTCTAATTATTCCTAATCCCAACAATTCTTTAACATACATGTTGGCTTCTTCTAAATCCTTATGGGTATAGTTTATAGGCTTATCCTTTATGATTAACTCAGGATTTATTATTTCTAATTTTCAGAGTATTATATTTTTCTGCCAATGTTCTAAGGGATTTTCTCCTATGATCTTGATTTTTTCTAGTTGATTTAACAAGATATCTATATCTTGTTTTTCACTAGCTATTTCTCCTAAATTAAAATTAATTTCATTTGAATATTCTAATTTTGAGAAATCAAAATTTTCAAATGTTTCTATTTCAGGAATTTCTACCTTTTCTTGTGATACTTCTATTGTCTGACTATTGGGTAGTAGATTAAGTTCTCTACTTAAAGGTGAGCTAATATTGTATCAGTTCTTTTAAAAAAGGTTACCTTATTACCTTCTTCTATTATTCCACCATGAAGATTTTTGATGAAATTCATGCCTATTATTAATTGATAATTCATGGTTGATACCTATGTTGTTGGTAAATAATATTTTTCACTGTTAAATTTAATAGTGCAATCCACCAACCGTTCAGCTATTTTTCTACTATTTCCTACTGTATCTATCACTATTGAACCTGTTTTTGATTTTCTCAGATACTTTTCAGGTACTAAATCTCTATGGATGTGGCATATAGTAGCGCCAGTATCAATTATTCCTGATAATGTGAGTGTATGTTTATCAGGGAATTCTATAATACAGACAATATTGAGCAAATTATTTGTCCAATATTTTCCTAAGGCTAAATTTTGCTCATTTTTGCAGGGTTCAAGGATTGTTTCAAAGTTATTTTGTTCTTCAATAACAATTCCTTTTTGTTTACTGTCCTTCTTCCTAGCTTTACATATACAATCTCGAAGGCTTTCTTCTAGATTATCTATGTATTTTTGCATTATTCCTATGGTTTTAAGATGTAAAGTTACTTGAGACTTGTAACTTTCATCTTGAATTTCTTCTCCTTTTACTTCTATTTCTTTTTTAGAAGACATATCATATCCTAAATATTGACTTGTACAAAATCTACAGACTGCTAAATTGCATTTTGTACAATAAGTCCTATGTTTTTCAACTAGGAATTTTAAGCAAATCTCGCACCTATCCTTAAATTTTGTGAAATCTTGCCAAGCATGATTACATTTCTTATACCTATTGAGTTCAAAATTATATCTACTTTTCAAGAAGATAGGGTTGTTGTCTAAGTTCCAATCTTCATTCATGTTTAATAAATTAAGGTCTTCAAAGTCCTTAAGTTTATTTAACATATCATATATACTACAATAACTCATGATATCACTATCATAATCAGATTCATCGCCTTCTAATGATATAATATCATATTCTGGCTCTATGTCTAATGTTTGGTAGGTGTTTAACCTTTCCCTATTTACTTTCTTATTTTTGCATTGATATGCAAAATGTCCTGCTTCCCCACAGATATAACATTTACATTTTTAAGGAGGTTTATGAGTTTTAAACCTTCTAAGTTGATTTTTCATTAGGGGTTTTCCTTTCCTATAATATCTACTTCTTTTTAACTTCCTTGTCTTTTCTAGTTTTCCTGAATCAAAAGATATAGGGGTTATTACCCTTTTGCAGTAGTTATAGTTCTTTATCTGTTTATCTATTTGATGCTGCATGCATTGTTCTTTCAAATAATTAAAAATGAATTGAATCCTAGTAGTGATTCCTACTACAGATTGTCTTCCTACAGATTCAAACCATTTTTCTGCAACTACTTTTCCTAAAGGATTTGGGAGTTTAGCAAACTATTTATTACTTAATTCTAAATCCCAACTTCTTTCAGTTTTCATGGCTAATTCTAAATATCTTCTGCTAAAGGTATCTATGTTTAGCATATCCTTGTCTACTTGTAACTATTCAAGATCTTTCATAGCTTGATCCTGCAATTCAGTTTGTCCTCTATAAGGATCATATCCCAAGATTATTTGTCTAATCTGACTAGTTACATTCTGAGGATTCTCAGCTAATTCTAGTATCCTTTGGTAAGATTGTGAATACTTAGTTCTCCAATCTATAAAATAATTCTTCATAGGTCCTAAAAGATTTTCTATGAAATTGACTACTTCCTCAACTGTCATTTGATAAGTATATCTCTGCAATCCATTTAGTGCATCAGCTTCCTATCTATCTATCACATCTTCCCAATTTTGAGGATGAAAAGATGTCATTGTTAATTCACTTCCTGATTTATGTTGAGGTGGTAAGTTATAAATTACTCCTGGGGGTTGTTGGAGTCCTATTTTCTTACTATAGTATGTCTCATAACCTCCTCCTACTATAGGTATAATCCTAGACGGTTCTCTTTTGGGTAACTAGGATGTAGTTGATTGAGGAACATCATACATTGGTGATACCTCACTAACACCACTTGTTTAACTAGTACTAGGATTCATGTTTACCCACGTTTCAAACTGTGTATTATCTACATGTTTCCTATCTTTTAAATCTACTAGAGGAGTTTCTATTTTATTTACCCATGCTTCAAATTGTGAATTATCAGTATGGATACTGGGTGTTAAATCTATTATTGGTTCAGGGATAAAATCCAATTCTTCATTCTTATGAATCCTTGGATAATCATCTCTAATACCTTGTATTCTCAAATACCAATCAGCTTCATCCAATTCTGGTTTTTCTTCAAAATGTTGTTGCCAATCAATATCTATAAGTACTGATTCTAAAGTTTCTTCTGGTGAGAAATTCCTGTAGATTGGAATACCGTATTTATTCATGATGTACTACCTAATCCCCCTGTTCGGGTTTCAATGGTATTATCATCATCAATGACTAGGTATTTGGCAAAAATTCCTTGGACTACTCTTTCACCCTTTTCTAATGTTATAGGTATAAACCTATTATTCTTAAGAATAATCTTTATTTAGTCCTTATAATCAAAATCTATTATTCCGACTGTATTGGCCAATGAAATTCCTTTTTTATGGAGTGATGATCTAGGGGTTATCATTTAATGTTCATCTACTTCCATATCTACTGTTATTCCAGTATCTATTTCTAGCTCAGATAATTGATTTATGACTACTGACTGAACTAAGCTAAAATCATATCCTGCACTTCCTATAGTTTGTCTTTTAGGAAGTTTAGCTTTAGGATTAATGATACTAAACTTTCTAGTCATCCGAGGGATCTTCCTCATCTGAATAGATACTTCTTAAATAAAAATCTAATTCTTCTTCTTCTCTTTGTCGAATCTTTTTCTTTATCCATGCTTTTAAAAGAAGAAAAAGTTCTTTGTTCTTGTGATCTTTATAACTAAGTTTGATTTCTTTGTATAACCTATTAAGGGTATATAAAGAACTCAATTCTAACTGTCCTAAACTAATTAATGCTTCTGTAACCGTACATTGTGCCATTATTTGGTCTCTACTAAACCATGTATCAGATTCTAAATTATTTAAAGATGAAGTGCCTAGTGTTTTTAACTCAGGTGTATCCATCTTTCTACTCATATTCATATTGTGGATCTCCTGTTTCTGCTAAGTCTCTTTTCCACTGTCTATACTCCTTTCTATATATTATTTGTTCATTTTGTGAGCACCAGCTGTCTATTAATTTAAATAGGTCCTTACTCTCACTTGTTTCTACATAATACATTATCTTTGCCCTAAATTCAGAAATAGATTCTAAGTTATTTCTGTCTATTTGACTAAGATGGAACAAGGCTTGTTGGATGTTATTACTATTCTTGTTCTTCATCCTCTTGTTCAGTTCCTATATAATTACTAAACCTACAACTGATATCACCATTGATTTCAGTATAATACTGGGCACTAGTTGGAACTATTATTGGCTTGTCCAATATTCTGCTAATATTCCAGGTATCTCCTAGAAGATTATGGTTCTCTATCTTCTTTCCTGGTAATACTCTTATTCCTCTACTTGCTAGGAATCTAACTATTTCTATTTCCCTAACAGTGTATCCTACATTACTTCCAGAGGTTACTTATCCTATGATATTCTGACAAATCAACATATTTTCAGCATTTTCTACCATGTTATAACCTTTACTTTTGACCACTATTTTAAGATGTTCATGCATTTGGTCAATAGGAAACAGGTACTCTGGCATTATATAAACTATCTGACTATTTTGACTCATGTCAACTTATATATTTCCTATAATTGCTGTAATTATGTCATTATATCTTGTATCTAGGAGTCCAATGAAAACTTTTGTTCCTAACTCTTTCCTATGGATTCCTTTGATACCGATCATAATGCAGCCTAAATGAAACAATTCATTGTTCTCTCTTAAGAATGCATCCCTAATTTCCCTAGTTATTACTGGTAATACTGTTGTACTTTTGTCATTGGGACTTAATATCAAATGTTCTCTGTACAAATTTACTAGTTTATAATTCTTACTGTGACTATAATTATACAGATATTTAGGGGCAATTGGCTGAATTTTATTGTCCCTAAAATTTGCTAATTGTTGTTCTGGATCAACAATTGTTTCTACTATTTTAAAGGGTCTAATCTTTTTTGCTCTATCTATTACCCTTTCTATCTTACCATAAGTAACTATATCCACCTTCTCTTTTTCTTTTACTTTTGAAGTTGCCATTCTAAATTCTTTCTATATATTCCCATTTATGAACTAATTTGTTACTTATCAGATTATAGATACTGAATGTATGCTTAATCCAGTATTCTAAAATCTCTACTTCTCCTAATTCTACAGTTTCATGGACTATTGAAATCAAAGGTCTTTCTTTAGGTACATCTATGATTTCAATATCATACTTCATGATGATTTTTTATTTTCTTTTCTTTAAGTACTACTACTGAAGTTTTCCAAGTAGCAAAGATATGAGATTTAGGCTTTCTTACAGGCTTCCTTCCTGTTTCTAAATTCAAACTTTCTAAAGATTTACTAATGGAGACTAACTTATTAGAAATTTCTATATTTCTTGTTGGGGCTTCTATTTTTTCAATTATTTCAAGCAACAATAATATAATTACATTATTTTTCCTAATAATTACTTTATCACCCGGAGTTGTGATACTTTTATTAACATCATTATCTTTATCAAGAAATCCTACAGCTCCTTCTAAATACTTTCTGCTTTCTATCAAAGCAATCTGGTAACCTGGATTATTTATTAGGTCACTCATTATAGATTCCTAAAATCATTTTGCAATGCTTATCTATTGAAGACTGTGTCTCTTTTCCATATTCTAAAAGTTGTTTTATTTCTAAGATTTCCTTCTTAGTATCTTCTAAGAGTTGTTTACTTTCTACTTTAGGTCTTAGGGTTCCCACTAGTTGATTTAAATCCTCTTTAGTTAGAAGATTTCTAAGCGTCCTAATTTGTAAACTATTCTTTACAAAATCTAAATTAGACCTTAATTGTTCTATTTCTAAAACAATTCTATCTCTAAATTCTAGATACTTTCTTGAAAAATCATTTAAAACCTAGTTTTGTTTTAACTGGTTATTTAGGACTATAGTTATCAAATCTACTATTAGGTTGAGTTGACTGTCTGATCCGTGATACAAATGTTCAAAGTTATATTTTGAAATTGGTCCCTCAAAACTACACTATATTTGATGTTTATCTAAACTTGCCTTTTGGACAAAAGTCCTTTCTGCAAGGTCTAAGTATTCTAACTTCTTTTTCCTTTCCATTTTATCAATCTATCTTATCTTGAGAGAATAGAAACATGCTTCCTCTATTAATTATCCTAGATGAGTATCATCTATCCTTTTCTGCAAACTACTAGTTGAGTTTCTCTTAGACTTATCAGTCTTATTTTCTTAGTATATAAGGACTCACACCATTGGACCCGAATGCTGCCTCTCTCGGGTCTTATGCGAAGCCTCTAGATTCTTTTACCCTTCCACCAATACTTTCAACTTTACACCACAAGCACAAGTAATAACCGCAGAATTAAGATAATAGTTCATGTAACATAATCTTTACCAGCATGCTTGTTATTCTAACAAAGATAATGAGTACTTGGCAAGAAAAGTAATTATGCTTTATACGTGAGCTTCTGATGGTAAGCCATCGTCTTGAACACAGAGTGTTTTGACGCCTCGTGAACGAAGACACTCAATATACTTGGCATTATTTCTCAGCCAACCTACTCTTATATGGAAAAGAAGTATAAGCTAAAATACTAGATTCACAGATAAACAAGAAGTCAATTACATTAAACTGGAGAGTCTTGAGAGATCAAGGATCTCACTACTCCATAAGATATTATTACCTGATTACAATATAGATGTTTACAGACTTAGGTACACATACAACTGATACAGGGGAGCAATCCACACCAATCCAGTAATTTACACCAACTTAAACTAAGCTCTGATACCACTTATTAACACACTCAGTAAGTTTTACGGAATCTCTCGACTAAATAAGTTGTGTTTAGTGAGAGAAGGAATGGCTATTTATAACCATCCTTACTTGCCTCTTCGAAAAACCAAAAGACAAGTGGCTCTTCAGAAAAGCTAAAGCTACATAGTAAAATGACTCTTCAAAAAGCCAAAAGACAGGTGGCTCTTCGGATAAGCTAAAGCTACATAGTAAAATGACTCTTCAAAAAGCCAAAAGACAAGTGGCTCTTCGAAAAAACTAAAGCTACATAGTAAAATAACTTTTCAAAAAGCCAAAAGACAAGTGGCTCTTCAGAGAAGATAAAGCTATTTAAAGTAGTGGGGACACAATTCCACTTACTTTACTAAGATGCATCCCAGCAGTTTTTCTTTCCAGTTGAAAAGTAGTGAGTAAAGTGGGATTCACAAAAGACCAAACTCAAGATTCTAGGTATCCATCAAATTTTCAAGATCTTTTTCTTCAATTCTTTCTTCTCCATCAAAAGGAGAGTCATACTCATGATGCATAATTTCTCCTTGCACAGTAGTGCTTGTTCGGACTTTGACCATCCTATAGAATTTAGTAAGTACTGGATCTTGATTGAACAAACTTTGATAAGGAACATATACGTTTCCGGGGAAAATATCATCTACAAAAATCTTCATGTTTCTGGATTCAGCCAGAAGCCGATGATAAACCCCAAAAGAGTATTCAGCTACATAAGTTAAGCTCGCAGCCCTGTAATTATATATTTGATCCACAACAAAAACGATATTATCAGGGATAATGATCAGGTTCCTGTGTTCATAAATAGGGTTTGGCTTGACTCTGGGGAACCTTGAGATCAAGACTTCAGTCCTGCAATCATCTGGATAATTAGGGCTATGGAAAGGAGGAATTGCATGTAAAACAAGCCTTAGATAGCCGTCTCTGCACAAGTCAGATTCTATCATATGACCACAACTGTGAGATAACTGCCTGTCTTTAATCATGGTTCGTAGCTTTGGATAATATTTCTCAGGAAGATAGAGCTTAAATAACATTCCGTGCTCCATAAGTTTGCTCACAGATAGTTCTAAACCTAACACATTCTTATCCACCCATTTCTGAAGATTAATCACTGCTCTAATAAATGTAAAACTCTTCTCCTTTTCCTCACAATTGTAATTGATAATGTTGAAACTTAATCCCTCATATTGCTGAAGTGGTCTTCCACAAATATTTCTGAACATTTCTTGGATTCCTATTTGTTCAGCAATTTTTTCAACAAGAACACACTTGTAAATCTGCAATTTTACCTCATGGATTTTTCTGGGAAATCTCTCAATTTTTTCTTCCTTTTCTTTCAAATCTTCTTCCATGTAGGCTTTCATCTCTTTCAATTGTTCAGAGAATTCTTCACTCATTTTTTCTTTCCTTTTAGGCTTACTTTCAACATTTTCAACTGTTTTTCAAGGTCAAGGACTATTTTGGGGGTTTGTGGCTTTAAGATAGGTTCAGAAGGTTCGGAGAGTTTTGCAAGTTGAACTCTGAGATGATGAATCTCTTGGTCTTTTAGACTCAAAGAACTATTTAAAAAGTGTAAGTGTCTAGATAAGGCTTTCAGTATGCTACCATACTGTTTGTGGTTACGAAATTTCCACAGATTGTCTAACAAAGTTTGTTGTTCAAAGGAAACAGGGAAATCTGGTACAAACTTCTGGGGTAAGACCTTTAAAGAATAAGGCCCAAATTTAATTTCAGAAGTTTTTGGTTTTGGCAACGATGATGATCCTGCATCCATCTGCACAATTTCAACAACAGTTTAAAATATCTATTTAGATCTTTAAAGATCTACTACATTTTATAGTAGGCTAAGCCATAAACTATACTTGGGCTCCGATAACTGAATATGTTACCCAGAACAGTTATTGAATACTGTATGATAGCCTTTTCAGAGTTAAGCTCTGACTAAACATATTATTATTATTGGGCTAAGCCCAATCTATTTTAGACAATGGGCCTAATAACCAGTCTACTAAGCTGGTCAGCCCAGAAATTTTGGTTAACATTAATGTGTTCAATAAAGACTTTGAACCCATTACCTACAAGAAAGTCAACAAACATTAGCCATCTATTGACAGATAACTTTGAATGTAACATTTTATTGTAAAATGAAACTATGGATTTGCAATCTGTTCTTAAAGTAAAATCCCATGTAGGATTTCTCAAGTAAAGTGAGAATTTCTTTAAAACAAATATGCAGGCTAATATTTCAGCATCAGTAGTGGTTACTTTACTTTTATACAATCCACTATAGTAACTGCTAATTTTCCCATTTTTCCGTTTGTCTTCCTTAAACGGTTTCCATTTTAAAACTCATCCCCATCCATCTAAGCTTGCATCTACTTCTACAATCATGTAAGCTTCTGGAGGTAGTAGTTCTAAAGGTGGTAATGCTTGAATTATTGTTTTCACTTTATCCACTAACTTAAAATCTTGGTCATTGAACTGTCTTTGACCGTGAGATCTTGTCTTAGCATAAAGTGGTCCTACTAATTTACTAAAATTAGGAGAAAATCCCTTAGAATGTGAAATCCCAGTCAAAACCAACCTTAGAGTAAGGGGGTTGGGATGCATATCATATTTTATTTCATGATTAAATATATTTTTATATGATTTTTATGTGCTTTGGATTTGAGTTTTATTGTCTTGAAGTCTAGTTGATGAGTATTGCGTGAGAGGGGCAAAATGGTAATTTTTGCCCGAGTTGAAAATAGGGAAATAGCTTGTGGATGGAATAGAAAATAATTTTTCTAGTGAAAATATCAACAAGAGTTGTTGTGGTTTAGTGGTTATAGCCTTAGAATTAATTCTTGAGGTCTAGGGTTCAAATATTAAATTTTATTTTTTGCTTGGGAAGAAATAGTTCCGGCCTTATGAGCTTAGGGTAAGGTAGGGATGATGTCCTAAGAGAGAGACATGTAACGGTAATCTCATTCCACTTCCTTGCTCTACTCGAATTTCTTAAAGAGAATTCATTTTTCCTTGATCTTTGATTTTTCCTTAATTCTTAACTCCTTAGTTTAATCAAGATGTTCTAGCCATCTTCTTTCCGGAAATTTTAGAAAAGTGCAGAGGTCTTGTAGGATCAAAATGTCTTAGTAAAAGACTTCTTATGATCTAAAAATGTGGAAGAGTTGTGGGAAGTTCCAAGAGGAAAAATCCCTCTAGTGAGGTTGCTGAAAAATTCTCTCTAGCTAGCTCATCTTCTTCATTGGAATGAGCTGAAAATTTTCTAGTTTGTGGTGCCTTCAAAATGTCGAGTTTCTTAGCTAGCATTCCCTCTCAAATGCTTCTAGAAAAATGGTCTTTGGATCAGTTTGTAATATGAAATTCTTAGCCATTTTCGGACTGCTTAAAGCTGGTGCAAAAGCAGAAAAAATTCCTGCACAAATCACAGCTTTGAGAGTCCAAAACCAAGTTATTTTCTTCCAGGTTTTGTTCAGTACCTTAGCCATATTTTTCCTCTATGAAGAAGGCTGGAAACCAGCCTTGAATACCCCTGAAGTTCCCCTTCAAACTCTCTACAAGTGGCTGGGAATGGCAGCCGAAAATTTGCCCAGAAATTACTGTTCAGTGAAAAAACTGTGCAGGAAATTTTCCAGCCTTGTTTCCTATTTCTCTCCTAGCCGAAACACCAATCTTATTCTGCAAAAATCTTCCTTAAACCTCCAGTAACAGAGCTCCATTGTTCCCCTTAAGCTTCTGCACGAAATCCAGCAATGGCTACCCGAAAATCCCTCCACCAAATCCCTACAATTTTGCTTGAGTGGTTTCCAAAATTCCAGCCATCTTTGTTTAGCAACCTTCCATAATATATCACTCCATTGACTAGACTTCTTCTTCATCATTGTGCACCTTAGTTTTGGCCACCCTAAGCTACCTTGAACCAGCTTTAATTCCTCAAAAAAACTGCTCAACCAGTCGGTCATAGGAGACCTTCAAAGCTCTTCAATTATCAAGATATTCTAGAAATATTTAGTTTCCAAATTCACTTCCTAAAAATATTCTTCAAGGATTGTAACAACTAACCTTTCCTTTTCCCTTCCAAATCAAAGAAACAACTCCCTAAACCCTACAGAAATTTGGCCAACCTAATTTCCTCAAAATTTTCGGCAGCTACACTACAATTTCTCAATTCCCTTCAATCTCCAAGAACACACACACTACACCAAGAATACCTAC
Organism: Voacanga thouarsii; assembly: GCA_026120185.1. NCBI lineage: Eukaryota > Viridiplantae > Streptophyta > Magnoliopsida > Gentianales > Apocynaceae > Voacanga > Voacanga thouarsii. The sequence goes on along the minus strand of JANUWF010002415.1, from coordinate 85,277 downwards.
TACTTTCTTTCACCTAATACCCCTCCAAATCACCTCAAACCTTCACTAAAATCTCCAGATTTGACCTACTTACTGCTGTGAGTCCTTCGACACCATCCTTAACATCAAACTCCTCAAATCATCTTGCTAATTTGGATCCAAACCAGAAATTTCTGTGAAGGACAAGAACATCTTCAAGGTAAATTTACTCTATCAACTTCATCTTCTCCAAACTTAATCTCTAGTGAAAACCTATGTGAATAAACATACTAATGATCTCTCTCTCTGCCTCTCTCTATCTCTGTCTCTGTCTCTGTCTCTCTCATGGCCGAAATTCCTCTTCCTTGGCCGGATGACTCCATCTCCTATAATCATGCCCTCGCCATCTCCCTTGGACAAAGTTAGCCATCTAAGAGTTGAGATCTACTCTAAACTCCTTCAAGACATTCATCAATCAAGTAAGTACCTTCAATCCTTCTTTTAAACTCTAGAATTATGTCTCTAGGATGATATTGATAGTAGGTGGATGGTGATAGGATTTGAGTATATATATATTGTTGAGATTGAAGCATGAACATTTGTATGATTGTGAAGGGGATGGGATTTATGCATGGAAGGGTTATCTTGATTGATTGTGTGATGATTTGAGGTTTGATGCATGAAGTATTTGAGATAAAGCATGCTAGAGATTATGTCACCTTTGATGAATAGAATTTATATGCATGTTAGATTATTGAAGCCATGATCATATTTATGCTAGTAGAGGTTAGATCATGTCTTAATAAATTTAGATCTATGCTTATGTGCAAGATTTGGTCGATTTGATGAATGGAAGGATTGCATATGTTCTTGATTGTGGTTAGCCATAGGAATTTGAATCATGATCTAATTGTCCCTAAACTAATTTTTCTTCTAGAATAAAATATTCAATAAAATAATGTTTCTTTAGTAATTTCAGAAAAAACCCTAGGAAGGGTAGATTTGGACTATTATAAACAATAAGGATATTTTAGTCAAATAAATAATAGCTTTGCTAAAAAAATAATATATATATATATATATATATTATTTAAAATAATGAAATCAATTAAAGCCTTTTTTGGAAATAATTATGATTAGTGAAATATTTATTACTACAAATTTAATTATTATCTTTTAATCAAAACCCGATAAGAATTTATTTATTATTTTTCAAGCAAGACTCATTAAATTCATTTTCAACTAATTTTAGCTATCAACTATTTTCTAACAACTAAAGTACTAATAAATCATTATTTTACCTAAAGCTTCTTAGGACTTTTGATCAAATAAACTCTAAGTTTTCCTTAACAAGATTTAATCTTTCAACTTATTAAAATTTACTTCCCAAACCATTAATTATTTTAAATATCACACTAGGCTCAACTCTTAAACCTATTTACTTAGTGTTTAACCTTAAAGCTTGGGACACTAGGATCATGGTAGTAGTAAGTTGTGTTGATTCAAAATAAAGAAAGTGGATTGTGGCTTGGAATTGATTGTGATTTGTATTTGCCCATGTGGGGTTAGGTCAGCTGTTGGAGACCTTGTTGTTGTGAGCAAGAATCAGGTAAGCTCCTGCATAAAACCTGATTGATGTGAAATGTTTTCTTTACGGCAAGCCAAATGTAAAGTGTATGTACGCTCATGTATATAATGGCAATTGAGGGTGGGATTCATCCTTATTTCAAACAATTGAATTATTGAGCAGATTTACTCAAACTCAAAATACTTTCTAAAACTAATTTTGATAACGACTTTGGATATCCCTAAATTGCCAGTTTCATGTGGAATCATGTTTTGTTCATTTTATCCCAAGTGGGAAACGTCGTTGAGTGCTCAATAAGGGTGTACTACTAGAATTAGTCCTTGAGGGGTTAGGGTAAGTCTCTCAGCAGGTGGCCACCTCTGAGGGGTGAGTCCTTCCCGGATAGGACGTCAGTCCAGTGGGTCGTGTCGGTCCGAGCTAGCAGTGTTCTTTTCAGTCAAGTGACTGTGTTTTACCGGAATGGACACCCAATTGTAGTTTGGGTATAGAGAATGAGGAGTATCTTGCCCAGTAGGCCGATCACCTACTTTTGTCAGTCTGCACAAAGTGTGGCATTCTGACCGGCGGTATGCACAAAGTGTGGCATACTGACCATCCAGTTATGGGGCCCAACGTGTGGTAACCCATAATCATTTCTTATGAGTGGTTGATTTTGTTGATCATGTATAGCTGGAATAGCTAAAACGTCACTCTTGCTTTTGACTAATGTTTATTGCTTTCCAATATTTTCTCTTATAAAGATTTCGCACTTTGCATCCATGAACTACTTTCACTAAACACCCAAAGCACACACGGGCTTACTGAGATTTCTGTCTCATCACCTTTTTACCATGATTTCAGGTCGATCCTGCTGTGGGGATGAGTAGCTAGTAGTATCTGCCTTGGAAGAGATTGTTGTCATTTAATTCTATGTATTGCTTTGGGGAGACAAGAGTGGATAATTTTATTTATGGTTTTGTTTTGGGAATTCATTGATTTATTCTTGGAGTTTTCTTTGGGTTGTAATAAAATTTTAAGTTAAAGTATTATTTTTATTCCATAATTTTATTTGTGTGACCTAGTTATAAAGACCCCTTGTCCTTTGGACGGAGCGACATCACCGGCCCTGGCGAGCCTAGGTAGCGGGGTGTTACATAAAACATTGGCAAAAAAATAAAATACTCTGCAAATTAGAAATAATAAATCCTGAGTTAATCATAAAGGATAAGCCTATGAACTATACCCCTAAGGATTTAGAAGAAGCCAACATGCATGTTAAAGAATTGTTGGGATTAGGAATAATTAGAAATAGTTATAGTTCACATAGAACTCCTGCTTTTATAGTAAGGAAACATAGTGAAATTGTTAGGGGGAAAAGTAGAATGGTATATAATTATAAATGACTAAATGATAATACAGTTGAAGATAGTTATATAATCCCTAACAAAGAACTTTTAATATTAAGAGTAAAAGATAGTTTTATTTACTCAAAATTTGATCTTAAGTCAGGATTCTAGCAAATAGCTATGCATGAGGATAGTATTCAATGGATAGTCCTTAATTGCCTTTACCAAATCAGTGTTCACATACTTCGTGTTTAGCTTACCATGGTAACCTTTTACAATAAACAAGTTTTATGCAGGAGCTTATCTGATCCTTTGCTCGAGATAAATTAGAGATCTCCAAAAGTTGACATAATCCCGCCTAGGGTAAACATAAGCCATAATCAAACTCAGGCCAAAATTTGCTTTCATAAATAATCCTAACTCCACTTACTACAATCATGACCCTAGTGTTCCAGACTTTAAGGCTAGATAATCAAAAGGATTTTATAAAATAAATCTAGCTTGATAATAAAATAACTAGGGTTTGTAAAATAATTACTAATAAGTTGTAGGTTTAAATCTTGCTATAAATAAAATAGGGTTTATTTGATGAAGTGTCCTAGGTCCTTGATGATATTATTTAAAATAATAATCTATTAATAATTAATTGTTAGAAAATAATTGATAAATAAAATTATTAATATGTAAATTTTAATATGTTTGATTAAAAGGATAATAGATAAATTTTTACTAGTATTTATGAATATATGAGTTACAAGATTAATATTTTACCTATCATGATTACTTATATAAAAGGCTTTATTTGATATTATTATTATTATTATATATAATATTTATATATTTTATTTCTTTAATAAAAGCTATCATTTATTTGACTAAAATATCATTATTTTATATAATAGTACAAATTCACATTTTCCTAGGGTTTTCGAAATCATTAGAAGAAATTATAGTATTAATCATTTTATTGATGACATAAAATTGGCTAACTTAATTAGCTTAGGAATAATAAGGTTATGATCATAATTCCTATTGCTAACCATCATCATGAACATACATTCTACACCAACCAAAAACCCATCCAAATCATGAAATAAAACATAGATCCAAATCTACCAACACATTATCCAAACTCCACTAAACATAATCATATTCATGGCCTCAACAAGAATACATGAACATAAAACTCTATTCACCAAAGGTGACATAATCTCTAATATGCTTAATCATTCATACTACTCACGACATGAAGGCATGCAACAAACCCTAAAACATTATAAAATTCAACCAAGACCAATCATCCTCATGTATCAATCCTAACTCCAACATATAAACACATTCATCCTCATATTTCAATCTCAACTCCATCACATAAACACATGCTCAAACTCTAATCATAATCCATCCTTTTCCAATAACATTCTAAAAATATGAATCTAGAATTTAAAGAGAAGATTGAAAAGGCTTACTTGAATTATGACTACCTTGAAGACGTTTCAAGAGAATCCTCACGCTTGGAAGGCTTGATCTGTCCGAGGAAGAAGAAAAAAAATGACCATGGTTGGAGGAAGAGAGAGAGAGAGAGAGAGAGAGAGAGAGAGAGAGTTTATTAGTTTATTTCCTTAAAGATCGAAGGTGAAAGGAGATGGAGATAATCGTTCATGCTTACCTTGAAAGTGTTCTTGAGCCTTCAAGAAAATTCTGGTTTTTTATCTGAAAGTGAAACTTTGATTTCAGCGTTTGATGTTATAAATTGTAGACATGGATTCAAGAGAATGAGTAGATGTGATCTGGAGTTTTTGGAGAAGATTGAAGGGGTTTAGAGTGGTCTTAGGCGTGGAGAATGGTGGTGTGTATTTTTGATGTTCTTGGAGGTTTGGAGAGAATGGAGTAAGGCTGGCCGAAATTTTGCTTGGAAAGGGTAGCCGAATGGGTTGGAAAATTTTAGTGATTGAATTCTCAGATTTGCTGGTTGTTTGAAATTCAAAAAGAATAATTTAGGGAGTGAATTATGATAGCAAGTATGGTAAGAATTTCTTGGTTGAAGGAGGTCTTTTGTGAGCTTCAATGGCCGACTGTTTAGCTGGGATTTTGCTTAGATGAATGATGCTTGAAAGAGCTATAGGGTGGTCGAATTATGGAGTGCAATGGTGAAGGAATTTTCTGGATAGTTGAGGCTTAATCCATGGAAGTTTGCTGGAATAATTTGCTGAAATTTTGGACTCCAATTGAGGGCTTGATTGTAGTGATTGATGGAGGGATTTTAGGAGCAGCCATGGAGCTTCATTCGAGCAAACCAATGGAGAATATGATGAAGCTCAGTTCATGGCTGACTAAGGTTAGTTTTATAGAAAAAAATGGAGTAAGTTTCGGACAAGGGTGAAGAAGAAATAAAGCTGCAATTTCTGGTTGGTTTTTCGCATGGCTTGCTGAAATTTCTGTGCAGATTTTTCTGCAATGCTTCAGCCAACTTGCTGGAAGGTTTGAAGGGGTATTGGAGGGTCCTTTAAGGCTGATTTCCAACCTTTTTTATGGAGGGAAGACAGGGTTGAATTGCTGGTTGGAAAGGTGGAAGAAACAGCTTGGTTCTTGGCTCACCAAGTTGCGAAAACTGTCCAGGGATTTTTCTAGTTTGCATAGCTTTTGTGTAGTCCGATTTTGGCTGAAGTTTTCAATCTTCAAGCTGAGTGAATTGGTTATTTTTCTGGTAGTATTTGAGAGGGAGAGATGACTGAAGGTTTCAACAATTAAACTGATCAAGAAGCTGGAAAATTTTCCAATTTGCTACAAGAAGAAGATGAATACATATAGGTTGGAGTTTGAAGGTTCAACCATGGAGTTTAATTTCCTTGGGAACCTTCTATAACTCTTCCCCATTTTCAGATAAAATCCCATCCTCCAAGAGGCATTTTCGAAGCTTCACAATCACAGAACCTTGCTGGAATTTTCTAGAAATAAAAATGGCTTAGATAATTGAGCAACTTAATTGATTAAGAATTAAGGTAAGCTAGAGAACAAAAAGGGTATGAATCCCTTAGAAATTTTTGTAGGGCACAAGAATAGGATTAGAACATTCCTTTCATGTCTCCCCTAGGATGACATTCCTACTCCTCCCTAAGGCATGCAAGGGCCGAAATTAGCCTACCTATCAAAAATAAAATTTAATCAGGCTAAAACTCAAATGATGGAATTTAAACTCAAGATCTCAATGATTTATTCCAAAGCTCTAACCACCAACCCACAACAACTCTTGTTCTTATTTTGTCTCCCAAATATTTTTCTTATTTAATCCTCAAGCTATCTCCCTATTTCCACCTCAAGCAAAATTACCATTTTGCCATTCTTACTCAATAAGCACAATTAAGCCTTCTAGTCTACAAATCACAAATCCAAATCACATAAAATCATACAAAAATATATTTATGCATGCAAGAAAATATGATATGCATCCCGACTCCCCTTACTCTAAGGTTGGTTTTAGTTGGGGTTTCACACGACGTATGATGCATAATGTCATGAAGATACTAATTGCAGTAACTATGTGAATTTATGTGGATGAATTTTTTATTTTGTGAAGATATGGGAAAAGTATGAAGTTTTGAGGTTTTATTGAGGTATTATTTTCTTGCGTGTTGTGCCATCAAGGAATTTCTTGAATGAATATGTAGTATTCTATTTTTGATGAAAAACAACATTTTTTTTTTATTTTACTATACAAAAAACAGTAGTTGTTACTAAGCTTAGTTAATCAATTGTAAGGAAATTTGATAATTTTCAGCATGTGGGATTGTTTCCCCCCATGTATTCAAACACATTGGTATCTTTTGTTATTAATTATAAAGAAAACAATATGTATCTTATATTGAAAAAAATCTAATATGTATCTTATAGAAACCTTTTTTTTTTTTTTTTGCTTGAATAATTTTTTTTTTTTTGTAAATAATAAATATACGTTGTTATTTGTAAAGGTGGATATGGTATATTGTTAGTGGATTTGATTGTGTGTTAAGTATATTAGGCATCAATATAAGCATGATTGGAAAATCATTCGATATTTTGCGACAATAGTTTACCATCAAAGCCCATGTATGATGCACAATTTCATTAAAATATTAATAAAACTGAATATGTAAATGTACTTTTTATTCTACACTAAAAAAGCATAAGAAACTAAGTTAGATATGCTATAAGCTTTGTTTATTTTATTATGTGCCAAATATTGGGTGTTACTATAAACATGTTTGGGTAATCATTTGGTGTTTTGCGAAGATGGTTTACTATCAGAAGCCCACATATGATGCACAATTTTCATGAAAACATTAATAAAATTTAATATGAAAATGTATTTTATATTTTAGTTGACAAAAGCGTAAAGGAAGTTTGCTAAGTTAGATGTTCTATAACCTTTGTGAATTTCATTATGTGCTAAGTATATTGGGTGTCAATATAAACATGTTTGAGCAACCATTCGGTGTTTTGTGACAATAATTTACCTCAAAAGCCAACGTATGTTGCATAATGGTTCTGATGGTATAGATTTGAAATATTATATATATATATATATATATATATATGTGTGTGTGTGTGTGTGTGTATAGATATATGTACATATATGTATGTATGTGTGTGTGTATTATTATTTGCCATATTGTATATATTTGATAAGCATACTGAATTTGAGTGTGTGTTGAGTATATTGGTGTTTATTGGTGTCTATATTATCATGATTTGGTAGTCATTTAGTATTTTGCGGCAATGATTTACCTTCAAAGGCCCACGTATGATGCATAATGTCATGATGATATTAATTGTTGTGACTATGTGAATTTATATGTATGAATTTTTTATTTTGTGAAGATATGGGAAAAGTATGAAGTTTTGAGGTCTTATTAAGTTATTATTTTCCTGTGTGTTCTGCCATCTAGGAATTGCTTGAATGAATATGTAGTATTCTATTTTTGATGAAAAACAGCATTTGTTTTTTAAGTATACAAAAAAACAGTAGTTGTTACTAAGCTTAGTCAATCAATTGTAAGCAAATTTGATAATTTTCAGCATGAGGGATTTTTTTTCCCCATGTATTCAAGCACATTGGTATCCTTTGTTATTATTCATAAAGAAAACAATATGTATCTTATGCAATTTACATTGTATATTGAGCAACTGAGAGTTTTTTTGTGCAGCTCATACTTGTTTTCTGTTATTGCGCTGTCCTGCATTGTATTTTGCATTGTACTAGAGCGGTTGTTGACTGGAGTATGTCACGTACACTTTGCAACCTGTATTAAAATAATCGTGTTATTTTTTGTTAGGATTAATATGTAAGAATAGTGTTGGAGGTGTAGGAAAATTTTCATTTTTATTTTAAACTTACCTTTGGGAGTCGATTGTAAACTTTTTCATAGACTATGTTTTATGTATATGCCTTGAAATTTGGGTCATTTTCATGGGTCATGATTTTTATTCCTCTTGGAGATTTTACTCATGAAAGTGTAACATATAGATGTCCATGAGAAAACACTAGTTTTGGTAAGTACAATCCAACATTAGACAAAGTTTGTCGTTAACTCTTGTTGATTATCATTGCATAGCATATGTTCACAGGAAATTATCTTCTTATCAATGTGAAAGGCATCTTTGAATCTGTCAAAGACATATCTATTCTTGGTATAGATACTTTTTCTCCTGTTTTTGAACCTGAAATTATCTGTCCTTCGATGACTCTTTTCCCTGTTTGTGTGACAATTAGCCTTGTGCCGTTGCATAATCCTTTGCTTGGATTGACATTTCTCAATAGCATAATAGGCATATTCTTTTTAATCTTTAACATATGATCAGGCATACCTAGAAAATTGATATTGTTGAGGTATTCTATTGGATATATATTTTATGTATCCTTCATACGGCCTATCATATTGTCTATTCTATTCGCACTTATATATTCAATAATAGATCCTAGTACTTTGTCCAATGCAAAATTATTCAATTCTATAACTATTTCATTCCTCAGTGTTAGAATGGCTCTGTCCATCAAGTATCTAGGATTTGTGTAGCTATCTTCAAACTTTGGATAAGTGGAGTTGAATATTGTCCCGATTAGATCACTATTGGCTTCTAATATCAAATTACTTGGGATTTTGATCTATGTAGGTTCATTATCATTTCTTCTACACTTAGTCGATTCTGTGCCATCTTTTATTCTCAGTAGCCAATTGGCAAAAGTCGTATATTCTTCAGCTTCTAATTGTTGTAATTCATAACTTTGTTTAAGCCTCATGTTCTCAAATAGTGTAGCATTTCACAGTGGTTCCATAATTCTGATTGATTAAGTAACAAATTCACTATATCAGCTCTTTGACCTTTTGGCACAACTGGAAGGATCTGATGAAAATCTCCCCCTAATAGCACTGTTTTGCCTCTAAATGGCTTGTTTTCATTGTAATTTGTTGATGTTCTTTGTATCTCTTTCATTGTTTTATCAACGCTCTCAAAAACATATTTCAAATTCATAGGAGCTTCACCCCAAATTATCAACACTACTCTTTTTATTAATTCTGCAAGCTGAATGTTTATTTTTATTGAGCATGTAGAATCTTTTGAGGTTACTAGAGGAATTTTGAATCTGCTATGTGCAGTCCTTCCACCTGGTACTAGTGCTGATGCAATCCCTGTTCAATGTTGTAAATAAGGACATTGAATTAAAATCATGAATTTCTTTCATAAATTGTAGAATTTGAGAATTTCTTTCATTAGAAAAGAACATTTTAGTATGTTAATGACTATTAAATAATTTTGGAAAATGTATTAGAGGAATATTACCTGAAGGTGCTACTGCGAGGACAATCTTTGATTTGAATCTAATCTTGTTTATAATTGTTTTGTAGAGAAATGTCTTGCCTATGCCTCTATAACCATATAAAAAATACAGCTTCCCTTTATTATGATCAATTGCATTTATGACCTTTTCATATATATCCTTTTGCTTTGTATTTAATTGTGCATACATAACTTCATGTTCAGCTCTCAGTACATTTGTATCGTGCATGATTTCTTCTCTAATGCATGTGTTTTGTAGATCTTTGAGCAACTCTTGAAACTCTTTATTTGGCAAAGGCATTCCTTCTATTTCCTCTAGATTTCGACATTGTTTTTGAAGTAAGTTTTGTAATTCTCTCAAGGTAAAACTTTTGAGTTGATCTTCTGAGAGTTGTAAGCATGGAAATCAAAGGATTTTCCTTTGTCTATATTCAATATCATTATTAATTTTTTGCCAATTTACTTCCTAGAGATTTTTGACATCTATAACATTACAAAAATAAGTATTGTGACAAATAAATCTCGTAATTAACTTCCTGTCACCCATTGAGTAGCTTCATCAATTGTTTCATGCCATTCTTTACCTTCTTGTAACAGGTCTCTTGCATAGCAAGTTTCCTTAAAAGTTGAATATATTTTTCCATCATACATTCTAGTTTCTTCATAGCTTGTAGGGCCATGGATATAGTTTAGTCACATTCGCAAATAGTATCTCTCACCTGAGACTGAATGTGTAAAGGTGATTCTTCCAATGCATTTTTTCTTTTTTTCTTTTTTTCTATACGTTTTTTGTTCTGTACCAGTAATAATGATGTGGGAATTCTGTATACTTCAACTTTTTTGCATTTGAATCTATTTTGTTAATTTTGAACCATTCTGTAAACATTGTCTTCTTTGCATCTTCATTCATTACTATATTAGGAAGAGAATTATTATAATTAAATATGATATTCTACTCTTCATTAAGGTGAAATCTCAATCTTTGGACTGCTGGTGTTCGAAAATGGATATCAAATTCAAATATTCTCCAACATGCTTCACATGTTGATATATAAATATAATCCAAAAATATTTTCACTTCATTCAAATTATGCTCTTGCAATTCACTGTCCATGTTGATTTTAGCCTAATTCCTGTCAATAACTATTGTTGCTCTATTTGGACCTTTATTGAGATATTTAAATAAATATTTAATAGCTTTTGATTGATTGCATATTTCAACATTAATGTGGCTTTGGTATTTAACTAATAAATACCAATTGTACGAGACTACAAATCTATTGTCAAGGAAGAATCCATTCTTCTCAATAGTTACTGATGTGTCTTGTCTTCAGTAGATACAATATCCTAATTCATCAATTGATGTTTTTGTTATGAAAAGACTTTGGAAAATGTTTTGAACATTATCATGTTTCAAAATGAATGTATTAGTTTTTAACCAACATTATGTAGTGTTGTGTAAATAATGAATCATTTAATAAACTTCTTACCTTGTACCATACATGGCGAGTTTTCGTATCTAATTCCATGGGCCCATGCATCGTGAATTCTATTACAGTTTTATAGCCTATCGGATCAATAATGGGATTAGGAATTTCTGCAAATATCAATTTATCAATTTTCTCAGTAGTATTCTTCTTTGAACTTTGATGTAGCCAAATGATGATGTGTGCATGTGGTAATACTCGTTTTTGAAATTCAATCTTTATACAATTGTTTCGCAAATGGAAAAAGTAAGATGAAAAATTTGTCAAACAACTTGTAAATATAAGAGTTTGTAATATTTTTGTTTGAAGTAACATACCTGAATCTACTTGGCTAAATATTTTGGTCATTAATATGTCATTGATCATATCATCAAGTTTAATCTTGAATACTCAGACCTCAATTTCAGGCCTATTTTCTAACTGTTGCCCAAGTATCTCATTTAACAGGTCTATTATTTCCGACCAATTAGGATTAGCAGTAAATATGATGAATAAATCTGGGTTACCAAAGAACCTGTATAGTGCCATAGTATCTTGATAGTTCTTAGCCAAATAGTGAGGGCCATCAGTGAATATTGATGGTAGTATCATTCTTTTGCCAATTTTTCTTGAATCTGTATCACCACGCTGAATTGCATCTTGTACATTTCTATATAATTCTGTTCACAAATTTCATTGATTTTCTAAAATCCATTATAGTCTTGCTCATATAAGCATCTACAATGAATTGTTGATATAGCCTTCTTGAATGAATCAAAGTTAGTCCTTCAGAGTGTCTGTATTGAAGTACATATGCATAGTATTTTCTCATTGTTACATAAGATCTCTTTGTATATTTTTTCTGCTTGGCTTGTACATAATTGATTTTTGGATGATATCCATCTTCTCCATATAGAAATAGTAATGGGTATTGCATAGCCATGAATGAAGGATGCAAATAACTTATTTGTTGTAGATTTCCTCTAAATTCTCTACTATGATGCAATCTAATTTTGAAATTAGATATTTCTCCTGAGGAATATTTATCTCTAGCCATTCTAAAAACTTTCACCAATTCATTCCTTGTATCCAGCATTGATATAAGTTCTTGTGTGATGTTTGCTCTTATTTTCATGTTATGCTGCCTTTTGTTCACTACTTGGATTCTGTTTTGGACCTCATTTTGTGCATCAAGAAAATAGAGCTAGGTAAAATGTGCATCTGCTCCATCTGTCGGTATTAATAATTTGAGTCCATTATAATTTTCATCATTGATTCTATAGATGAATGGTCCAGATCTTTCATTCACTTTATCATCGACTTTAGTACCCATAGAGGTCATGGAAAATATTGAATTGTATGCTCTGATATTTTCCAAGAATGTCTTTGATTTCTCATCAGTTACTCTTGTGAGCAAAGTCTTTAGAGGCTTAGGTAGATCTTTCCTCCTTAGTAGTTGGACTTTTCCTTATTTACAACACAATTTAAATTTTAGATACAGTCTCTTTGGTTGTCCCTTGTTTTTCTCATGCTCCTAAAATATGGCATCATAATACATGCATTGAAGTGTAGGGGATCTATAATGTAGTTCATGGTTTATTAAAGAATCTGATATTATAAATGAGAAGTAATTAGGAAAATGTTATTGATATCGTAATTCATATTATAAAATATATGTGGTATGAATGTTACCTGTTGGAATATTCATTAACATCTTTGTGGTTGATGTTGTATCATTTTGCTCAGTGTATTTGCCATTTAGCTTTTGTTTCCCTCTTTGTATATCAATCCTCTATTTTCCATACATCTTTGCTTTCCTTGCTATATTTTATTTTCATTGTCAATTGTAGGTGCATAACATAATTTTGTTGAAAGGTATTCAATTGATAAATATGTTACCTGTGTTGTGTATATCTTGCAATTGTAAATCAGTAGCAATCATGTTTTCTGATACTGGATCTTTTTTTGGTTTGGAAAATTGATTAGAATAAGGTTGTTTCCTTTTATGGTCCAAAGCTTCTTTTTTTCGTATTCTATTTTCTTTTGCCCTGTCATTTTGTACTAAATCTGCATGAATTCTCATATCATATTAATCAAAGTGTTTGTATAGGAGTAAAAGGAATTTAGTTTAGGTATTGTTTTTTTATTTAGAAAACTAACTCTACTAACAAATATATTGCTTACAGATATGGAAATTAGCTACAGTAGATGGGTTGTTGAAGCTGGACATTTTTTGTAGGTTCTTCAATGTTAACCTGCAGATTATGTTTTGTTATATTGAAGTGTCTGCATTTTGTTATTTATAGCAACTGAAGTATGATATTTCATTGACCGTTGAGTTTTTTTAGATTTTTAAGAAGTTGTTTAGTTATTAGTGTGAAACCCTAGTCAGAACCAACCTTAGAGTAAGGGGATTGGGATGCATATCATACTTAATTGCATGTTTAAATATATTTTTATGTGATGTTATGTGCTTTGAATTTGTGTTTTATAGTCTAGAGGGCTTGATTATGATTATTGGGTAAGAAGGGCAAAATGATAATTTCTGCTTGAGGAGGAAATAGGGAGATAGCTTGAGGATTAAATAGGAAAAATATTTTAGAGAGAAAATAAAAATAATAGTTTTTGTAGTTTAGTGGTTAGAGCTTTGGAATTAATTCTTGAGGTCTTTGGTTCAAATTCCATCGTGGAGCTTTAGCATGATTAAATTTTATTTTTGCTTGGGAAGGGGTATTTTCGGCCTTAAGAACCTTAGCATAGGGCAAAGGTGTTTTCCTAGGGGAGACATGATAGGAGTACTCTAATCCTATTCTTGTGCCTACTCAAAATTTCCTAAGAGAATTCATTTCTTCTTGATCTTTAATTTCTCTTAATTCTCAATTCATTAGATTGGTCAAATTTGTTCTAGCCAATTTCATTCCAGAAATTTCAATAAAGTGTTGCGGCTTTGAAGGTTCAAAATGTCTTAGTGAAAGACATCTTATAGTCTGAAAATGTAGTAGATATGTGGGAGATTCCAAGAGAATAAATCCCTTTAGTGAACCTTCTAAAATTGCACTCTAGTTAGGTTCATTTTCCTTCATGGCATGAACTGAAATTTTTCCAGCTTTTTGTTCCTTCAAGGTGTCAAAATTCTTAGCCCTTATTCCCTCCCAAATGCTGCCAGAAAATGGCCTTTTGATTATCTTGAGATCTGAATTTTTCTGGCCATTTTCGGACTGCACAAATGCTGTGCAAAACCAGAGAAATTTTTGGTTGAATTCGTAACTTTGGAGGTCCGAAACTAAGCTGTTTTCTTTCAGTTTTTGCTCAGCATCTTAGCCACGTTTTTCCTCCATAAAGAAGGCTGGAAACCAGCCTTGAAAACCCCCTAAAATCTCTTCCAAACTCTCTGCAAGCTGACAGGAAAATGGCAGCCGAAACTATCCAGAAATTCCAGCACCTAGTGAAAATTCTATGCAGGAAAATTTCCAACTTTGTTTCCTAATTCATCCCTGGCCGAAACTTCAGCTTTCTTCTACACAAACCACTCTTAAATAGCCATGATCAGAACTCCATTGTCTTCCCCAAGCTCCTACATGAAAATCAGACATGACTGCCCGAAAATCTCTCCAGTAAATCTCTGCAATCATGTTTTGATTAGATACCAAAATTCTAGCAACATTAATTTGCAACTTTCCATAAAATGTTCCTCAAACAACCAGACTTATTCTTCACCATTTCACTCCATATTTTCGGCCACCATTACCCCTCTTCAATCAGCTTTCATCTAGTAGAAAAACTGCACAACAATTTGGCCATAGCAGCTTCCCAAAAGCTCTCCAATGATCAAAGATATTCTTGCTATATTTAGTTTCCAAATTTGATTCCTTAAGATATTCTTTTAGGATTTCAACAACTAGCCTTTCATTTTCCCTTCCAAACCAGAAAATCATCTACCAAAACCCTACAAACAATTCAGCCAGCCCTAATCCTTCAGAATTTTGGCAGCTTCAAATCAAAACCTCTCTACTCTCTTCAACCTTCAAGAACACATAGCACACCAAGAACACCTACTCCTTCCTTTCGCCTAATACCGCTCCAAATCACTTTAAACTTCTTCTAAAAACTCCAGAATTCATCTACTCATTGCTATGAGTCCATCCATACCATTTTTAACATCAAACTCCAAAATCCAACTTGCTCTTTTGGATAAAAAATCAGAATTTTTGTGAAGGACCAAGAACACCTTCAAGGTATGTTTGTTCTAACAACTTCATCTTCTCTAATCTTTGATCTCTAATGAATATGTATATGAATAAACATGCTAATGGATCTCTCTCTCTCTCTCTCTCTCTCTTGGCCGGACCTCTCTCCTTCTTGGCCGAATGGCTTCTTCACTAATGGCCATGCTTTCTTCATCTTCCTTGGACGGATCTAGTCGTCTAGGAGTTGAGATCTATTTGAAACTCCTTCAAGGTATTCAACAATCAAGTAAGCCTTTTTAACCCTCCTTTTAAATTCTAGATTCAGGTCTCTAGATGTTGATAGAAGATGGATTATGAATAGGGTTTGAGTATGTATTGTTGTGATGAGTTGAGATTGAAGCATGAATATGATGGAGATGGGATTTATGCATGAGTTGATTATCTTGGTTGAATGTATGGTGTTTTAGGGTTTAATGCATGCCTCCATGATTAAGTATGCTAGAGATTATGTCATCTATGATGAATAGGATTTATATTCTTGTGTGATTATTAAAGCCATGATTATATTTATGCTAGTAAAGGTTAGATCATGCCTTAGTAAATTTGGATCTATGCTTATATTCATGATTTGGATTATTTGATGATGTGAAGGGGTGAATATGTTCATGATTGTGGTTAGCAATAGAATTATGATCATGACCTAGTTGTCCCTAAACTAATTTTATTTTTTCAATAAATATTTAATATTATGATTTTTTGCTAGTAATTTCGAAGAACCCTAGGAAGGGTAGATTTGGATTATTATATATAATAAGGATATTTTAGTCAAATAAATAATAGCTTTTGCTAGAAAAATAAAATATATAGATATTATATAAAATGATGAAATCAACTAAAGCCTTTTATGAAAATAATCATAATAAGTAAAATATTTATTATTAAAATTTAATTATTATCCTTAAACCAAAACCAATTAAAGTTTATTTATTATCTTTCAATCAAGGCTCATTAAAATTTATTTTCAACTAATTTTAGCAAATAATTATTAATAAATCATTATTTTACCTAATACCACCTAGGGCTCTTCATCAAATAGACTCTAAATTTTTCTTAGCATGATTTAAATCCTCAGCTTATTAGTACCTATTTCCCAAAACACTAATTATTTTGAATATCAAATTAGCCTTGGCTTATAAACCTTTTTATTTATTATTTGGCCTTAAAGCTTGGGATACTAGGATCATGGTAGTAGTGAGTTGAGTTAGTTTTAAATTGAGAAAGTGGATTATGGCATGAGTTTGATTGTGGTTTATATTTACCCCATGCGGGGTTAGGTCGGCTGTTGGAGACCTCTTATTGTGAGCAAAAATCATGTAAGCTCCTGCATAAAACCTATTTGATGCAAAATGTTTATTATGGCAAGCCAAATGTAGAGTGCATGGACACTCATTTCTGTAAAGGTAATTGAGGATTGATTCCTTTCTTATTTTAGTCAAACAAATTATTTGGAAATCAATAAGTAGATTTACTCAAACTCAAAACTCTTTTTAAAACTGATTTTGACAAAGACTTTGGAAATCCTTAATTGCCATTTTCAAGTGGAACTATGTTATGTTCATTTTCCCAAAAGGGGGATATGTTACGTTGAGTATTCAATAGGGTTAGGCTAGTAGTACTAGTTTTGAAGAGCAAGAGTGAGTCTTCTGGTAGGAGGCCACCTCCAGAAGATAAGCTCAACTTAGAGAAACGTCAGTACTACTTAGTCATGCCGGTCCGAGCTAGCAGTTTTATTTCAGTCAAGTGACTGTGTTATGCCGGAATGGACACCCAGTTGTTGTTTGGGTATAGAGAATGAGGAGTATCTTGCCCGGTAGGTCGATCACCTACCTTTTGTCAATCTGCATAAAGTGTCGACATTCTGACCGGTTATGGGGCCCAACATGTGGTAACCCATAACTCTTTCTTTCGAGTGGTTGATTTTTATTGATTATGTGGGGCTGGAAAAGCCAAAACACCACTCTTGCTTTTGACTAATGTTTATTGCTTGCCAATATTTCTCTTATAAAGATTTCACACTTTGCATCCACGAACTGTTTTCACTGAACACCCAAAGCACACACGGACTTACTGAGATTTCTGTCTCATCACCTTTTTACCATGATTTCAGGTCGATTCTGCTGTGGGGATGAGTAGCTAGTGTTATCTGCCTTGGAAGAGAATGTTGTCATTTATTTTTATGTATTGCTTTGGGGAGTTGAGAGTGGATAATTTTATTTATGGATTTTTTTTCTTTTGGGAATTCATGGATTTATTCTTGGGATGTAATAAATTTTAAGTTAAAGTATTGTTTTTATTCCACTATTTTATTCGTGTGACCTAGTTATAAAGACCCCTTGTTCTTTGGACGGGGCGACATCCCCGGCCTTGGCGGGCCTAGGTAGTAGGGTGTTACAATTAGTGTTTATTTATCCATAATGTTTACGCTAAATTTACTGTGTTTTTTTATAAATGATTTTTTTTAATGTTAATTAAGGTTTTTTTAGGGGGGTTTAAATGTCAAATATTGTGCTATATATATGCGTGTGGTATATAGAATTGAGTGGTCATTATTTATTTTTTCATAAAAAAGACATTAAAATTTGCGAATTTAGTCTTTCTTTGAATAATATTTGTGTCATGCTGAATAAATCCTTTAATATTCATTGAATAGATAATATGAAGGGTCGTTTGCTGAATTTAGTGTTGTTTTGAAATTAAATTGCTTAAGGATAAGGAAAAGAAATATGTAAACATAGTATTTCTTTGGATGTTGATTTTGTCATCCAAAATGCATCTTGTAGTATTTATCAAATACATTATTGGTATGTGAAAGGACTTTATCTTTGAATTTTGATTGGTGTTGAAGAATGCATTGTGTAGTATATTCTTTGAATGGATAATTGGAATTTGAAAGGGTTTTGATGATTTTGAAAATAATGGAAAACAAAATTTAAAATATATATATATATATACATATTCAAAAATTTGAAGAGACAGATATTAATTATGTGATTAATTTATTTTGCTATATATATATATATATATATATAGATTTGTAGAGCAAGTTCTTCATTGTTTTCTTCCTTGTTTTCTTTCATTGAAATATGGAGTTATACAATGGCATGCCTATTGAAAATACATTAGTAGGGAGGCCAAGTATTCATCCATTTATAGCAGAAACCATGGTTTTGTCAACTATGCAACTGTAGTCAGATAAACCATACTATGCTTTACCTGATAGGCGAGCGAATAAAGTCTGGATGGTTTTGCATTGTGGAACATATGATTATGATGAATATGTTGAAATATTTATTCCAATGTCTACAACCATGATTACTGATGGTGTTAGCTGTTGTAATTAGTGGACTAATTCTCATTCTCGGGTGTTTGATGTGCCTGGTTTGCAACATTCGTTAACAATTATGTTTTTGAATGAAGAATATTTGGAGGCTGGAGAGATAGAGAGAAAAATGGATTCATATATAAAGTTCTATCAACCTTTTGTTGTTGCTATTGTTGAATCTCGAAAGGAGTATCATATTCATAAGGATTTGTTCAAGCAATATACTGGGAAATAGAAATTTCAATTGTCAAGAGATTCAGTGAATACTATTTGGCTGTACTACGATGTTCAAATGGTAAATGTGGAAGGCTCTTCTGCTGGTGCAGCTAAAGTGGTTGATAGAATGAGGAAAAGTAATGATGTTATTGTTATTGGAGATGTTTTAAAAAATATCATTGAGATTGAGTTAATGCTGCAGGGCCTATGGATGGGAATAACAGGTAGGAGTGGGCTCCTAACATTACTACTTTTATCTATTACAATGCACACAAACTGGGTGAAATAAGTAAATCAAATCCTCACGTATAGTTAGTCACTCAAAATTTGGATTTTACATGGCTTCTTATCTCATCTTTCACCAAATTAGTACTAGAATCAGCAGAACTTCCTGTAATCTCCAGTTGCCTATTTTCTGTGATGAAATTTAGTTACAAAAATACAATACATTCTTGATTTTTCTATTGAAATGGGAAAGAAATTGTGCTCGGTCCTTTAGCAAAAGACTTCAAGAAATTCAAAGTGATCTTCACAAATAAATTGCAACCAATTCATTACTCAACAACATTTAATCACCTTTAAGGAATTATGAAAGTTACTCAGTCAAAATGACTCTTGTATGTTTAATAAGATAATTAATATCTGTTGAAGGTAAGACAGTGAATATCTAATTGTAATAACTATATAATTTTGTCAAAATATTCAGGTGCATAATCTAGCTTGCTGTTTTTTTCCCACCAGCATTCTAATGATGTTTTGCAATTTAACAGTATTTTTCATCTAACTCTTCACTTGTAACTCTTCTTCAGTCCAATTTCAATCTTTTGTTTGCTTGAACATCTGGCAGCTGTTTGTTTTATGTTCTCATCTATCTCCTGTAAAAATATGGAATAGTCTTTTCATTTGATAGTATTGAATTAGCTAGTGCAAAAAAGATGCGGCTTTCAATTTTCATACCGGTCAATTACTTCTCCTTTTGTGTCTTTTTTTATTGGTGTTTTTGTTTGTACCATATCATCCACTTCTTTTCCTTCTTCCTCTGTTGGATGTTCTTCAGATTCCTAAAGAGTTTGTCAAACAAAAATGTGTGTGAGCATCTTTAATTATGTCTTATTAGTAAACAGTCATGGAAATAACATTGAATGTTAGTTACCTTTGTATGTTCTTCTTTTTTTTAGAACTATATCCGATGGATGATGGATTCGATTCACTATAAAACTTTCCCTTGGCAATCCTCTTGTCTGTTCATTGAATTTGACTTGGCAAATATATGTGTTGCCAATTATATTCTTCAATGGTCCAGGTATAGCATCATGCAGTCCTTCCTATATTAGAATGAGAGTTTTTGAGAGTTACTTTCATTGTGAAAATTCTTATTAATATGTAACAACATAGTCATATTTTCAGTGTTTATTGTTTATGTAAGAAGTATACCTTTGCAACTCTTAGAGCTAGTTCGCATGCTTGCATCTCCACAATCTTCTCAATATCTCTATCAAAGAAAATAAATTGCCCTTGTGTTGTGTGATCACCAACAATAACCTCAACTCGATATCTACATTTTCAAAATTTTAGATTTTTTTTTTTTAAATTCATGAATTTAGATTTGTTCAGCAGTGTATGGTTACCTTGAATCTGGATAATCCTCTATTCTAACACATGATTCACATGCCAGCTTGTTTCCATAAGCTTTGAGTTTCTTTCTACATCATCTACAAGAATTATACCTCCATCCATTGTATGTGTCAATGTCCAACACAGTAATGCTATAGTAGTATGTCCTTTCCTAATTCAGTAGGTCAATTGTAGCATGGTGAAATGGTTTTTCTTGCTTTTTTCTATGGTATAATACTGGAAAATCTTTGCCAATGAATAAACAAAAAAACAGAATAAAGACACAATGAACATGGGTGTAGAATAAATAAATTAGGGAATTCAAAAAATGTACAACATAGTTTTGTGCAATATTTTAGTGCCATTTTATCTCCATCATTGATTATTGCACTTAACTTAGCCAAAGTTCTCTTGTTTTCCTCATATTGTTGTGTAGTTAACACAACATTCCAATTGTCAATTCTATCGCTATTTCTGTCTTGTGGTCTTTTTCGCACCTGTTTAATCAATAAGAAGGTAGATTTCTTATGCAGTTTTTTTCATTCATTTTTGCATATTTAATTTTTTTAGGGTTTGGAATTTTCTACTTACTTCTGTCTGAAGTTTTCTACTTCTACAATTTCCAAGTCAAGGTAGATCTTTGTTGCACTACTACATGATATTGATGCATGCCCTTGGTCATTTTTCATTATCATCGATGTGAAAACAACAATTTGCACTGTCTAGCTGCCAAGCACATTTGTCCTCTGAATAACATTTGTGTTGTTTCCCCAAAGTGTCACACGTATCTCCTTTCCCCTACAGTTCAAAATAGTTTCAATCACTAAAATATTTATTTGTGTATTTGTATTTTTAGATGTCATAGGGAAAACTTACTTGTCATTCTTTATTGTTACAAACTGTAAATCTACTTGGTTTCCTATTCGAGACCTTTGTTCAATAGTTGAAACTCCTGTTATCATTCCAATTGCATCTGAAAGAGAATCAAGGAAACGAACATATATAACTATTCAGAATTGTTTCTTCTTTTTTTTTTTTTTTCAACTCCCCAAATGTTTTCAAACTCTAATAGATATTGTTCATTTGTAAGTGTTGAGAACATGGATGGGTTTTTTTTTAGTAAGGTTATTCAGAGAGCCAGGTGCATTTGAATTGAAAGCCTGCTAAAGAACATGGATTAGAGTCAATGCTCGATTTGGTTTTGTTTTTTTTTTTTTTTTTATCTTGTAGCAAGACGCAAGAGTTTTGTATCAAAACTGTAGTGCATATGATGGCAATCATGCATTATGTTGATTATATAGGTATGTAGTAACTATTTGTATTGGACGATAATTATGCATAGGAGAAGGCTGTATTACATACATTTTCAATTAGAAGATTTCAGTCCAAAAACTTCACATATTTGGCAGATACAATGGTATACAATGAAAGATAGGATGCAGATTCTCACCACCTGGTGACATTTGCAAAAGCACATGCACACAACATAGCATGCAGTGTTCTACAACGAAAGATGTCGTGCAGATTTTGATCAATTTTTACATTTGCAAAAGCTTATGTACACATCATTTTGCTCAATTCTAAGCACAATGCTTTCAAAATCTAAATTATTATTTACACATAATTAATCAAATGAAGTTTTCAATTTCTTCATGTGGTGGTTATAAGCATTTTCGATCACAGGTTCTCATGTTAACCAAATGGTCATTCAATCATATGAATGCATGATTGCAGGTATGACACAGTGCAAAAATGTGACAAACAATATGCCATTAATCTGTTACCAACTAAGAGGGTAATGTCTCTAGCATGGGCTTCAACATATTCATATTGCACAAAATGGAATTTGTGTACTGGAATTTCTGGTAGATCCTCCATCAATTCTTCTATTTATGTGCTTCTCTCAATGACAATCTGTAGATCCTCATCCAACATTTTGTAGTTTGGCTTAGGTGATTGAAGGCTGAAGTTTTTCACGATGTAAAAATTCCCTTCTTCAATAGTATTCTAAAAATCTGGGACAAATTTACTTCTAATAATAGGCTTCATGTTCTCCTACATAAGCAAGAACATTTACCATTAAAAAATGTATACATAAGCAATACCATTGACAATTAACAGTTGTATCCAGAAGTAACATTTCTCTTAGGATATTCTAAAATAAAAAATACTCTAAACAAATATATCAACATGTTTCATTTTTCACATATATTGAACACATATCAAGAGAAAAAAATCTGTCAATAGGTAGCTGTTTTTTTTAACAGATATTGAGGGATTTAAATCTATATAAGAAGAGGTAACAATTTAACAGATATCATGTATCAGACATGCTTAGAATTGATTATACCTTTGCATCCAAGGCCAAAAAATCTATACTCATAATCTCTCCTGGTCTTTGAGCATTATATGTATCCCACATTCGTATGATTCTAAGAAGAACACTTTTATCTTGCTTTCCTTTTGTTAACTCATTCAGCAAGATGATTTGGAATTTGCCTTTTGTCATTTCAACAACTCAAAATGCAAAAACACTCTGTAATATCAAATCTGCTAACTGCAGTAAACTTTTCCTCTGTTTTTGTGTTTTTGCTTAACAATACCTATCCGTTTATTAAATAACCCATGCATTTATGTAGAGTAGTAATTTCGTAAACAGTAAGGAACTTATGAAGACTTATTCGATACCGAGCTTTTAATTTGGACACATATATCTAATCACCTTAGTTAATGTTGAGGAAGAATCGAAGAGCCTAAAATGGAGGTCAAAATATGATCAATTGAATGGTTGAAGATAAGAAGAGACAAAGTCGAGGAGGTTATCAGTTGGAATAGATCTGAGCATTTCAACTTCTGAGATCTGTGTCGTTACATTCAAATTTTCGAATCGTGGAAGATTAAGCAATGATTGAAACATTATGGTGACTGATTGTAGACCCAAAATCAAACAGACAAGACATGATAAGATGAAAGAATCGAAATGGTGACGAAGAAATTGAAGAGATAAAGAATTGGGTTGCAAGAAAGTGGAGTCGAAGCCTGTATATCTGAGTAAAGCATAAAGAAGCTTAAGCAAGCCGAATTCAAATGCCACGTGTCATGCTCTCTGGTAATTTCCCATGACACATGGCAACACTATAGGCTTCTCCTTTAGCTTATATATATATATATGTGTGTGTGTGTGTGTGTGTGTGTGTGTCTCAAATTTTAAAGAGGGGACAAAAGAAGTAAAATCTTCAAGGCCCATTTATGTTGGACACTCGCAAGGCAAAAATACTCGCTGGAGGGGGCTCAAACCTAGAAATCCTAACAGAATAAAAACATGCAAATTTTCATTTCATAACTGGAGTGAAGCTTCAATCACAGTTCAGAAACCCTTGAAATAAAATCCCAAATCAGAGAATTAGCAATCATCCTTTGGAATCCTTTGGTTTAGATTTCAACCCTCTTTGGCATTCCCGACCCATTATAAAAGTTCTTCCACTTGTTGAATATTTTAATATTCTCTCTTCACGTGTTTTTCTCCAAGTAGCAATAAAAGTTCACTCTTCGTTATTGTTTGTAGAAAAGGACTAATTTAAATTGGTAATTCAAAGATCACGTTAACCAAAAATATAAAGGCAGAAGTATCCATGAAAAAAAAAATAACTAAAATCCTTTTGTATGATAGACTTCTAAAAAAAATTCTACAAAACAAAACTCGACAACCAATTCATAACAAAATCCAGTGCTGAGGACAAATTCTTTCACAGCATTTACTAGTTCATTCCTTACCAGAGAATTGCAATTATCATATTATTGAAGAACCCCTACTGGAGAATGGATGAAATGAGAGGAGCAAGGAAAGATCGCAATGTTTCGGTGGAGAGAGCAATGGTTTGTGAGCAATAGTAGTGGCGGCGGCGGTGGCTATGGGTGGGAGAACACAGATGGTGTCACTGGTGGTGGTCATCAACTATGGGTGTGGGGTTTTTGGCGAGAATTTTGGCGGAAATGATTTTAGGGAAGACAATGGATAGTTTACATCATCATCATCATCATCATCATCATCATCATCATCATCATCATCATCATCATCATCATCATCATCATCATCATCATCATCATTATTATTATTATTATTATTATTATTATTATTATTATTATTATTATTATTATTATTATTATTATTATTTGTGAGTGTTTAAATTAAGGTCACTAATCGCTAATTGGCGTCAGATTAGCAACCGCCAATAAAAAACTAAACAAATCATTTTTGCATCAAATAATGATAGAACTGCAAAGGTAAAAGGCAGTCTCTATTTAGACACGAAATTGCGACTGAAATAAAAAATAAAATTGAAAAACTGTTATAGAACTGTCACAATTAGAGATAGATTTGCATCGAAAAAGGCCAATTTCGAATTATATATATATGTTTTCCCGAACTGACCCCAATAACAATATATAAGGCATATCCATCACTATAATCTACATTATACTATATACCTCCAATTTTTCTCATTTAGAAAAACATCTCCAAAAATTTATGAGTCAAATTATAATTCGAGGCAACCCTATAAATTTAAGGTATCTTAACAAACACACACACACACAGACACACACACACACACACACACACACACACACACACACACACACACACATATATATATATATATATATATATATATAAAATACAAAATGCGATCAACATCTAAATTCAAATAGATATATAATCTACCAAACTGTACCACATTATTTATATTTATAAATAATTAAGATAAATATTGAAATGTATGTATATACACCATAACACATGAAAATCATAATACAAATTTAATTTTATAGATCAATATTTCATTAAATATTTATCATCAAAGTGAATATTTGTAGCAAATCTTTTATTCCAAAGGCAACATAGATATTAAAATGACTTAAAGCTAGCTGGAATATGAAATTATAAAAAGTCATTGCAAAAGCCTCTCAAATTGCGATAGATTTGCGACAAGATGAATTTTTTTAAAAAAATGTGTTGCAAAACCCTCGAAAAGAGAGACGACTTTGTGATGGCAGCATATTTTTGGCAAATCCAACATGGGAGAAATGAAATTTTAAGAAACCATCACAAACTAACGAGAGTTTTGTGGCAGCTGTCTAGTGTCAAACCCTAAACCCTATTTTGCCACAAGCTGTAACAATATTGTGACGGCCTTGCAAGAGTTTAACTTAATAATTTTCTTATTTTTTTAAAATGAGTTTCCATCACAAAACTTTTGCAGATTTGCAAAAGCTTTCCAAACTCGTGTTGCAAAACCGCAATTACTTTTTGAGATGGAATGGCAAGTATTGCAATTACAAATTTATTTATTTATTTATTTATTTATTTGAAATATAAAACTCTGTCACAAATCTATTGCAAATTTGCAATGGATTAAAGAGAGTTTTTGTATAGATTTTCCCTTTTTACTCTTCTTTTTTAAATATGAAATTCCATTGCAAAACGCTTGCTAATCTGCAAGAATTGTGCTACAACAAAATATTGCGATAGAATAGTGAGGGATTCTTGACTCCAATTTTCTTCTATTTTTTTCAAAATAATAAAAAGGTGATTGCTAAATTCTTGCTAATATTTCGAGGAAACTATACCGTCCTTAATGTGTAGCAGATTTGTGACGGATTTGCAAGGATTTGTTAACGCATCTCCATATGTGCGTATCATTTAGATGCCATCACAAATTGGTGATGGTGTTTTAGCCGTCACAAAGTTCTACCACTATATGTGATTTCTCTTGTAGTGTTTGTTCTAAATTATTAATTTTTTATGTTTTAACTTAATACGACGGTTTTGTGGTTGTTGTACTTATTATTAAATACAACAAAATCCTTCAATAACATTTCAAATTGTAACTGATTACCTTCAAATTCGTTTATATTACTTTTTTAAATAATTTTAACAAGTCTAACGGTTGGATTGTTAATTTGATATACTTGTATGAATAAATACGTTAAGGTTTCGAGCTCTTTATAGATATTACACTAGATTATGGAGTAAAATATATTCGATTACCTTCAAATTTAGTCATAATAGTATTTTTAGCAATTTCAACAAATCTAATAGTTAAATTGTTTATTTGATATGCTTACGCTTATAAATGTGCTAGGGTTTCTGGCTATTCTATAGAGATTACACTGAAAATGTGGTAAAATATTTCAAATTACCTTTAAATTTGGTCACCAAACTTGTTTCAACTTTATTAACACATCTAATGGTTAGATCATTAATTTTTCATGTAATTCCATCTACATCTTACATTTTTATATTTCTGTACTTAAGATGTCTACGATAAATACAAATTTAATCGATTAGTTTCATATTTTGTCATAACATCCTTCTTAACTTTCATAAGATATTATTCTGATTAATGTAATGCTATAATTGGGTAGATAATGAGCTAAATTTGTCTACATACATACATACATACATACATACATACATACATACATACATACATACATACATACATACATACATACATACATACATACATACATACATACATACATACATACATACATATTATATATATATATATATATATATATATATATATATATAATAGCATACTTAAAGACAAATTAAACAAAATCCATTCCTTATATATATTAATTATCAAAAAGTAATGGTAATATATATATATATATATATATATTATTATTACTCTCTGTGTCTTTGTGTGCGTATAATAGTATGAGAAAAAATTATATTTAAGAATTGAAATATATATATATAAAATATTATAACAAAAAAATTATATTTAAGAATTGAAACATATACGGGACCAAACAAAAACGATGATTTTTAACCTCTGTATTTAATATGGAAATGACGGTTCGAAACCATCATATTTAGTCTGATAAAATAAGAAAAAAGAATGCGGGTATAGCAATTTCAGACTCTTTTCCCTTTATTCCCCTTTCCCATTCTAATTCTAGACCAACCGTGAGTGTTTTTCCCCTTCTTCTCCATCCCCTCCATAAGTTAATCTGCCCCAATTCTTTCTCTTCCTTTCGCCTTCTCCATCACCCAATTCTTCCTCCCACTCCTCAATAGATTCCATGAATTAGGTCAAGTCACCAGCATATTTCTTTTCCTCCATAGCTACCGGCACTATAATATCCCGACTAAACCCTAACCTTGGAATGGAGAACAAGGGTGCATTACATAACATCTTCCATGAACATTTAAATTTTGGTAGTGATTCGATCAACATTATGGTTGTGTGTATGTGGATATGCGTATTTGCTCTTATACTTGTTTGTGTCTAGGTTCGCTTTAGTAAGCTAGTAATAACTATTTTCCTTGTATGGGGATGGTTTGTGATGAATTTAGGGTTCTTTGAAGCATGTGTGATGACTAGATGGGAGAAGGTAATTTGTTGGGGAAAAGGACACAAGAGTTAATGTGGCCTAGCGGTTAAAGATTGGATTATATTCCTTGGTGATTTGATTTTGAATCCCAACTCTTCTAAAATGTTTTTCCTATTCTTTTCCTTTTTTGCTCCATCTAGCCCAAAAAACGCTTAGAGAACTACTTTTTACCTTATGGTATTTATTCAAGAATTTATAAAAAAATTAATTCCTTTATTTTTTGCCCTATAAAATTTATGGAGATAATACTTTTGTTGTTTGAAATTTAATTCCCTTCTTCCAAATATTAACGTGTCGTTTTGTTATTAATTTTTGTGAAAATAAAGGGGATATATATATATATATATATTAATGTCATTTTCTTTTTTTCTAAGTTAAAATCTAAAAGGATTTTATTTTTTCTAAATAATTTTTTTGTTCAAAAATAATATTTAAGAAAAGTCCATTAAACTCCTTTCAATATATATATATATATATATATATATATATATATTTAATATGGAATTTATTTTATGTATAAAAAGGTTTGACTTTTTTATTAAAAAAAGAAAGAAATTTGCATCAAAGCCTTCGGAGGCTGGTGCAAAGCCTCAAAGGCTAGTGCATAGCCCATAGCCACCAGTGTATAGCCTAGTGCGGCTATGCACCAGCCGTGCCCGGCTTTGCCGAGCGCATGGCCAGGCACGGCTAGCCTGGTCGTCCCCAACGATGGCCTAAGCATAGAGCCAGGCTCCACCTGGGAAGTGCTTGGGTGCAGCCAGGCTCAACCTGGGTAGTGCCCTGGGTTAGCCTTCCGAGCTCTTTTCTCTGTGTTTTCCTTTATTCTTCGATTTTTTGCATAGGGAGATTTATCAGAAGCCTGTAGGACTCTATCTCAACAAAAATTTGATTTTCAAAGCCAGTAAATCTAGAAACAAATAAGTTGGTAGCTATCCCAACTCTCCTAGTCAAGCATGAAGAAGCCCAGAACACTTCTTAGGCTCTCATTCATCTCTCTCTTAGTTTTTCTTCTTTCTCTGTCAAACGAAACACCACACACACCCAAGGCTCTTCTGCACATTTTTCTTTCTTTTCCCTTTTAATGATCAAGCTATTAAAGCTCATGGGGGTACTTCCCATTTTGTCTTAGGTCTGGACCGATGAACCATTAGGACCTAAATACCCCTATCTTCAAGTATTTCTATGAATCCCGTATGTGTAACACCCCACGACTACGTACCCTAAAAGGCCGGGGATGTAGCCCCGTCCCGTAGGACAAGGGGTCTTTAGAACGAGGTATAAAATATAAAGGCAATCTCTAAAAAGGATCAACTTAGATAAATAAAGAAATATTCTTATTACATCAGACTCAACTTGGAGCAAAACGGAATAAAACAAAATATTATTTAGAAGCATAAGCAATAAATGTCTCCTAGAACGGATAGAGAAAATAGCAAAAGCTTCAACTATTACAGGCCCCGCTGACTCAGCACAGTCTATCCCCTGAAAACATGATGTAAAACAGTGTGAGAATAAATCTCAGTAAGTCCTGTGTGTGCACATGGTGTTTTTAAATAGTTCATGTATGCAAAGTGTAAAACATTTGTAGAAATAATTTGGCAAGTCATAAACAATCTCTTTACGCAAGGAGTGTGTTTTTCTCATTGTCACACTTTGTACAAAATAAATCCTCCACTCGGATAAAAGTCATGTCACCACACGCTGGGCTCCATGAGAACAAGTTGGCCAAGGCACCACACTTTGTGCACCTTGTCCGGACCAGATTACCACACGTTGGGCGTTCTGATCAAGGTGAGTGTACAGCCCACCGGGTGAGATACTCCTCCATCTCTACACCCAACAAAACCATCCGGGTGTCCATGCCGGGAAAATAAATAATACCTTTCAGGTATAATGCTAGCTCAGACTGGCCTGACCAACCAACACTGTCGCCTTTTCAAGCAGATTTCATCTTCTGGAGATGGCCTCCTGCCAGAAGACTTCCGCCAGCCCTCCAAGACTAGTATTGTTAGTCTATCCTTATTGAGTACTCAACGAACATATCCGTCAATTCCTGATTCAAAATATTTTCAAACCTTGGCTTTGGAAAACGTGGTTTTCTTTAAAAGAGATTTCTAAAAATTTAAGGAAAAGAATAGTTTTCTTGCTAAAATCGTTAGTTTGACAAAATCGTTTAAAGAATAAATATCCACGTTTACAACCCAAGCAAACACAGTTTAACAATAGCTTTACCAAGCTTCACAATATAGACTTGCCATCACAACCTTTAACAAAACAGTTTATAGAAGGACTTACCATTACAACATTTAATAAAAGAGTTTATGCAAGGACTTACTTGATATTCCTCAGATAAATGCGATAAATTCACAGCTGGCTTTCCTCAATTATCCTCCTGATCTAAACCATAAAATATCATGATCAGGGTCTCAATTAATTCAAATATGCTCTAATCCCATTTATTTTCATAACAATTTGCAATCTCCTATTTAATTCCAAGTAAACTATTCAATCCCCAAAGATCAAATACTACGACCACATGTTTATCTTGCTAATAAACACCATTACACTTTACTTTCGACATCAAGGGAGGGTATTCCCTTACCTTGCAACTACCGGGTAATGAGGTCCCGATGCTCCTATGGTGATCGTCCCGAGTTCGCTTGAGAAGAAGAGAGAAGCTACCTCATTTGCTTCACTTGACCAAAAATTAAGGAGGAAGAGGAAATCAGCCTCTATAGGACATGATTTAAGGGTAGAAGAAGGAGAAAAGAATCATTAGAGAAAACGGCATCAAGAGGTTGAAAAGATTTGTGCTTACCTTAAGGTGTATTCGATTTTTGCTTGGAACAACTCTATTATTTTCGAAAATTTGCAGAGAGAAGTTGCTGAAATTTTCGTGTAGAATGGAGAGGGAAAACGGTGGTTATGATTTAAAGTTGGAGAAGATTGGTTTAGGGTTAGATGGTGATGTTTAGATAGACTCCTAATGGCTTTAGGTTTCTTGGACAGCAAAGGCGAAATTTCCAGCTTGCGCGCGCCTCCTTGCTGCCGATTTTGGGGGAGTTTTATGGAGGAAAAAATTCTGCAATTTGCTCCTCTAAGCTGGCCGAAACACTGCTCAAAGGAAGGGCTAAATGTGTTCAGAATTTTGGGCCAAACAAGGAAGAGTTTGAGTGAATTTTGTTGACTGAAAATCCTGTGCAAGTGCTGTGAAAATCGCTGAACAAGAGGAGAATAAAATCTGGATTGTTCAAGCTGTAATTCTGCCGAAATTTCCAGAGAAAAGGTGAGGGTTTTGGGCGCTGATATTGGCTTAATCAACAAGGAGTTTTTGGTAGGTTTTGGAGTGCAAAATTTCATGGGTTTTGGAGTGCACAGCTGGACGAAAATTCTGTGCAAGCTGGCCGAATTTTTCTGGTTTCCAAGCTGCCGAAAATCAGTAATTTTTTGTGCTAGAAATTCTGGTTTTGTGCAGCTAGGGTAGTTGAATTATTAAGGAGTATTCTAGGTGGTTTGGGCTAGGATTTTCAGAGTTGGATTGTAGCTAAAGGAGCTGAAATTTCGGACAGCTTATGTAGATTCAAAGCTGCCGAAATTCAGCTAGGAAAAGGAAGAAATCCTAGTTGAATTTGGATTGAAATAAAATCTGGTTTTATCAAGGATTTGGACAAGATTTCCTCTAGTCCTAGAAGAGTTTGGATTGAGTTACACGTCCTCCAAGAAGTGGCGGCACTTGCTGGAATGTTTTTCCAGATTTTTAGCTAACATTCTAGGATTAAAATCAACAAGATTTCCTACTAGGAAAAGGATTCATTAATTCCACCTATCCATGGCAACATCTATCTAACTAAAATCAAGCTAATATTTTAATTACTAGCTAGAGTTTTTTCGAAAATCCTAAGGAACACAAGCTGAAAATTAAAGGTGAACTTCATTCACATCCAAGTCCTTGAATTTAGGAAATAAATATAGAGACTTATTTCCTTGGAGTAAAAATACTAAAATTTCTCTAGGATAGCTAGATTCTTTTTCAGCCAAGATAAGAAACGGTCTAAAGAAAAGAATTTCAAGAAGAGAAACTTACTTCACAAAAGGTAGGATTCGAACTCGGGTCACCAAAGGAAATCACCAACCTCCCCGCTATTCCAAAACAACTCCAATGCTAATTTTTTCTACAAGAAGTTCTTACCACCCCAATACTCATCCTTCCAAATCTTCGACCAAACCTCCCTTAACCAAATCTTTAACAACACAACTATTTCACGTCAATTAATTCAAATGCAAGAGTAACGGAAAAATTCACATGCATCCATGCAAATAAAATTATTCTAGCTACCACATAAAATGCAAGATGCTATGCAATGCATGACTTTTTCCCATAGTCAAAGGTGGTTTTGGGCAGGGTATTACAGTATGTGTCCTTTTTCTTAGATTAAATATTGTTGATTTGATATTTGTGAATGCGTAGATTAGCTTGAATATAACCTTAGAATGAAGATGAAGTTTTGATGATGATCCACCTGACTTGGCTTGTGTTTGTTACTGTGATTTACTATTGGAGTATGTTTATGGTTTGTGGGATTGTTGTTTAAAGTTTCAAAGTTTCTTTGGGGTTAAAGCATGCGGTCAGAAAGAGGGGAAAAATGAATTGTTGTATGGCTTCCATTAGATTGTTCATGCTAACTATATTTTTGTGAAACGTTTATGGGTTGTTGGTTTTTTTTTTTTTTCTTTTCATAATGGTGCTAAGCATTGTGGTGATTTCAGTATCTAATAGCCATGGGTTCTATCAAATTTATCTTTTAGAGCCATTCGTCTGATATGGAGTGGTTCCTAAAAAACTACAGTTTGAACAAAACCTATATTTTTAAAACTATCTATTATTTAAACTAACTCTATATTTGTTACTTGCCTTTATAAAATACTCTATACCCATTAACTGATAGCTTATGAATTAATTTGCCAAACTTTTTACCTTAACAAAATGGGTCTCTACCCAGTGGTCTTCTCAAAGTTAAAACAAGTTTATAAACTGGTTCTTTAATTATTTATTTGTTATAAATTATTGTTTATTTAATAATTATTTAGCTATTTAGTTATAATTATTTACTTGTCTATTTATTTAGTTATTTACTCATTTATTTATGTACTTATTTATTTACTTACTATTTATTTGTTTATCTATTTTATTTATTCATTTATTATTTATTTGTTAATTTTATTAGTTAAATATTTATTTATTTATTTATTTAATCACTTATTTATTTATTTGAAGGCATCTAGATATTTAGTTAACAGTTTATTTATTTATTTAATAAAGTACTTAGCCGATTTTAGATTCTAGAACCTATTCTTTGGTGATTATTTTAATTTACTTTGTTTGGGTGGCACGATGTGTCCCATGTTTGGCGTGCTATATGTTTGAGGGGAAGAAGTTGGTTGATCTGAACTGTTGATGTCATGATGATAGTAGATGGACTATGTTGGATGCTATGACAGTTTAAGGGTCGTAGAGAAGTTTGTGACATGCTATTTGTATTTTGTTTAGACGGGCTAAGTTCGGTTGAGTGTGTCGTCAGAAGAATTTCCTATTATGAGATTGAGAAGTCAAGTAAGCCCTTGCATTAATTGTCTTCTATAAAAGCTTTGAATTGCAAGTCGTTTTGGAAATGTTTATTATCTCAATGATGTGGATATCTGGAATGCAAGCTTGTGTGGTCTTTGAAAGTTTCCAACAAATAAAGATTTTTTTAGAAAAACACCTTTGATTACAAAACAAATTTATAACCACACTTTTGGTATTCATGCTTGCATGTCCAAGTTTGTTGGAATTATTTTCATTGAGATTGGATTCTGATCAATACGCTGAAACATTGATGTTGGATTGTATGCCCTCTTAGACTAGGTTTCTGATGTAAAATCGAATATTTTAATGAAAGAATTTATTTTCAGAAATTGTTTGTGAATTTACTTTTTATTTGTGCACGATTTTCGTTTGGAACAGGCCCATTGTGTTTAAATAAGTAATCCATGTGAATGGTGGTCTTTCATAGTAAGGTATGGATCACGGGTTATTTAACACATAAACATTTGTTCTTAACCTATTGATGAGACTGGGAACCTCATCATGTTTAGGTTAATATGTTATGAATTCCAAATGGGGAATGGCTTACCTTTAGCCAGTGGGTAGTCCACTCACTTCATGACATAAGCGTATTTTGAATACGTAGAACAGGATCTGTAGTAGTGGTTTCTCAAAGTACTATATGGTAGAAACCTAGACTACAACCGCTACAGCGTGGACTAGTACTCTACGACTTGAGTGTGAGTTGGTGGTCTGGCGAAGCTGGAAGCATATACTTTGATTTGCTGTAGTTGAGGTTCTATCGTAGGGCCAATATACTTGCATGTTGGGTATGTGTAACTAGTTAGTTAAGACGGACTTATACAAGATAGTTTCTGCACTATATTGCCCCTTGCGGTTGTCCGAATGGTCTAAATTATCCAGAGCCCTGGGAAACATAACTTGGATGTTTGCTTTAGGGTAGCTCCCTTGGAAAGCGGAAACACTCCAGGAAGTCGTGGATCATTGGACTAGAAGCCTAAGGATGGTAGATGTCATTTAGAGGGGTGTTAGTACACTTCTTCCTCTCTAAATGTACGGCGACGTAGAGGGGTATTTTAGTCATTTCACCAATAGGTTGGAGACTTTGCGAATGCAGCATTGTCCTTGGGGTCAATATTTTCTTATGATGATATTAGGAAATATTTAAAATGCAAAATACAGCTATTTATATAGTAGGGGTATTTTGGTCATTTTAGCAGTCAAGGCGATGTGTCTTTTTGGTCCTCGGGATAGCCCGTAAGTCCTAACTACTTTTGGGTTGAGAAATTGGTCTCAGTTGAAGAGGATTTTATTTTATTTTATTTTATTCAGGAAGTCTAATTTATTATTGGATTGGAATAAAATAAAGAAATAAATAAAATAGGAGTTGAGAGAAATTAATTATCTAGTTTAATTGGTTAATTAATTATTCAGGGCCTAGGTCCAGTATGAATAATTAAGAAATTAACCTGGGCTTAAACTAGGGGAAATAAATAATGTTTAATTATTTATTGGGTTATTTATATAGGCCCAAGAAATAAATAATTAAATATTAATTATTATGGTTCATTTGGGCTCATTAATTATTTATTGAGTTACTTATGTAAGCCCAGAAAATAAATAATTAATATTTATTATTTTGGGCCTTTTGGGTCCAAGAAAAATAATAAATATTTTTCTGGCCCAATAGCTTGGACCTTAGGGTTTTTTCCAGATACGGTCAAGAGGAGTTTAGGGTTAGGCAAAACTGATTCTCATGATAACATCCGGGTGTTTTGAAATCCCGGGGATATGTTTATCAGATATTGAGAGACCTAGTTTAGGCGAACTTATAAGCAACTCTTTGGAAAAGAAAAAACTCTAATTTTTTCCCTAGACACACAAGACTCACGTCTCTCTCTCTCTCTGGCAGCTCACGTTTTTCCCTCTCCCTTCCTCTATGGTTTCTTCTTGTTCTTTGCTAATCAATAGCGAAAGAACCAAGGAGTTTTGAGATCGTTCCTCTTCACCATAGGGTTCACCAACTAGAGGTTAGGCTGAGGAATATCCCGAGAGCTGGAGAGCTAAGCGTTAATGCAAACAAAGCGAAGTAGAAGGCTAGCGGGTGTTCAACCAGAAGCTCCTTCAAGTGTGCAAAGCGAGCCGATTCCAACCGTTCAATCTGTTCCTACGCAACCTAAGAGGGTTAAGGAACGCAAAGGTATGATCTTCACGCTTCCGCATAGCCTCCGCATAGCCTTTAAGGCTCGCGTTTTATTTTTCTCCAATTTTTTTTAACTTACAGAGCATGCCCCTGTTTCTCGTTTTCCATCAGTTGAGTACTCAATAAAGGTAGGCTACTAGCACTAGCTTGAGAGAGAGTGAGCCAGATTTCTGGTATACGGCCACCTACGGGAGGTGAATTTAATCTTGATTAGGCAACAATTCTAGTGAGTTAGACCGGTCTAAGCTAACACCTCAGGCCAAGTGGACAGATATTCCAGTGTGGACATCCGATAAATTATGATATATACCACTCACTTTGTCTATGGAAAATGTTTGACTTACCATTAACTTTTTATAACTGTCTTCAAAGTGCATTCATGAAATTCATTTCGACTTAATTATGAGCACACACAAGCCTTACTACGATGTATTTCTCATACTCATTTGATGTCATATTTCAAGAACTACCAGTTTTGGGAAGATTGCGCATTACTAGAAGATTCATGTCTTTATTTCTTTATTTTTGGATCCTGTGTGAGGATTGCTCTTTTTATGTAATCTAAGACATTTGCAAACTTTGTTTTCACCTATAATAAGTTTTGAATTATTTTGGACTTTTGATATTTCTTTTCCTAGTTATAAAGATCTCTAGTCCTTTGGACGAAGCGATATCTCCAGCCTTTTTGGACACTTGTGTTGTGGGGTGTTACAAGTGGTATCAGAGCCTAACTTTAGCAAGGTTCATATGATTGATGAGATTTCTTGCTCAAGTGTTTAAAATTTCCTACTAACTTTGGGTGTTTATTGTAACTAGGTTGGCTTAAAGATTCCCACATACGGCAAGTGACTGGCCTTTCGTTTGTGGGCCTAACGCACCACCACCACCACCACTAGCAGTACTCCCTCCTCTATCTGAGTCTAAGTCCGAGCCAAAGGAGCCGGAACAAGAGGGTGAGGAAGAAGAAGTAGAGGTAGAGGTAGAGGACCCTGAGTTACCTGCCCAGGAAGAGGACCTAACCCCAGATAGCGATGATTCGAGAGATTTAGAGTTTGAATCACCTAGAAAAAAGTACGAATAATTTATGGAATAGCGCTATGAGCAAGTTAGGAGAGCAAGGCTGAGAGCGAGACTCACGGTGGTAGAGAGTTTTAGGAGACCCATAGAGGCGGTAGGGAGTGATGGTAGGGTCACTAAGGAGCCCTGGACCTTAGGCTTTGTAGATAGGAAAGGGATGGACTTTTCCAAAAATTCTAAGAGATGGCTTGATGAGCCTGGTGCTAGGGATTCCAAGCGGAAAAAGAGTGAGTAAGGAGTTTGAGCTGATTTGGTGGTGAAGTTTAGGAGACCCATATTTTCTTTTGTTCAATAAATGGGTGTTCTTTGTTAGTTGATGTGATAGAATTTTTATAATAGAATTTTTATTCATGTTCTATGAGGATGCTATGCATGCTTTTCTTTCCTTTTGTTGAAACTATACAATTTGAATAAAAGCAAGTTTACCTCTTCCTGGTAATTTTCTATTTTCCTAGTTGATTTGTTCTTTTGCATAAGTTAAGTTTGACATTTTGCACTTCGAGATGTTCATGACTTATTTGTATGATTTATGATCATGGCATATCTGCATACTTACCCGCCTTTTAGTAATATCTTATGACTTAAGATGGCACCAAGGTGAAGAGTCACTATTCGTAGTAAGACTACTCCGTAAAACGCAATGTCGACTCTACAATACACACTGATGCAATATTCTAATCCTGAAATAAAGGGGTATGAGGGACAAAAATATGAGAAGGCGTCCGAAGGAGCCCCAGAAGTGGCCATTGGACCAGCCTTTCATAAGATGATAGAGATTCTCCATTCTTTATTGGAGAAGGTTGATAAGAAGACCGCTAAAAGAGACGGTTTAGCTCTGGAACGGCCTCTGAAGTTCCAGCTACTGATCTTTCAGGGAGAGACGGAATAGGACGAAAAGGCTGAACAATGGATAGAGCAGATAGAGGACATATTCGCTACTTTACAGTACTCTAAGGAGAGGATGGTTAAGTTTGCAGCTTTCAAATTGAGGGGACCGACTAGGCCATGGTGGCTATGTGTCCAGCAAGAGTGGAGAAGGATTGATTGGGAATAGACATGGAGCAACTTCACTGAGGCATTTAGGGCAGAGTGCATACCCCAATAGATAATGGAGAAAAGAGAGGATGGATTTCAAGATCTGAGATAAGAAGGCATGACTGTAGCGTAGTATGCAACACGGTTTCTGCAACTATCAAAATATTATGAGTGCCTAGTGGATACAGAACAAAAACGTACAAGGCAGTTCATTAAAGAATTGAGGCAGGAGTTGAGAAAGGCTTTAGCACCTTTCCTACTAGCAATTTATGCAATCATTGTGGATGCTGCCACTAGAACGGAAAACGAGAAAAAGCATTGAGTGGCACCTAAACCATTTTAGCAAACAAGCCACTAATCATGAAGTAGTTTCATAAGAGCCTAACTGCACAACAATGGGGTAATAAGGGTAAGCAGGCACGGACCACTCCGGCAGGTGTAACTCCTAATTTGCCCACATATCGGTACTGTGGGAAGCAGGGTTACGTGGAGAGAGATTATTGGTCAAAGGGAATAGCCCAAAGGTGCTACAATTACGGGGACCCAAATCATCTTCAAAACTATTGTCCTAAGCCACTAAGAATTGGACAAGGAGTCTCTGCACCACCTACTGGTGGTAATAGAGGAAAGGCCACAGGAGCTTCTGGGAGCAGTGGACTAAAGCCTCAAGTAAAGGCTAATATGTTTGCTTTAATTCGAGATAAAGTTGGAGCCAATACAGCAATTGTGAAAGGTAAGCTCCGTATTTAAGATTATACTGCTAATGTGCTTAAAGACCTTGGATCCACTCATTCATATGTAAACGAAACTTGTGCATGACATTTGGCTTGGGAAGAGGATGAATTATTCTATACCCTGTTGGTAAGTACCCCTTTAGGGAAAACGATAGAGGCGGGGAAACTGATGCAAGGATGTGAAATTAAGGTCGGAAAGGAAGTTCTTAAGGCAGACCTCATAGTCTTACCTATCAAGAATTATGACCTAATTTTGGGTATAGACTAGTTAGCTAAGCTTGGAGGTTGGGTTAACTACAAGATCAAGACACTGCAATTTGTTAGACTAGGGTGTGATGTGTTAGAATTTAATGGGAAGTGTGTAAAGGAATTTAAATTTTTAATAGTTGGGATAAAGGCTAGGAAGATACTGAAGAAGAGGTGCACGGGATACCTGCCCTATCTGATAAACAAACCTAACGATCTGTGTACTTTAGAGAATACTAAGATAGTAAAAGAATTTCGGGATGTTTTCCTTTCTGAACTCACTTCACTTCCACCTTCTCGGGAAGTTGAGTTCACCGTAGATTTGATACCAGGAGCTGAGCCAGTATCAAGAACGCCTTATCTTATAGCCCTTATTGAGTTAAAGGAGTTAAAAGAACAACTGGAGGAATTGGTGAATCAAGGATATATTAGACCTAACACGTTACCCCGGGGAGCCCCTGTGTTATTCGTGAAGAAGAAGGATAGGATACTGAGACTCTGCATTGATTATAGAGGTTTGAATAACCTGATGATCAAGAACAAGTATCCGCTACCTCTGATAGATGAGCTATTCGATCAATTACAATGATCCAACTGTTACTACAAGTTGGACTTGCGACAAGGATATTACTGAAAAACCTTATAGGGGGATGAAAAAGGTTTTTGGAAAATTTAAAAAACTTTTCAAAAAATCTATTTTTCGAAGTACTCCTTTTGTTTTTCATATCGAGGAATTTGCTAGATATACAAAAAAGAGTTTTTGATTAGTCATTAGGAACCAACTACGATCTTAATGAAGTGAGACAAAAGTTGAGCAATTAATACAAGAATATTGTTTTTCTTTGAGTGCGAGATTGACATCATCATGAACAACTACTTTTGGGCACAAGATCAAATGAGCTATAATGATGTAAATTTGGCAAATTTGTAAGCTTGAATTGGCGTTTTTTGTGAGATGTCACTTGAAGCCTCAATGCATTTTTTTATCGCCAATACAAATTCCTCCATTAAGTGGCATGAAGAAGCATCCCAACATGTAAGCCATTAAAGAACACAACTAGACAAGTTGGTTGAGGATGCTATAAAAGCTCATACGCTTGAACAAGAAAATCCCTAAGAAAAAAGAAAGGATATGAGGAACAATTATCCAATATGAAAGGGAGGTATTCAATTCTCCTCTATGTGCTAATAATTCTAATCTCTCTTTACCACATGATTTTTTAGGTTCTTCTCAATTCTTGGAGAACAAGGGTCCAAATGATGATGTGTTAAATTTATCATGCCTCAAGAAGTTAGATCTTTCAATGCTACATCGTAAAAAGTCCTTGGAGGATTGTGGTAATTTCTACCTTTCACCCCTTTCAAATGAAGGTAACTTAGTTTTTGTAGAT
This sequence comes from Voacanga thouarsii, assembly GCA_026120185.1. Classification (NCBI taxonomy): domain Eukaryota; kingdom Viridiplantae; phylum Streptophyta; class Magnoliopsida; order Gentianales; family Apocynaceae; genus Voacanga; species Voacanga thouarsii. The sequence continues at coordinate 45,024 of JANUWF010002415.1, read as the reverse complement.
GTGTCGAAAAGTACTGATTTCTTTATCCAATATTTAAGAACTCAATTACTAAGTTTTAAGAAGAATTTTAATTGTGATAAATCTTTTGAAGGAATAAGTGGTGATTCTAATATTTATACACATTTTAGACATAATTTACATCATTGTGTTGGGAACTTGATTTGTAAGTCTAAAAAGGTGCTATGGACAGGGGGTCATACATTTACATTCATTGCAACTAATATTTTCCATGAACCCTCCATTTTTTAAAATCCTCTCTTATTTCTACTTTCATCGTGCCTACCTTTTCAAAGAGCATTAATTTCTCTTACAAAGGTTTTATGAGGAAGCATGATGAGTGGAAAGAGTGTTTTTTTTTTTTTTTATGTGTTTTTGGTTTGTTTTGAATTTGGGTTTCTTTAGGTCTTTTGGTCATTCTTTTGTTTTATCTAAGTTCTATTTTTAGTTGTTAGGTGTTATTTCCCCCAAATAAGAAAAATATTTTCCATCTTAAGTGTGGAAGAGTAAGTCGTGTCTTTATTTGCTTGCTTAGGATTTTTTTGTATTTTTCTTTATTTTGTTTTCTTTTAATTAGGTGTATTTTTATTTTGTTATTATTTTCCTTGTGCTTTTATTTGTATTTTGTTTTATATGTAGAAATAAAGTCCTCTTGAACAAACCCTTCTCGCTATTCTAAATTTTGATATCTATTGGAGATTATTACACTTGGGAAATATTGCTTAACTTTCTATCCCTTTATTATTTTTAGTCCCTTTGGCAATTCTTTAATGTGTTAATTTTTAGCCAATTGGGCTATTGTCCAATTTAAGTGTGGATGGGTGGTTTGATGATAATCTTTGTCCAAGTTTTTATCAATTATCTTGGTATTTTTTTGGTATTGAGCTACTTTGGAAAATTTTGATTTAAACGATTTTGATTGAAAAACAACTTTGTTGCAAGTTCCTTGAAAGTTTTGAAATTTTGAAGATTTAAAAGTTTAAAACTTTTGGAGCTAATTCGCAATAGAAGTACTTTCTTCTCTTTCTTTTTCCTCTTTATTTATTTTGATCTTCTTGGCTATACTTTTAGTGTTCCATCTTTGGCCATTGAGGACATTGTCCAGTTTAAATGTGGGAGAAGAATGAGGTTGAAGAAATATTTTTCCATATATCATTTTTGTGAAAATTGTTCAAAATTTTTGTGGTTTGCATTGTTAAGTAAGGTTGTAATTCTTTTTCTCACTTGGATATGAGTTTTGTAATTCATTTAGTGGATTTTTTTTTTTAAATTGGTTTTATTGGATAGGATATTGTCAAGACTTAAGAATTTGGATTAATCTTGTTTATGCACTGGTGTTTGAATGTTATTTGACTCATCTAATTTGAATATGGAGGATATGATGAATACGAGCAAAGTTTATTATCTAACTCTTGTATTATGAGTTTAAATTTTGCTAGCTTTGAGTTATGATGAGGAATGTGAGTTGATAAAAGATCTTTGAGATGAAAGATTATGGAAAAAATTGTGAAATATTCTTGTGAGTTGAAGAATTGAAAGAATGAGTTGTTATTTCCTCTTTGAAGATGAGAAAAAAATTGTTTTTGCTTGATATGGGGGCCAATACGGATAGTAAAGAGAAATTCACTTTCTTAGGGCTATAAATTCCCAAGAGCAAAAGAAAGGAATATTGTTGAAAAAAAAATTATGGGTGATGGCTAAAAGGGGGGCTAATACGGTGTGTGAAGAGAAATCTATTCACTTAAGGCTATCAATTCCCTAAGTCATTAAAAAAAAAATAGAGAGAAAAAGATTGGAGTGCTTTCCTTACATCATGACTTAAGTTATGCAGTTTTTGGATCTATAATGCTTAAGTTGGTAGATGGCTTAACTTATATAATTCATATTATCTATAATTGTCCTTGAAGAGTGAAATAATCTACTTAGACTACGGTATACACTTGATTAATTTGACTTCAAGAGTTTTGTGATACCTTGTCAAAAGTTTCAAAGTTCATATTATTTTCAATGGGTATGAATGACAAGAGTTGTATCTAAAATTTGAAAAGAAGACATAATCTTTGCTATGGTAAAGAAATTTTTGAATGAGAAAGGACTTATATTTTCGTAATGATTTTTCTTGACTAAAGTGTTTTGCTTGAGGACAAGCAAAAATTCAAGTGTGGGGGTATGTGATAGGGATTAAAGTCACCATTATTTTCTTAGTTATTTGAGGTTGTTTTGTGATATATTTGTTGTAATAACTAGTTATATTCCTTCCTATTTGACATTTTGCTTGTGAAAAATATTTTTGATAAATTTATGCATATTTGAGTTAAATTCGAGCAAAAAGAGAACAATTCCATAATGAACCTGGCGCTAGGCCCAGCCAAGGGACTAGGTGCCAGGTCTATTTTGGTCAGTCAGTGAAAACAGAGCAAAAATCCAAAGGAAGAGTAAATTGTATCTAGCATCAGGTGGATTGAAAGTACCCGGCGCCAAGCCCACTTTGGAATGTGAAAATCCTATGCACAAATTTAAGAATTTTTCAAAGATTTTGGTATTTTCTAATTCCTACTTGAACAAGATCTCTCAAACAACGAATTTATCATCCAAAATGGCTATAAAAGCAAGAAAAAATACAAAAGAATGGAGACATGTGGAGGTTGATCAAAAAGAAAAAATTTCAAATCACTCATTGAATGAGGAATTCACCTAATCAAAGAGGATTGTTCAAAAGAGACTTCAAGGATGAAGAAAGAGACTTGTCTATACATGCTTTATTTTATCTTTGTTTTTGTTTTTTCCTTTAACAATGATGTATTCAATGCTTTTATTGTAATTTAACATTATTTTAGAATTCATGATTTTGTGTTGATTTAGTTATTTGATCAATTCTTTATCATCCTTAGTGTTTGATTACTTGTTATTGTTGGTTATTGATGCGAGTTCTTCTAATTGACTTAGACAAAATGATGTTAGGAGTTTTGTTGCATTGATTTCGTTTTTATTAAATCTTAATGGACTTGAACAACGAAGTTAAGATTATAGGACTAAGCGATCAAAGATTAAGTTAATTCTGCCTTGACAAAGGGTTATTAGTTAACGTCATCTTTTTAAGGAATTGAGATTCATGCATATTTTAGTTAGGATGACTTGATTGACAAATCTACTAATTGAATCAAAATATAATGATGAGCTTGATGCATGTTTTGGTTAGTTTAGCTTGATTGACAAATCTGTTAATATGAATCAAAATATAGTAATTCCATGGATTAACAAATGAAGTGAAATTTATCTAACTAGATTCATGACTTGACAAACGATTGAATTTTACTTTACATTCCTTCATGATGCCAAGATGATAATTACTTAAGAGAATTGATAATTGGTTCATTATCATGTTTTCTAGAATACTTGTCTAAATTACATATTCCTACATCCTTGAGTTGTATATATTTATTTAGTTTTAGTTTTATTCTTTTCTTACTTTATTGGGTCAATTAAATAATAAATGAAAAGTGATTAGTGTGTACATGTTCCTTTTAGGATCGATACTCGTTAATTCCCTATACTACGCTTGTGATGAGTATACTTACTCGTATGTATATTTTGGGATTAATGTTTTAATTAAAACTTGACTAAGGGATGGATTTAAATTTGATAATTTTTATACATCCAAAATTTACGCATCACTCTTCTTATGCTCTATGCAAGATTTTTCCTAATAATCATTCATATGCAAACTAAACATTAAGTTTTGTCATTGCATTTACATATGTTTCTTAAGCATGTTGTAGCACATAGCAAATAAATTAGTTTTCTTGTTTTAATGAAACTATTGTCGAATGATGGTTGCATTCCAAGAACTGTTTTTCCTTCATTTCTTGTGCTAGACAACTGCCTTTACTATACCAGTCTGGAATTTGGAATTTCTAGTACTGAAGCATAATCAACCTAACAAACTATATGGAGTGTACACAACATAGATTAAGCTCTAATTGCATTGCTTTAATACCCTAAATAGGGCTACAAACACTCAAACATTACTTAGATTCTGAAGAAAAATTAGATATTCCCTAAATTCTTGTCAAGAGGAAGAGCACTTAACAATGCTATCTTCAATTTGCTATCTTATATTGGAAGTCTTTCAAGCCTATAATGTATAAAATTAGACTTTTCAAGACTAGAACAACTTCAGCAAATTTTCCAGCAAACAAATCAAGGATTTTATGCAAATTTTGCAAAAATTACATTAAGCTTCTACGTTCTAACAACTAAAATTTTCCATCCAAATATTCAGTGTATTTTGGGAATATCACTTGGCCTTCCTATAATCAACAAACATAACTACATTATGGTACAGGTAATAAAAGTAACTAAATCTTTAAAACTCCAACAAAATTCCAACATAACTAAAATTTGTTTCCTTTAGAAAATTCACACCACAAGAAAAAATGGCTTTCCTGACACCAAAAAGCATCAGGAAATTAGTGCTTTAGTTACGCTTTTCACTTGATGATGCTTTGGAAGAATATCGTCCTAAGTCGCGTCACAATAGGTGCTGTGATGCTAAAAAGTGTCAGAAAAAGTATCATGCCAGTAGGTTAAATATAACAGTAGTTAGCACACTTTATATATATAATTATATATTTACTGCGTCATTATAGATTATATAATGGTCAAAAATTCAAATATAATATTAATTTATTGCTATACTAAAAAGCATCAAGATAAATGTTGTGATACAATGATAAAAAGTGTCATTATAATAGTTATATTCTTACAGTCCATAGTGTCTCTATAAGCCCTAAAGAAAGCATTTTAAAAGTGTCAATATATATTCCCTTAGTTGACATCTTTTTCTTTACCATGACAGACCATTTTGTTTTTCTTTGTCCTGGCAAGTTGTTTCACCCACAAATAAAATACATTTGCTAAATACATTAATAAATGTCAAAACAATCGAAAATAGACCATATTGAAGAGAAAGTCAATTCAAATATAAGTTTCATAACATTCAAATTTAACATTCATAGTCATTACACAAAATTAGTTCAATATGAGAAGTAAATATTTAAATATATCTTTTCTCTTTTGTCCTATTAATCTCTCCATAAAGAAGCCTAAAATTCCAACTAAATCATCAAAACTCCAACAAAACTCCAAAAAATAATTAAATAGAAATAAAAGTAATAAAAACCCTAGCTCTAAATTGCATTATTGTCTTACCTCCAGAAATGAAATTGGTAGCTCCAATAGCAATAAAAGCACTAGTAGCCAAGTTCTTAGTGTCTGAAAAACCTTAGCTCTCCTCCATAAGAACAAATCAGAAATGGTATCCACCGGAAGAATGATGTTTGAGACTAATAACAGAAATGGTAGTAGGAGAGAAAGAAAGAGATAGAGAGAACGAAGTCTGAGAAGTTTTTGCAATTTGGGAAATATGATTGTATCATTTTCCTCCCTTTTTTTTTTCGTTTTTAAAAGCATTTGCTAATCGATCGCTAATTAGTGACCGACCATAGAAAAATAGTAAAGTAAAAGTTTTTTTTAAAAGTGGTCACTATTTAGCGTCCGCTTAGTGACCAAAATATGAGAAAAATTACACAAATTGATTTTAAATCAAATATTGACTGCTTAGTGACTAATAAATTATCAGTCACTATTTGGCAATAAAATTGCGATTGAAAAAAAATTATTATCTGAAAAATTAAACAGCAAAATTATATATAAATATATATTATCATTAATTCATCGTTGTTTGATAGCTATTATTTGCATGAAAATTACCACTAAAGTCAGCATCTGCTTTCTGACTGCATAGCGATGACAATGTGAATCGATCAAAAATCAGTTGCTAATAGGCGACTGGAATAATTGTGGTCACTAAAGCAGTTGCAAAATACACTGTTTCTTGTAGTGATTTTTTTCATTCCACTGGAGGAGAAACACCAAAAGAAGGTCTAATGGTGAGAGTCGAAGTCTGGAAGTAAGGAATTACATGAGATTGTCATTCAATCATTGTTTTACTCTTGTTTATGAATTTTTCGTTTTCCTTTGTTTCTTCTTTGTTGAAACATTAATTTTTTTTCCTGTTTTTAGGTTGTGTTCTGAGTGTTTCATTAAAAAGCTTTGAGATATTGTAGAATTGAGGATTTGATATTTAATTTTATAAAGATTATATCTTGAGAATTTAAGCAATTCTTAATTTATCTTTATCAATTATGTTGATTTCAATTATATTTGGCCAACATACTTGATTTTCATGGTTAAATAGATAAGAATTTTGTTCTTTAATTGATTTTCTACAAGTAACATCTATTGATTTAATTGAGTTGCAACTAATTGCTTGATTAAGTTGATAAGGAATATGATTCAAGTTATATATGATTGAACTAATTGTTATGTGTAATTTGATATTGGTAATGCCTTAAGATGCTTATCAATCTTTTTTTTTTTAATCTAAAATACAATTAGTCTAATTGGTACTAAGTCATCAGTTAATCAAATTAGATTAGATTAAAAATTAAATTAGGGATGAATTTAAAGTGCTAAGCAAGGTTAATCTAATTTGACAAGGATAGAGAGGTAAGGCACTAAATGTGAGTTCTAAAACTAATTACTCATAGGATAATCATTGTCTATAATAAGTTACATAATTGAATTTTCAAGACATATTTTTAACGATTAGTTAGAATTCTAATTAGTTCAAATTTTTATTCTTATTTCTTATTCTTGTTTTATTAGTTTTCTAATTATTTTAGAATCAGAATTTTTAATTTTTAAATTTTTTTCTCCCTATTTTTCATTTATTTAACCATTGGAATTGATTGAGATTAACTACTCAACAGGTTATTCATAATATTATAGAAAAATTATTAGTCCATTGTGATTAATTCAAGTTCCTTGTGGTATCAATTCTTACTATCCACTATTACGTTGTTATAAGTTAAGTTTAATTTGTTAATATATAAAAACTACATTTTTATTACCCATGTCTAAAGCCTCAACAAAACCTCACCCATCCAGACCCCATCCAAAACCCAAAGCCACCTTCATTGCCAAATTCTTTTAGCAGCAAATCTAATGCCCTGGACAAGGCTTTGGAAACAAAGTAAATTCCTCAACCAATTAAACTCTAAGCACACTGCTGTCCTTTTTAACCCAAACTTTTTTTTTCTCCCCATTCTTCGAGGAAATATTTGGAGAAGATCTAGTTGAAAACTCTGGAATTTATGAGCTTTCTCGTCATAGTTTTTTTTTAAATTTTATTATTGTGCTTTGATTTTTCTTTTTTTTTTGTTAGCTATTTATTTATCTGATTTACCAAATTTTCCTTTCAGTAAATTGATCATTTGAAGCATACATGGTGCATTCCATCGGATTCTAACATGTCAAAGGTGGCGAGAATCAAAATAAATGCAATTTTTTATTTAAAATTAAAAAGATGAAATTAAAGTTCAAGAATTAGGTTATTACAAATAAAATATATGAACATTAAAATAACTAATTGTCCTTAAAAAATCTAATTCGCGATAAAATTTTCACTTTGATTTTATCTTCTTTGAGTTAGTCAAAATGATTGTTGTTAGAATTTCCTCACCCACATTTTGGGTTCAAATCTCTCTTAGGACATGAGTCTTATGTGCACCTTCACATAGGGCTGCAAGTTTTTATTAATAAATAAAATTTGAAAAGTGTTAATAGACTATAAATCGTATATGACATTTGTTATATCGGCAACAACATCAATCACCTATATTGTACCACATGCACAAACTAGAGAGCAGAGAGTATAGTGATACAATATCACACTAAAGCAGGGCTTTTGACCAAATTGGGTTCCTTTTGGAATCCTTACTCGCAACCGGGTTCAAAACCACACCCACACCCCTGCCGGAGGTTCCTCGCATCTGCCGGACGTGAGGTATGCTGACACCTCGTGTTCGGTAGATGCGAGGTTGGTGCTCGACTTGGTTACCCCCGTGCTCCGGTCTCCTCGCGTCTGGCAGACGCAAGGTGCCACTCTCCTCGCTTCTACCAGCGATTCTTCTCACACATTGATTTTTCTTCTCTTTTCAACACATTCACGGGTAATAATTTTTTTTTTCTGCAATAATATTGCTTTCAATTTCACTCTATCAATAGGAATAAAAATAATTATAATTTCTAAATAATTTTTAAAATATTAAAATTTAATTATAACAAATTTAGAATTTATTGATACTATAAATATTTACAAAATATCAATTATCTAAATTTTATAAACTCTATTATTGAAAAATTATGTTCAAATTTAAATCTCAATTATGTAAATTTATAATCCTCTTATATTTTAATTCGAATAATCTATTATTGAATAAACTCTATTATGTAAATCTCAATTATGTAAATTTATAATCCTCTTATATCATTTATCTAAATTTTATAAACTCTATTATTGAAAAATCTATTTTTTACCAAAATTTAACAATATGTAAAAAAAATAAAGAAAATATGCAAATATTAAATTTTATTTTTAGCGAATAATAGTTGGATATTTTCTTAAATATTTTAGTGAAAAGTAAGTCGTGAATATTTCATGAATATTTATTAAATAATACTCGAGTGATTGAATTACTATTTAATATTTCGTGACGGTGCTTTTTTTGTCAAAATATTTTCATCGCAATAATTATAATTTTTTAATTTTAATTATTCATACAAATTTATTTTTATGTATTATTTGTCTAAATTTTTTTTATTTACATTAATTAAATATTTATTATTAATTTTTTTGATGGATTCACAATTAATTTTGTATTTTTGAAATTTGCCAAAAAAATTTTATAAATAGGGATAAAAATAATTATAATTTCTAAATAAATTTGGAAATATTGTTAGTAAATTATTAAAATTTAACTATAACACACGTTTTGAATTTAATTGTTAGTTAGAGTTTAATTATAATATTTATTTATTGATACTATAAATATCAATTATTTGCAAAAAGTATAAATATTTCAAATATCAATTATCTAAATTGTATGAACTCTATTATCTAAAAACTATGTTCAAATTTAAATCTCAATTATGTAAATCTATAATCCCTTTATATTTTAATTCGGATAATCTATTTTTTGCCAAAATTTAATAATATGTAAAAAATTAAAGAGAATATGCGAATACTAAATTTTATGTTTAGCGAATAATAGTTTGAATTATAGTTGAATATTTTCTTGAATATTTTAGTAAAAAGTAAGTCGTGAATCTTTCATTAATATTTATTATATAATACTTGAGTGATTGAATTACTATTTAATATTTCGTGACGGCGCTTTCGATAATTATAATTGAATATTTTAGTAAAAATAAGTCGATCTACCAAATAACTTTATTACATATGAATTCGTCAAAAAAAAATGGATGAAAGCTAGTCCCACAATGAAATCCTCGACGGTTCCTCGGAAGTTGAACTCATCTTCGAGGTTGTTCTTGAGGTTGTGGTTCAGGTTGTACCGCATTATGTTCTTCTGTAGCGTATGAGGGACCTGCAATCTCTTCAGACTGTGTATGTCATCTACGAGACTATTTAGTAAAGGGACCAATATCATACTTACCGACAGAAGAATGGCGCCTAGTATCGAAAACTAGGTGCTGTGGAGTGACAAATTCATCAATAGCTGCAGGATTGCCTGCCACATAATCACCTTCATCTGCTGGCACAGGTGAGTAGTGATCCTACTGAGGGACTTCGTCAGCCATAGCACGACGACGTGCCCGCCTATCGCCTCTCCAAATCGGTGGTACTTCTTGAGGGATTTGTTGTAGAATCGGCGGTATCAGATCAGAAGTATAAGATCGTCTTGATGGTTCGTACGGTATGCGCTGTATACAATCTATTTTGCCAATGGTAGTCAACGTACGCCTGGCAATATCTAATATCCTCCCGACTGATTGTGCCAACAATGGTTCAGCACGTTGAGTTCGTGCAGTGTCGCTTAGATATAAAATTCGGTGGAGCGCATCAGTCTGCACATGCATTTTAAGAAATTGTTAATAAAATATACAAAATTAGAAATTATCTATATATATATACATGAGAAACAATTTTACTTACACATAATTCATCTATTGTACTACTAGATTGATAGTCCATGGGGTTCGGTTACTGTATGGTCAGATTGCCAATCAATCGTCGTGTGCGCCTCCAATACCACTCAGCATATCCATCTGAGACCACACTTTCACTAAAAGTGGGATGTCCTATCAAAACATATGCCTAGCAGTTTATCCAATTAGCAAGGTGCAGCGCATTGACATCATCCCACCCACCCACCAGTCGTCTGCATGTCACGATAATGCAAATCTACCCCCATGTCAATGGCATTAGGAATTGGTTGCACCAATCTAAACTGTCGATGCAATCGAACAGGGCGATGTAACTCTATCGTCTCCCAACACAATAGAGATGTAACAAACATCCAGATGTTTCTCCCGTGTGTGCAATACGGGGGTAGGGATGCCAACATGTGCTCGTCATAAGGACACTATATAAACTGTGAAATGAGATATATAGCAGTAAATAGTAAATCAATGCATATTTATTATAATTGATTGCAAATTCATAATAGTTATGCTTATATAATTATATCACATCCAATCCAACTGATCTTTGTACGCAAGTAGAACGTGTGTTGGGGTGCGGGAAAGCTGTTGGGGCAATTTCTCCTATTGTGTCCAGTCTGGTGACAGTTCCTACAACGTGGCGGCGAATCAGGGTTGCGCTCGTCCATCTCATTTCTAATCCTCGATGTCCTCATATGATCACGACGATGGTTCTTAAACCAGTACAGATTCGCTGCCAACGTAAAAGGGGGAGTGCACTAATAATCCTCAGGAGAAATAGGTCTAAACTGTCCTGTGTATGTCATTTCATGAGAAATATTCTTGTTTAATTTTTATTTCATAAAATATATATCTAAAAAATTTTGGAAAATAAATTTAAGTCTATTCTTAATATTCAATATTCAAAATTAAATCTTCTTCAATTTGTATATAAAAAATTTTTTTTCGTTTTAATTTAAATAAATTGAAATTAACTACATAATATTTTATTATTTATTTAATTCAAACACTATTTCAAAATATTCAAATTCTCAAATATTTGAATTTTTAATATTAATATTTCAAATTTAATTGTATCTAAAAAAAAAATGACATGTCTTTAAATTGTATCCAAATTTAATGTTTGAAAAATTCTAAAAGGATGGATAAAACTATATCTATCTATGTGCTTCAATATATATTCCAAACGGATTAAATTGAAAGTTCCAAACCATTAGACAATTCCAAACCAACATCATTCCTAGATTTATTTCATACAAGTATTTTTTATTCTAAATTTATTATAATTTTTTATTCTAAATTTTTCTATCTAAAAATAATTTGTAATTTATTCTAATTCACTATATGATTTTTTTTTTTCAATTTCACTTGAAAAAAATGGAGGGCTCCCGCATCTCACTCAATTTGCAGTCCGTGAATTGTAATAATTTCATACTCACCAAAATAACCAAATTAAACTATAGCAAATATTCACCGAAATAAACAACAATAACTTCTAAAAAATTTCATATTTTCACAAAATATATATATCCAAACAGTTTATATAATATGATAAAATAATAACAAACTTTTTTATTCATTGTAGGAACTTGTGATCAAGAGTGGAATGAAAATGTACTGCTATTAAATTTCTTCTTCCTAAGTAGAGATTTTATGGAATAGATCATGTGACAGTACAATACCCGGTGCAATTTCTGCTTTTGACTTCAATGCAACCATGCAAAGAGGAACCTCAAGCTCTTCCTCCTTAGTTGTTACCTTAGCAGATAGGTTTTTGATTATGTGAAATGGAGAAAAAGATTTTTTTAGCAATTTTACTTGCTAACATGGTAACAGATAACTTTATAAAACCATCGATCTATGATTAAAAAAAAAAAAAACCTGAAGCGATATGAAGGATGGTAGTGGACTTCTACTGCATTAGTTGTTGTGTAATACCCCGCCCAAAACCACCTTTGCCTATGGAAAAAAAAAAGTCACGCATTGCATAGCATCTTACATTTTATGTGGTAGCTAGAATAAATTTATTTGCGTGATGCATGTGAATTTTCCAGCTGCTCTTACATTTGAATTAATTGATGTGAAATAGTTGTGTTGTTAAATATTTGGTTAAGGGAAGTTTGGTTGAAGATTTTGAAGGATGAGTATTGGGGTGGTAAGAACTTCTTGTAGAAAAATTAGCATTGAAGTTGTTTTGGAATAGCGGGGAGGTTGGTGATTTCCTTTGGTGACCCGAGTTCGAATCCTACCTTTTGTAAAGTAAGTTTCTCTTCTTGAAATTTTTTTCTTTAGACCATTTCTTGTCTTGGCCGAAAAAGAATCTAGCTATCCTAGAGAAATTTTAGTATTTTTACTCCAAGGAAATAAGTCTCTATATTTATTTCCTAAATTCAAGGACTTTGATGTGAATAAAGTTCACCCTTAATTTTCAACTTGTGTTCCATAGGATTTTCGAAAAAACCCTAGCTAGGAGCCACTTTGAAGAATTTCAAGTAGTATAAAACTCTTCTTGATGAATGTTAGAGTTAGGGAATATATTAGGGAAAAATCTTATTTTATCTCTTCAAGAATTCTAGCCATAATCCTTTTATTTATATAATTGTTTTAGAGAAATATTTTAACTAAAATCTTAGATATTTTCTTTGGGTTTAAACGCCATTTCCATAGGATTAAGACTCTATATTTAACTCCTAAGTTCAAGGATTTTAGCTAAGGATGAAATTTGTTTATTTTCAGCTTTTGTTCCCTTGAATTTTCGGAAACCATAAGCTGGAAATATTCTGGAAATTTTTCCAAATTTTAGCCGCCATCTTGGAGCACCTTTAGCTCAATCCAAACTCTTCTAGGACTAGAGGAAATCTTATCCAAATCCTTGATAAAACCAGATTTTATTTCAATCCAAATTCAACTTCCTTTTCCTAGCTGAATTTCGGCAGCTTTGAATCTCCATAAGCTGTCCGAAATTCCAGCCATCTTTAGCTACAATCCAACTCTGAAAATCCTAGCTCAAAACACCTAGAACACTCCTTAACAATTCAACTACCTTAGCTGCACAAAATCAGAATTTTATTCACACAAAAACACTGAAATTCGTCCAGCATATACACAGAAAATTCGGAAAGCTTTGTGCAGGATTTTCGGCCAGCTTTGTGTTCCTACTTCAACCGAAATTCTGCACACATCATTCACTGAAAAACCCCAGCTGAACAAGCTATTTTCAGCGCCTAAAACCCTCAATTTTCCTCTGGAAATTTTGGTAGAATTATAGCAGCCAAACCAGTCCAAAACTTGCTACACTTGCACAGAATTTTTCAGGCATCAAAACTCACTCAAACTTTTCCTTGTTTGGCCCAAAATTCTGAACACATACAGTCCTTCCTTTGAGCAATGTTTCGGCCAGCTTAGAGGAGCAAATTTCAGAATTTTTTCCTCCATAAAACTCCCCTAAAATCGGCAGCAAGGAGGCACGCGCAAGATGGAAATTCCGTCTTTGCTGTCGAAGAAACCTAAAGCCATTAGGAGTCTATCTAAACAACACCATCTAACCCTAAACCAATCTTCTCCAATTTTAAACCATAACCACCGTTTACCCTCTCCATTCTACACGAAAATTTCAGCAACTTTTCTCTGTAAATTTTCGAAAACACAAGAGTTATTCCAAGCAAAAATCGAACACACCTTAAGGTAAGCACAAATCCTTTCAACCTCTTGATGCCGTTTTCTCTAATGATTCTTTTCTCTTTCTTCTACCCTTAAATCATGCCCTATAGAGGCTGATTTCCTCTTCTTCCTAAATTTTCGGTCAAGTGAAGCAAAGGAGGTAGCTTCTCTCTTCTTCTCAAGCAAACTCGGGACGATCACCAAAGGAGCATCGAGACCTCATTACCCGGTAGTTGCAAGGTAAGGGAATACCCTCCCTTGATGCCGAAAGTAAAGTTTAATGGTGTTTATTAGCGAGATAAACATGTGGTCGTAGTATATGGTCTTTGGGGATTAAATAGTTTACTTGGAATTAAATAGGGGATTGCGAATTATTGTGAAAATAAATGGGATTAGAGCATGTTTGAATTAATTGAGATCCTGATTATGATATTATATGGTTTAGATCAGGAGGATAATTGAGGAAAGCCAGCTGTGAGTTTATCTGAGGCATATCAAGTAAGTCCTTACATAAACTCTTTTATTAAATGTTGTGATGGTAAGTCCTTTTATAAACTGTTTTGTTAAAGGTTGTGATGGCGAGTCCATGTTGTGAAGCTTTGTAAAGCTATTGTTAAACTGTGTTTGCTTGGGTTGTAAACGTGGATATTTATTCTTTAAACGGTTTTGTCAAACTAACGAGTTTTAGCAAGAAAACTATTCTTTTCCTTAAATTTTTAGAAATCTCTTTTAAAGAAAACCACGTTTTACAAAGCCAAAGTTTGAAAATATTTTGAATCAGGAATTGACGGATATGTTCGTTGAGTACTCAATAAGGGTAGGCTAACAATACTAGTCTTGGAGGGCTAGCGTAAGTCTTCTGGCAGGAGGCCACCTCCAGAAGATGAACTCTGCTGGAAAATGCAACAGTGTTGGTTGGTCAGGCCAATCCGAGCTAGCATTATACCTGAAATGTATTATTTATATTCCCGGCATGGACACCCGGATGGTTTTGTTGGGTGTAGAGATGGAGGAGTATCTCACCCGGTGGGCTGTACACTCACCTAGATTAGAACGCCCAACGTGTGGTAATCTGGTCCGGACAAGGTGCACAAAGTGTGGTGCCTTGGCCAATTTGTTCTTATAGAGCCCAACGTGTGGCTACATGACTTTTATCCGAGTGGAGGATTTATTTTGTACAAAGTGTGACATTGAGAAAAACCCACTCCTTGCGAGAAGAGATTGTTTATGACTTGCCAAATTATTTCTTCGAATGTTTTACACTTTGCATACACGAACTATTTAAAAACACCATGTGCACACACAGGACTTACTGAGATTCATTCTCACATTATTTTACATCATGCTTTCAGGGGATAGACTGTGTTGAGTCAGCGGAGCATGTAATAGTTGAAGCTTTTGCTATTTTCTCTATCCGTCCTAGGAGACATTTATTGCTTATGCTTCTAAACAATATTTTGTTTTATTCCGTTTTGCTCCAAGTTGAGCCTGATGTAATAAGAATATTTCTTTATTTATCTAAGTTGATCCTTTTGGAGATTGCCTTTATATTTTATATCTCGTTCTAAAGACCCCTTGTCCTACGGGACGGGGCGACATCCCCGCCCTTTTAGGGTACGTAGTCGTGGGATGTTACATGCTGCCCAGGTTCCCTTTCCACTGTAAGACAGTGGACTTTTACTACATTATGTTTGTAAGCAGATATGAAGGATGTCAATGAGAAGAGAAGAGGTTAGAGAAATATTCTTGTGAGGAGCAGAAGAAATTTTGCCCGCGAAGAGAAGCAGAGAGAAGAAGAAATATGGCCGCGGATGCTAAAGTTGCAGAGAAAAAGCAATGGCCAGGAGGAAGAGATAAAGAGGAGAGATTGTCGGTGGAAATGCAGCCCATGAACCAAAAAGCTATTTTTACTGAAAAAGAGGAGACTGTCAGTACAGGACTGACATAGGCGGGCTCACCTCGCGTCTGCGCGATGCGAGGACACTATACCTCGCGTCTGGCAAACGCGGGGAGACAACACCTCGCATCTGGCAGACGCAAGGTCTGCTGACCTCGCGTCTAGCAGACACGAGGATACCTGTGCACGGCGACTTCACAAGAATAAATTCACCTCGAGTCTTCTGAACGTAATGTGTCAGCACACCTCGCATCTCGAAAATGCGAGGAACCCCTTCCACGGGGTGGGGTGTGGTTTTGAACCCGGTTGCAGGTGGGGATTCCAAAAGGAACCCATTTTGGTCAAAAACCCTACTAAAGCAATCCGCAATTTTATCTATGCAAGTTGTGTGATGTCACATCTCAATATATGCGAGGAGTTGTGTGATGTGATTTTATCCTTATTATATTTTGACATGTTGTCGTCAGCCGAAAATAATGACACCTTATTCTCTTCCACAAATCTCTCTCTCTATTTCAATAGAACACACAGTAGTCTCTTCACTTCACCATCTCCCCCTTTATTCTAGTATAGCATACACATGTAGCAAGATTGGTCATAAAATTTTTATGTCTAGAAATAGCGAGGTAATGGTAACTTTCAAAGCTTATACTTCTGCCTAGTAATTTGGAATTTGATTGTTTATATCATTATTATACATAATTTTACTTCTTTTTAGATCTAAACAACACTAATAGTTGTAGCGTGATGAAACCACTATTACTGCTTATGTGTTGATGAAACTACTGTTATTTATCTTCTGATGAACAATAACAGCACTAAAGGGGGAGGGATGGCGTCTACCTCAAAAACACTAGCGGTTTTAAATAGACTTTATTTTGCTAGGAGCCTAGGCTTCAACATATCAATCTAGGAGACTCGCTTCAAGTAGGGCCGGGATAACAATTAGGTCGAGACGAATATAAAAATTAAAAATTCTGATTCCACCATACCTTTTACTAGCCTAATCCATCCCTGTCGCCGAGAGAAGCTGAGATTTCCTATTCCAGCCAGCCTGAGACAAATCATCCCCGCCTCAACCCATCCCTAAGTGGAGAAATGGGATCCCAAGTGGCCAAAAGGGGAAAATTTTTTCTAATAGGATCTAAAAATAAAAATAAGTAAAAAAACACTAATACTATAAAATTTAATAAATTTTAATTTGATAATTCAAAAAATTCACAATAAAATAATGAAATCATAAAATACAAATTCTAAACAATAAATAAAAGATATCAAAATACAACATCAATAATAATAAAATATAATAAGTTATGGAAATAAAGTATAATTTCAAAATTTTAAATCTCCTAATATAATCTCATTCAAGATTTAATATGATTTATAAAATAAAAATTCAATTATGAAGATCGTTAGGTTTTATACAACCAAATATTTCTTATCTTTTAAAATGCTTTCATTACAATTCAAATTAATCCTAAAACAAAAAATTACTTCTCTCACAAATTAAATGGTATTGTATATCTTTTAGAAAACTTTTTAAAGTGTTTGATCATGTAATTACTATATTTTAAATTATGTGAATATATTCTTAAAATATATTAATATTAAATTTTTATATATTTAAATATATTTTTATATTTTTTTAAAAAAATTTGTGTGTATATATACACATATATATAAATTAAATAGATATAAAAATAAAAATAAAAAATTAAATAATATGTAAGAACAAACTAGGATGGGTCAAGGACAACACAATCCTTATCCTCGACCAACTCTTGCCTAATAAGCCAAGGGATAAATCCTAGTTTCATCTCCATTCCCGCCTAAATCGGGAAATCCTTGACCTAGGAGAGTTAGGTCAAGTTGAACCCCCAACTTAAGTGGAAAGATTGCCATTTCTAACTTCAGGCCATTGCCAAAAAAAAAAAAAAAAAGATAAGTTTGGCCATTACTTTAGTTGCATCAATTTTTTAAATTCTTATTTCAATTTAGTTTCCTTTTTTATACTTTTTGCTTGGCGTTCATGCGGTAATTGGATAGAGAGTGGCTCTTCTAATGCACTATCAATAAACTTAACATATTTTCAAGATATATAATCCATTTGTTTTACATATTAAAAAGGGAAAATAATTTCGATGATCTTCAAACTATTTACAAGTCTATCTTTTTCCTTCTAACTATTAAACGACTTTCACTTACTCTTAAACTAATAAAATGATCACAATTTGTTCTTTTATTAGTTAACCGACAATCAACGTCTATTTTCATTAGTCATATAATTTTAATGGTATTTTAGTTGTTTTAAATAAGTTGTTAAAATATGATCTTATATATTGTTTAAATTATATTTCTTTTTTTTTTTCCTTCTCTTTCTTCTCTTTTTCTTTCTCCTAATCATCAAGATTTCTCCTCTAACCAAAACCTATCATAGAATCCTAAGAGTCTTTTCCTCTCTCTCTCTCTCTCTCTCTCTAAGAGTATATTTGGTTAGGGTGAAAAGATGGATGAAAAGTGAAGTGAATATAAATCTTGAAGTAAATGGTGATTTACATCATTTGTTTAAGAAGAAAAAATGGAAGGTAAGGAAATTCGGGGAGGGGGGAGGGGAGAGCTCCCCTTCTCATCAGCAAAACATTCGCTCAAATTTGGACAAATTTGCGATGTAAAATATTATGTACTTTCCTTGCACTCTATCCAAACAAAATGGAAGTAAATTATATTTACTCCCCCTTGATGAAAAGTAAAAATTCCCCTTCCCTTTTCTTCCTCCCCCCTCCCCCTTCCCCCTTTCCCTTCTTCCTCCTTAATTTGTGAACCAAACATAGTGTAAATATCTTCTTCCTCTTTCTTCTCCTTTTTTTCTCCTAATCATTAGAGTTCTCCTCTACCCCTTAACTTTTGCAATTGCAGAATCCCAGAATCCTAGAACTCTTTTTTTTTTTTTTTTTATGTCTTCTTCCTCGTCTCCACTAACCCGCTACAATGACTCCACCGTTGCTCCCTCTTTTCTTCTTATCTCTCTCCTCTCTCTTTTCTTCTTCATTATCTATTCTTCATATGCCATCCACCTGCCACCACCATCTCTTCTTAAAATTAAGTTTTGAAAAAGTGTATTAACTAAAATAAAGAAGAGTATCTAGACATGTGTTTGTAACTAATTTTCAAGTGAATAAATTTAATTCGTAGTAAGAAACAAGATTCTACTTTATTTTCTATTGTTATTAGGATGGTATAAGATTCATACCATATTTTAACAAAAATTATAGCATTAGACATATTCAATGAATGGAAGTTAAAAAAAATATATATACAAGGTATTCTAATTATCATCATTTTGTTTGTGACTAAGTGTATACATTAGAAAAGATAATCATGACAAAGAATGTGTATTCCTTTCTTGTCTGGCAAAACCTCTCTGGCCATCAGTGGAAACTATTTAGCAAGAATAGGATGTATGTATTCAACAAAAAGTTTCACTGTGAACATTAGCTATCGTTAATACTTGAAAAATCCTATTGAGACAGATGTTGTGTCATCATTTGCTATGTCATTATCTAAGTTTGCAGCCACATCATCAACTAAAGTTGACATGGATCACAAGCCAGTTGGACAATAGTCCCCTGGATAACTTCACAACATGTGCCGCAAGAAGATCACACCAAACATGCTAAATTCATTCTCTTAGCTGATCACGAGATTTATGCCTTGATTCTTTTTGTATATACGAATTGATTCTTTTTGTAAATATATAGCTATACAAACTTCAGTTTTTGTATGAAAAATGAAATTAAGTCCACAATTTCCTCTTTAGCTCTTTGCAACTTATCTACTTTTTCTTCATTATTTCATCATAGATTCAGAGCTTCTTCCAGAGTGTTCAGGACTTTGATTTACTTATTGAATTTTCAAGTTCTTAGTTACTACTATGGCTCATTCAACACCCAGTATTGCAGATTACGTTACTTCTAATCCATGCTACATTTATCTCAGTGATTGCCCTTCCCTTGTGCTTGTTACACCACCTTTAGATGCAAGTAATTATTAGATATGGAGTCGATCTTTGTGAATTTCTCTTTCCTACAAACACAAAGAACAATTCATAGACTCATCTATGCAGGCACCAACACGTGGTGATCGGATGTATGAACCATGGAGACAATGCAACAACCTTGTAATGGCATAGCTGATGAAGTATTTCACTCCAAAGATAGCCAGATCTGTGGTATACAACCAAACTGTTGCTGATATGTGAAAGGAATTGAATGAGAGATTCAATCAAGATGATATGCTTCAATTATCATAGCTACTAATTTGAAATCACTATGGGATGAAATGCTTGATTTAAGACCTATTCCTTGTTGTACTTGTACTGAAACCAATAATGTTAGGAAGTATGTAGAAGGTAATTGTGTGATTAGATTTGTGAAATGGCTTAATGATAATTTTAGTACTCTAAAATCTCTAATGCTATTGATGTCTCATTTGCCTAGTATAAATCAAGTCTTCTCTATGGCTTTGATAACTGACAGATGGATAGGCAATTCAAATACTAGAGATTTTACTCAGTCCATAGAGCATCTAGCTATGACTGTGTGAAGTAAAGTGACTTCTAGCTTACCAATTGGCAATGTGAATTCAATTGTGGAATCTAGTATGATGCCTATAACACAGAACAAA
The DNA here is from genome assembly GCA_026120185.1 of Voacanga thouarsii. Lineage (NCBI taxonomy): Eukaryota > Viridiplantae > Streptophyta > Magnoliopsida > Gentianales > Apocynaceae > Voacanga > Voacanga thouarsii. The sequence continues at coordinate 24,698 of JANUWF010002415.1, read as the reverse complement.
ATTATGCAGTCAGGAGGAAAATTCATCCAACTCCTAACTTGTTCAATTTGCTAATGCAGTAGGGCAATTTAGAAGGTTTAATAAGGAGTAGCTATATTGTACACATTGTGGGTTGAATGGACACAGGTAGATAAGTGCTATAAGAAGAAGGGATATCTTGGTTAAAACAAAGGAAAGAGGAATGCTGGAACTCAACAAAAGATGAACAGTTAATTATACTAAAATAGGGGTTACACAACCTAAACCTTAGGATAGTGATATAGCAATGGATAGCTTGTATGGATTAACTGCAAATCAATATAAACAATTAATGGATTTACTGCAGAAAAAAGGGCATGAGTTAGGAGTCACAAATTTAGATCCTATGGCTAATTAAGCTACTATTCTTACTACAAGGTTCAGTGAGATAGGTATAGGTTTTTCTTGTGATTCTAATTCATTGTATTAGATTTTGGACTCAGGGGCATCAAATCACATTTGCACATCTCTGGAACATTTTCATTCTTATGATCCTAACACTAATATGTTTGTTAGTTTGCCTAATAGTCAATCTGTTAAAGTCACTCATAAGGGGACTATCAAACTGTTAGACCTCTTAATTCTTACCGATGTGCTTTTAGTCCCTAGCTTCCACTTCAATCTTATCTCTACTTCTAAATTGATTGACTAGACAAATTATAGATTGACCTTCATCTAATTTTTGTCTTATCCAGGATATTGCCCAACAGAAGATGATTGGATTAGTTAGTCTTCATCATGACATATACTACTTGACAAAATCTGCAAAATTTCTAGTTTCTCCGCCCACAAAATCTGCAACAATTCCAAATTTTCAACATTCTTGTTTTTCTGCTTTTCATAAATCCTTACTGTGGCATTATAGTCATGGCCATGTATTCCATTGTAATAGACTATGAACATGATACTTGTACTATATGTCCAATTGCTCTAGACAGAACAGACTGAGCTTTCCTGTTAGTTTCTCTATTTCTAATGCTTCTTTTGATCTAATTTATGTTGATATTTGGGGGCCTTATAAACACAGCACTATTTATGCTCAGAGATATTTTTTACTATAGTTGATTATCACACCAGATTTACCTGGATTTTCCTTATGAAGTCTAAGGCAGAATCCTAACAACTTATTCATGATTTTTGTTTGTATGTTGATACTCAATTTAAGAAGAAAATCAAGGTCATTAGGAATGACAATGGTGTTGAATTTAATATGCCTGGTTTTTATTAGTCTGGAGGGATTATACATAAAAAAACATGCCCTTATACCCCACAACAAAATGGCATAATGGAGAGAAAACACCAACACCTTTTGAATATTGGAAAAAACTCTAAAATTTCAATCTAACATTCCTATTGCACTATGGGGCTTTTGCATTCAACATGCTTGATAGGGGTTAAATTAGTCATATTTTTTCTAATTATTTGAGGCTCCTTTGCGATATATTTTATTCAATAACTAGTCATATTGCTTTATATTGGAGATTTTACCCTTGGAAAAGTATTTTGTTCATTATTTCAGATTTTTGGAGTAAAATGAAGCAAAAACATCTCAAAACATATTAGAGGCGGTGCCGGCTATGGCACTGGAACCGACGCTGGCCATGCACTGTTGACACGAACTTTGAAGTGACAGAAAAATTAGTGAAATAGAGCAAAACGGAGTGGAACCGGCGTCAACTCCAAAAGTTAAGGCGGCGCCGGCTGCATTCTGGTCTTCATTGTACAAAATTCGGAAAAAAAAAATCGATGAACAAGTAGAGAACCAGAACACAACTGGCGCCGACTTCGAGAGCCAAGGCGGCGCCGGCTGTGCACTAAAATTAAGGCGGTGCTTGATTTTTTCTACGCAATTTTTGGTAATCTGTGGAGTTTTAGTATCTTCCAACTTCTACTCGGCCAATAATATTGTACCTACGAGTTTAGGCACTTCCTAAGCCTATAAATAGATGAAAAATATAAGGAAAAAGGAGAAGAATTCATTGATCATCATAGAAAATCACTCAATCAAAGGAAGAATTCTTCAATTCAAGGAGGGTTGTGCAAGAAGGTCTTCAAAAGAATAAGAATTAGGCTTGTCTATGAGTGCTTTCTTTTACTTTGTTTTCTTTTTCTTGAACAATGATGTGTTAATTGTTTTATTGTAATTCGACATTGTTTTAGATATTCATGATTTTTAGAGTTATTTGATCTTTTGATTAATTGATTGTTCTTCTTGGTATTTAATTACTTGCGCGTATTATGAGTTAATTGGTTGTTTCTTTTCATTAATTTGCTAGACCAAAAAGATTGGTGGTAGTTGCAATTGATTAATTTCATATTTATTGGCTGTTAACTTACTAGACCAAAGAGGTTAATTGCTAAGGATTGAGTAATTAAAGGTTAATTGATGTTTGTCAGACCAAGGATTCATTGATTAATTTCATATTTTAAATTTGCCAGACCAAGAAAATTTAATCAATGATTGTATTTAATGCATCTTGTGGATGAATTAGTTGAGACAGACCAAGTGATGCTAATTTATCTAGAAGGTAGTAATTAGTTGAGACAGACTAAGTGGTGCTAATTTATCTTAATCCTTCATGGTGCCAAAAGAATGATTAGTTATGATAATGGTTAGGTACTTTAAGATCATGTTTGTCTAAATAATGGTTTGAATTACATACTTGTCCATCCTTGACATGTATATATTTTTATTTTTATTTTCTTTTGTTTGATTTTATTTCGTTTTCACTTTATTGAGTTGGTTAAACAATGAAAGAAAATGGATTAATGTCTACTTATTCCTTGAGGATCGACACTTATTTGAACCCTATGCTCGGTTAATGATGAGTACGCTTGCTCATATGTGTAATTTGGGGTTAACGTTTTTAATTTAAACTTGATTGGGAATGTACTTATTTTTTTATATGATTTTTATACCCAAATCCGGACACATCAATGCTACTTTCCTTATCAATTTTACACTTACATCTCTGCTAAAGAATAAGAGTCCTTATGAGCTTCTATACTCAAAAGTTCCTAGATATGAAAGCTTCAAAGTGTTTGGTTATCTTTGTTTTCTAGCAAGTCTAGAACCTAATCATTCCAAATTTAATCTTAGAGGAAATCTTTCAGTCCATTTAGGTTTTTCATCTGCCAGTAAAGGTTATCTACTCCTTGATCTCAAATCTAACAAGTTTTTTTGTTTCTAGAGATGTCACCTTCCATGAAATTATCTTTTCTTTCAGAACTAAAGCTCCTATTAACTTGATCCCCCCTCAAGATCATATTGTTGATACTTTCATGCATACAGATACCTATTCTAAAGTTTTAATGCCTTTAGCTTCACTTCCTCACACTAAAGAATCTTTTGTTAGTACAAACCAACAATCTCAACATTCCTCATCTCCATGAAAGTCCATCATAGAAAGGCATAGACCAACATACCTCAATGACTACATCTGCAACTTATCATGGTATACTACTCGACATTTCATACATTTAGTCTATTCCTTGCATCATTTGCACCATGAGCATAAATCCTTTGTAATAAATGTAACATTGCATAAAGAACTTAGCAGTTTTCAAGAAGCCCTACAATCAAAGGAGTGGAAGAAAGCCATGACTCATGAGGGTAGAAATTTCAACCCTTGAACAGAATCAAACCTGGTCTTTGGTGCCACTACCACCAAACAAGTAGGAAATTGGTTGCAAATAGGTATACATGATTAAGCACAAAGTAGATAGTAGTATAGAAAGATATAAAGCCATATTAGTAGTAAAGGGATATACACAACAAGTTAGGATAGACTTTCTAGAAACTTTCTCTCCTATAGTCCGAATAACAACTATCAAGGTTATGTTAGCACTAGCAGCACAAGAAGGTTGGTTCCTTCGTTAATTAGATGTTAACAATGCACTTTTGCATGGTGATTTGATAGCATAAGTATATATGGAATTACCATCAGGATTCAAAACTAAGTAGTTGAATATGGTTTGTAAACTGCAAAAGTCATTATGTAGACTAAAGCAGGCAATGGCATCAGAAACTCAGTGCTTTTCTACTACAATAGAAATTCAGAAATTCTTATAGTGACCTCAGTCTGTTCATTAGGAAACATGAAGACAGTCTCACTTTACACTTAGTGTATGTGGATGACCTGATTGTAGCTAGCAATGATCTTAATGAAATTGACAAAGTGAAGAAGCAATGGTATCAGGAATTTACCATTAAGGATTTGAAGTATTTCCTGGGAATGGAGATAGCAAGAACAAAGGGAGGGATTTCTCTTTGTCAAAGGAAATGCACCCTTAAAATGCTAGAACAGTGGTTTTCTTGGAAGCAAACCTATCTCTACACCTACGAACTATAGTGGTAAGAACAAAGCTTACTCTGAAGTTCTACCTTCCAATCAAGTTTACAGGTAGATCATTGGGAAATTATTATATCTTACAACTACTAGGCCTGATATCTGTTACAATGTGCAGCAATCATCTTAGTTTTTGGAGAATCCCACAAAAATGCATTTGCAAGCAGTGCAAAGAGTATTAAGATATCTCAAGGCTACTCCCAGATAAGGTCTTATTTCCTTGTAGTTTCTAACAAGACATCGATAGCTTAAAGTGATGTATATTGAGGAGAATGCAAGAAAACATGAAAGTCAATGACTACTTTCTATGTTTTTCTTGTAGAATCATTGATCTCCTAGAAATCTAAGAAATAAACAATTGTTTCCCTTAGTTCTACAGAAGTAGAACATCAAGCTATGAGGCAAGTTACATCTAAAGTAAAGTGGTTAACATACATGCTTGAAGAATTGCATATTACACCTAACCAACCTACTCCCCTTTTTATGACAATAAAGGGGCTCTACACATTATAGAAAACACCAACTTTCATGAGAGAACTAAACATTTGGAAATTGATTGTTATTATGTTCGAGAAAAATACACAGCAAGGCTCATCAAACCACTTCCAATCTCTTCATCAGCTCAGTTAGCAGATATTTTTTCAAGAGCCATCCCACCAGCTCAATTCATCTGGAATATGTCAGCATTACCTGTCATCAATCTTTTTGGAACCTCTAATGTATGTCCTGGATTGAGGGGGGGTTGTAGTGGAATATATACCCTCTATACTAGTTTATTTGATATAATTATCGAATTTATTAATAAAAAAATTTATTTCCAAAATTTATTTGTGAATTTACATTTTATTTATGCACGATTTTTAGTTGAAAAGGACCCATTGTGTTTAAGTAAGTGATCCATGCGAATGGTAGTCTTTCACAATAAGGTATGGATCATGGGTTACTTAACACATAAATGTTTATCCTTAACCGATTGATGAGGAAAGGAATCTCATCATATATAGGTTATTGTGTTATAAATTTCAAATGAAGAATGGCTTACCTTTAGCCAGTGAGTAATCCATTCATTTCATAGCATGAGTGTATTTCGAATACCTAGAACAAAACCTATAATAGTGGTTTCTAAAAGTACAATTTAAAAGAAACCCTAGACTATTACTTCTACAGCGTGGACTAATACTCTACCGCTTGAGTATGAGTTCGTAGTCTGACGAAACTAGAAGCATATACTTTGATATCCTGTAGTTGAGGTTCTTTCGTAGAACTAATATACGTATATGTTGAGTATATGTGACTAGTTAGTTAAGACAGACTTGTACAAGATAGCTTCTATACTATATCGCCCCCTGTGACTCTTCAAATGATCTAATTATCTAGGGCCCTGGGGAACATAACTTGGATGTTTACTTTAGGGTAGCTCCCTTAGAAAGTGAAAATATTTTAGGAATCGTGGATCATTGGACTAGATGTAACAACCCGCTACCTAGGCCCAACAGGGTCGAGGATGTCGCCCCGTCCAAAGGACAAAGGGTCTTTATAACTAGGTCACACAAACAAAAATAAAACAATACTTTAAAATTAAACTTATTACAATCCAAAAATTCAAGAACAAATCCAAAATAAATTGTTCACTATCATCTCTCAAAGCAACATATAAAATGAACGACATAGAGTCTTCCAAGCAGGCAACAAATCTAGCTACTCATCTCCACAGCAGGACCGACCTGAAAACATGGCATAAAAGGTGATAAGATAAAAATCTCAATAAGCCGTGTGTGCTTTGAGTGTTTCAGGTAAAACAGTTCATGCATGTACGTTGGAAAAGTTGTATAAAAGAAAATGTTGGCAAGCAATAAATAAGGATTAAAATAAAGAGTGGCGTTTGACTTTTCAAACCATACATATACACAAAAAACACAACCCTTCAAATGGGTAGCCATAGGTTACCACACATTGGGCCTCATGACCATATAACGGTCAGAATACCACACTTTGTGCAGACTGACAAAAAGGTAGGTGATCGGCCTACCGGGTAAGATACTCCTCCTTCTCTACACCCGAACATACCGGTTGTCCACTTGACTGAAACTTGCTAGCTCGGACCGGCATGACTAAGTAGTATTATCGCTTCGCTAAGTTGAGTTCATCTTCTAGAGGTGGCCTCCTGCCAGAAGACTCGCTCTTGCTCTTCAAAACTAGTACTACTAGTCTACCCTTATTGAGTACTCAACATTGATTGTCTCACTGGGGAGAAAACGGTTAAAACATTTCTTTATTTGTAAATAGTAATTAAGGATTTCTAAAATTCGTGTTAAAGTTGGTTTTTAGAAAGAGTTTAGTGTGTGAGTAAAACTGCTTATTTGATTTTCAAATGATTTGTTTGACTGAACAAGAAATGAAACAGTCCTTAATTGCCTTTCCAAAATAAGTGTACATGCACTTTGCGTTTAGCTTGCTATAGTAATCTTTTGTCATCAAATAAGTTTATACAGGAGCTTACCTGATCCTTTACTTACAAATTCACAAATCTTCCAAAGGTAACCTAACCTCGCCTAGGGTAAACACAAGTCATATGGTTATATTCAAGCTACACTCGCTTCCATAGATAATCATAGTTCAACTTATTACAATCATGACCCTAATGTCCTAAGTTATAAGGCTAGATGATAAAAGGGTTTATAAAATAAGTCTAGCTTGATAAATGAAAATAACTAGGGATTGTAAAATAATTACTAATAAGTTATAGGTTCAAATACAAATCTTAAGTGTTGTTATTAATAAATAAACTAGGGTTTAATTGATGAAGAATCCTAAGTCCTAGATGATATTGTTAAAATAAATAATAAATTATTACTAATCTCTTAATTAATAATTAGTAGACAGAAAAAATTAATAAATAAATTTTATTAACTTTTGGTCAATAGATAATATATAAATTTCAATAGTATTTATGAATATATGGCCTACAAGATTAATATTTTGCCTATTATTATTTATATAAAAGGTTTTTATTTATTATTATTTTTATTATTATATATAAATATTTATATATTATAAAGTATATCATTTATTTGGCTAAAATATTACTATTCCATTTAATATTCCAAATCCAACTTCCTAGGGTTTTCAAAATCTTTGGAGGAAATCATAATATTAATTTTAATTAACATAATAAAATTAGCCAATTAAAATAGCTTAGAATCAACAAGGTAATGATCATAATTTTCCTATTGCTAACAAGAATCATGAGCATAAACTCCAACATCAATCAACAGACCATTCGATTCATGAATAAATGCTTAAATCCATCCCTACTATCACATGGCTAAATCTCTACTAAGCATAATCATATTCATGGCTTCAATGAAAACAAGAACATAATACCCTATTCGCCAAAGGTGACATAATATTTAGCATGCTTAAACATCCATACTCACTCAAGACATGAAGAACATGCATCGATCCACAAGAAATTTCATAAAGCTTAACCAAGGCCAAACATTCACATGCTCCAATCTCAACTCCTTCATACAAATGCATATACTCAATCCCTAATCATATTCTATCCTTTTCTAACAACATCTAAGAGACATGATTTTAGAATTAAAGAGAAGGTTAAAGAGAAATACTTGATTAATGACTATCTCGATGAAGATTCAAGGAGATCCACACGCTTAGGAGGCTTGAATCGTCCAAGAAAGAAGAAGAAAAATAGCCATGGTTGAAGCAACCATTTCGGCCGAGAGAGAGAGAGAGAGAGAAAGTATTAGTATATCATGTTAAAGATTGAAGGGAAAGAAGATGAACAAAATCATTCTTGGTTACCTTGATAGTGTTCTTGAGACTTCAAGAAAAATTCTGGTTTTTGATCTGATAGCAGATTTTTGTTTTCAATATTTGATGATATAAAATCCAGAAATGGACTCTAGGGAGTGAGTAGGCGTGATATGGATTTTTTGGAAGGGTTTGGAGGTGTTTAGAGTGGTCTTAGGCTTGAAAAAAGGTAGTGTGTGTTCTTGATGTTCTTGGAGAAATGAAGAGAATTGGAGAGAAAGTTGGACGAAATGCTTAAGGGATTTGGCCGAATGATTGAGGGATTCTTGTGATTTGATTTTTAGATTAGGGAGAAGAGGGAAATCTGGTTGTTTGAATTCAAATGGAGTAATTCATGGAGTGTTTTAAGGTAGAAGATATAGTAATATGGTTTGATTGATGGAGGTTCTTGGAAGCTACAATGGCCAACTGGTTTTGCTCTGGTTTTGCTGAAATGAATGAGGGTTGAAGGAGCTATAGGTTGGCTAAAATTCTGAGTGCAATGGTGGGAGAATTTCTAGTTGTTTGAAGCTTAATCCAAGGGAGTTTTTATGGAGCAATTGCTAGAATTTTGAACTTCAATTGAAAGCTTGATTGGAGTAATTGAAGGAGGAATTTAAGGAGTGGGTATGGAGTCCAATCGTGCAGGTCAATGGAGGAGGGTAATGGAGTTCAGTTCATGGCTGACTAAGGTTAACTTTACAGAAGTTTGAGGTGGTTTTCGGACAAGGCTTGAAAAGAGAGCAAGGCTGGAATTTTCTGGTTTGATATTCGAATTGCTTGCTGGAATTTTTTTGTGCAGTTTTTTTCTGCAATTCTCTAACCGATTTGCAGAGAGTTTGGAGAGGTATAAGAGAGTCCTTTAAGGCTGGTTTCTAGCCTTCTTTATGGAGGAAAGGCAGAGGTAATCCACTAGTTTGAAAGGTAGAAGAAACAGCTTGTTTTTGGACTACTAAACATTGAAGTTGTCCAGAATTTTTTTCTGATTTGCATAGCTTTGTGCAGTCCAGTTTTTGGCAAAGGATTTCAATCTTCAAGCTGAACAAGTTGGCCATTTTTCTGGCAACATTTGAGTAAGGAAAATGGTTGAAGTTTTCAAAGGCTAAAATGTCCAAGAACCGGGAAAATTTTCAGATTGCTTCCATGAAGAAAATGAATACTAAGGAGTGGAGTTTGAAGGTTCATCCATGGAGATTAATTCTCTTGGGAACCTTCCTTAACTCCCTCCCTATTTTCAGTTAAAACTCTATCTTCTAAGAGCCATTTTTGAAATTCCAAGGTCAATAATCCTTGCTGAATTTTCTGGAATTAAAATATGGATTTGGATGAATTGAACAAACTTAATTAGTAAAGGATTTAAGGTAAGCTAGGGAATAAAAGGACATGAATACCTTAAGAATTCTTGTAGGGCATAAGAATAGGATTAGGAAATTCCCTTCATGTCTCCCCTAGGACAACACTCCTATTGCTTCTTATGGAATGCAAGGGACGAAAAATTCAATCCAAAAAGAAATAATCGTAGCAAAAACTTAAATGATAGGATTTGAACTCAAGACCTTAGAGATTATTTCCAAAGCTCTAACCACTAAACCACAACAACTCTTGTTCTTATTTTCTCTCCCAAATATTCTTCCTATTAAATCCTCAAGCTATCTCCCTATTTTAACCTCAAGAAAAATTACCATTTTACCCTTCCTATTCAATAAGCACAACTAAGCCTTCTAGACTATAAATCATAATTCTAAAGCACATAAAATCATTCAAATATATATATATATATATATATATATATATATATATTCATGCAAGAAAATATGACGTGCATCCCGACCCCCTTACTCTAGGGTTGGCTTTAGGTGGGGTTTCATACTAGAGGTCTAAGGATGGTAGATGTCTATTAGAGAGGTGTTAGTATACTCTTCCTCTCTAATTGCACGATAATGCGTAGAGAGATATTTTAGTTATTACATCTATAGGTCGAAGACTTTGCTAACGCAGTATTGTCCTTAGGGTTAATAGTTTCTTATGGTGATATTTAAAAATATTTAAAATGTAAAATAGAGCTATTTATATAGCAGGGGTATTTTGGTCATTTTAGTAGCCAAGGTGATATGTCTTTTGGTCCCCAAAATTGCTCTTAAGTCATGAAAGATTTAGGTTAAGGAATTGGTCTTAATAATTATGGATTTTATTTTATTTGTCTAATTTATTATTGGATCAGAATAAAATAAAATATCCTAGAGAGAGTATTTATTTTATCTGGTTTAATTGGTTAATTAATTATTCGGGACCCAAGGCCCAGATTGAATAATTAGAAAATTAATCTGGATATAAACTAGATAAAAAGTATGAAATTTTATATTGATCTATTTGAACTTGTTAATTATTTATTAGGTTGTTTAATAAAGTCCAGAAAATAAATAATTGAGATTTATTATTTATGGGTGTTGAAGCCTAAGAATAAATAATTTTATCTAGCCCAATGAATAAGACTAAGGATAAAATAAAAATTTTAAAAAAATTTAAATTTAATTAATTAATTATTAAATTAATTAAATATATAAAAAAACAACACGAGATGAATCCCATATTGTTTCGCATGAAGGATAACAAAAAGCATGGGCTTTCTGTTTTCATGCGATTGTTCTCTCTCTCAGTGAAGGATTGAAAAGGAAGAGAAAATCATGCAAATGGTTGCTGGCTTTTCAATAGGAAAACAAACCCAACTTTGGTGAAGAAAACGCATTCTGTGAAGCATTCACAAAGACCCAGTGCATACATTCACAGAGACCAAAAGCTTGTCAAAACTCAATCTTTAAGCTTTCACTGGCTGTGCTACGAGCACTATTTCGGAAGATCAAAGGTTTCGCGTGAATGAGACATAGTAGACATTTACAAGGACGTGATCCACTAGCCTCAAGTATCCTTGTACAGATATCTACACCAGTGCGAAGAGAGCCATTCAATCATAGAGGTAAATTTTTTGTTTTCCTAGCATACTTTTGTTTTGATGATTTTTGTCATTTTAAGCCTTCACTTGGTATCAGAGCCATGGTTTGGCAAATGGAGGAAGCACGCTAGGCTTAACTAAAACAAGAAAATATTTGTTTTGGTTGAAATCTGTAATCCTTCGTGTTTATTGGTATGGGTAGTTTCACTATAAACTTCGCGAGTGAAAGTATAGGAACAATGTATTTTGATTGCTTTCATAGATGTTGTGTAAGCCCTGTGTTTTTAAGGGCATAGGCAATTGTTTGGATGAGTTTTGATTGAAAATGGAAGAAAAAATCGAAACCAGTACACATAAGAAATTCTGGAGAAAAAGGTACTGTGCAATCCAGCTGAGCTGAGCCATTTAAGTCGAGTCGCATCTGCATGAGAGAGGAGCCGCTGAGCCACGGCTCCAAGCCATGCATGGCTCAATCTGAGCGAGGATTGCAATTGCATTGCTGCGCAGTCAACAATTTTGATTGCGCAACTAGGGCAGGCTTGGTCCACCCACCCGAATCCGGCCGATGGGTTTTCCCATGGGCTGTGATCCAGTGGGGGGGTGCACTGGACCCGACCCAAATAATTTTTTTTTTTTTTTTTTTGGTCCCATACCAAACGAAATTATTTTTATTGCAATGTTAATATTCTTTGAATATTTTGCATGAAAAATAATAGTGAAGGAAATTTTAGGATTAAATAAGATCATTAATTAATTAATGTGTTTAATCATATTATTTGGACACTTAGATTAAAAAAATAGAAAAATATGAAAACGTTTACAGTTTTCTAGCATTCTTATTTTTTTTTTCTACCCTATGTGTGCGTTTTCTCAAAGACCAAAGTCTTTGGAAATTTTGGCAAAGAAAAAAAAAATTCTTATATCAAATGGTTAATTTTAATTCGAACAAAAATTAATTCTTGGATATTTTCTCAAAGGATTTTATCCTTGACATAGAAAATATATTGGATTTAGATATTTTTGTGAATTAAAATAGAAAACCATTTTGATTGAATTTTAACAAGAAAAAATGTTTTTGTTAAATTAAACTTGAAATTAAAATCTCTCGAAAGTTTTAATGGAAATGCTTGAAATTATTAAGTTTATTAACTTAAATAAAATTAATCCATGGAAAATTTTCTCAAAGGGTATAAACCTTGACATAAAATTTTTTATAGATTTAGATATTTTATTTTGAGTTAAAAGAAAATTTAATTGAAATTTTTAAAATATATTTTTCAAGAAAAATCTTTATTTTAAAATACTAAGTGGGAGAATGGTTCCAACGGCCCCACGGCTTCCATCACAATCCTCATTAAAGATCGTGGGTCATCTTGTGTCACCCTAGGAGTGAACCCATATAGGATGGGGATACTACAAGGATCTAGAACTAATGAATAAATATAATTAATAACTCGGGACACGTGCTATGATCGGCCAGCCCACATTAAAGGTTATAGTACGAGGAATGTCTATAGGAAATGAGAAAAAATGATCATCTCATTGGTCGTACTACCTACTGCACGGTATGAATGGTTGCACCTGAGGTTGCAAGATTTTAAAATCGTGAATGAATATAGCTCCGCAATGTATAAAATTACATCTCAATTAAAATTATGCGGAGAAAAAGTGACTGATAAAGATATGTTGGAGAAGACATTCTCCACCTTTCATGCCTCGAATATTGTCCTGCAAAGAACAATATCGAGAAAAGGGGTATACAAAATTTACAGATTTAATTACTGCCCTCCTCATTGCAGAGAAGAATAATGAGTTATTATTGAGAAATCATGAAGCCAGACCAATTGGCTCAACAGCACTCCCAGAAGTGAATGCTGTTGGCTCTAGCAGAAACCATCGTTATAGTCGTGGTCGTGGCCATGGCCGTGGCCGTGGTCGTGGTTATGGTCATAGACACGCTCGATATTTCCCTTATCACAATCATAATCAAACTGTGAGAAATACTGGCCACCTGAAGTGGAACAGAAAAGATCATAAGGGAAAAGAAAAAGAAATTGAAGAAAAGCATGAGGATATATATGTTATAGATGTGGCATGAAAGGTCATTGGTCACGAAACTGTCGTACGGCTAAGCATTTAGTTGAATTGTATCAAGCTTCATTGAAAAATAAAAATGTGAAAGCAAATTTTTCTCAACATCCAATAAATGATGTTGATGATGATAATATTGATCCTGAAGATCTTAATATCAATATTACCCATATGGATGTATCGGATTTTTTTGAACACCCAGACGGTAGGATAGACCATTTAATTGGTGATGGCAGTGTCCAGAAGAACTAAAGCCTCACCCTGATATTTTTGTATTTTCATTTTCATTCTATTCTAATAATATTTACGTTTGCATATATATATTTGTGTTCAGATGGCTGTTGTTAATGATGATGTATGCATTATTGATAGTTGAACTACACACACCATACTAAAAAATGAGAAATATTTTTCTAATCTCAAAATGGGAGAAATAAATATTTATACGATAAACAGTAGTGCAAATGTGATTGAGGGCTCCGGAAGAGCTAGTATATTGTTGCCTAAAGGAACAACAATTATTATTGATAAGGCAATATTTTCCTCAAAATCCAGAAGAAATTTATTGAGTTTTAAAGATATCCGCAGAAATGGATATCATGTTGCAACAAATGAGGAAAATGGGATTGAGCATCTTTTTATTACTCAAATGCATTTGGGTAAGAAATCGGTATTAGAAAAACTGCCGTCTTTTTCTACTGGTCTATATTTTGTAAAAATACGTACAATTGAAATTCATCATCTAGTAAACCAGAAGTTTACTGATCCTATTACTTTTAGCATTTGGCATGACCGGTTGGGTCATCCGGGATCTACCATGATGAGAAGAATCATTGAGAATACACATGGTCATCCTTTAAAAAATAAAAGGATATTAACATCGTAAAAATTCGCATGTACCGTATGTTCCCTAGGAAAATTAATTGTTAAACCATCACTGCAGAAAAGTAGGAGCCGAAAGTCCTACATTTCTCGAACGGATTCACGGAGATATTTGTGGGCCTATTGATCCACCATGTGGACCGTTCAAATATTTTATGGTCTTAATTGATGCATCATCCCGATGGTCACATGTATGTTTATTATCTACTCGCAACCTGGCGTTTGCGAGATTACTTGCTCAAATAATTAAATTACGAGCACAATTTCCGGACCATCACATTAAAAATATCCGTTTGGATAATGTTGGTGAATTTTCATCACATGTTTTTTATGCATATTGCATGTCAATTGGGATTAATGTTGAACATCCCGTAGCTCATGTTCACACACAAAATGGTCTTGCCGAATCTTTGATTAAACGATTACAATTAATTGCTAGACCATTATTAATGAAAACAAACCTCCCAACATCCGCCCGGGGACATGCTATTCTACATGCCGCAACACTTGTACGTATAAGACCAGCTAGTTATCATAAATTCTCTCCTTTGCAATTGGATTTTGGGTCGAACCAAATATTGCTCATTTAAGAATTTTTGGGTGTGCCGTATATATTCCAATTACACCAAACCAACGTACAAAGATGGGTCCTCAAAGAAGAAAGGGGATATACGTTGGATATGATTCTCCCTCTATTATCGTGTATGTTGAACCCCCGACAGAGATGTATTCACAAGCAAGATTTGCTGATTGTCATTTTGATGAATCATTATTCCCTAAATTAGGGGGAGAACCAAAACAAAGATAAAAAGGATCTTGCTTGGACAACATCATTCAATTATCTTGATCCGCGCACAAGCGCATGTGAACTTGAAGTTCAAAAGATAATTCATTTGCAAAGTCTTGCAAATCAAATGCCGTACGCTTTTGTTGACTCCGTAAGAGTTACAAAATCGCATATTCCAGCTATAAATGCTCCTATTCGAATTGAAGTTCCAACAGAACAAAATATTATACCTATAGTTGCTGAGTCAAAAACACGCCAGAAGCGTGGCTGACCTCTTGGTTCTAAAGATAAAAATCCTCGAAAGAAAAGAGGATTAACCGATCCGAAGATCATATTGAAGAAAAGAATGATAAAGACCAAGAGAGAACCGATGACAAAGAACCGTAGTTGATGAAAGTAACACCGAAATTTCTATCAATCATACCACTTCCGGTAGAAGTTGGAATCGGATAGAAACCGTTATTGATAATATATTTGCATACAATATATCTCTTGATGTTACACAGATAATGATGATCTTGAACCAATATCGCTTGATGAATGTCGGCATAGAAAAGATTGGCTGCAATGGAAAGATGCGATTCAATCGGAGTTAAATGCACCGACAAAACGTGAAGTCTTCGGACTCGCAGTCCGAACACCGTAAGGTGTAAAACCTGTTGGCTACAAATGGATATTTGTGCGAAAGCGCAATGAAAAGAGTGAAATCGTTCGATATAAAGCGCGATTAGTAGCCCAAGGTTTTTCACAAAGACCAGGTATTGACTATGATGAAACTTATTCTCTTGTTGTTGATGCTATTACACTCCGATATCTTATCGGCTTGGCAAGACATGAAAAGATAGATATGCGCCTATTAGATGTTGTCACTCGCTTACTTGTATGGAAATTTAGAAAATGATATTTACATGAAAATCCCCGAAGGATTTCATATGCCTGAAGCATATAAACATTATCCTCGTGAAAATTACTCCATCAAGTTGCAGAAATCATTATATGGCCTGAAGCAATCTGGGGGCATGTGGTTCACACGTCTTAGTGAATATTTATTGAAAGCGGGATTTAAAAATGACCAGATATGTCCATGTGTTTTTATTAAGAAATCTGGTTCTAAATTTGTGATATTAGCTATATATGTTGATGATATTAATCGTATTGGAACTCCTGAAGAGCTCCAAGAAACAATTGATTATTTAAAAAGAGAATTCGAAATCAAGGATTTTGGTAAAACCAAATTTTGCCTTGGTTTACAAATTGAACATCTGGAGAGTGGAACATTTATTCATCAATCAACATATACAGCAAAAGTGCTAAAAAGATTTTACATGGACAAAGCACATCCATTGAGTATTCCAATGATCGTCCGATCATTAAATGTGGATGAAGATCCTTTCCGACCTCAAGAAAATGATGAAGAACTCCTTGGTCCTGAAGTACCATATCTCAGTGCAATTGGTGCATTGATGTATCTGGCTAATAATACAAAACCTGATATTTCTTTTGCTGTCAATTTATTAGCAAGATTTAGTTCTTCACCAACACGACGACATTGGAATGGAATTAAACAAGTCCTTCGATATCTCCAAGGTACAATTGATCTCGGATTATTTTATTCAAATAAAACCAGTCCAACATTGATAGGTTATGCAGATGCTGGTTATTTATCTGATCCACATAAAGCACGTTCTCAAACGGGTTATCTATTTACATGTGGAAATACTGCTATATCATGGCGTTCTACGAAACAATCTATAGCAGCTACTTCTTCAAATCATGCTGAAATTATAGCCATTCATGAAGCAAGTCGAGAATGTGTATGGCTAAGATCCATGATTCATTATATCCGAGAAAGTTGTGGATTATCATCAATCAAAGATATTCCAACTCCTCTTTATGAAGACAATGCAGCTTGCATAGCTCAATTACGAGGAGGATATATTAAAGGAGATCGGACAAAACATATTTCACCAAAATTTTTCTTTACTCATGAACTCCAGAAGAAAGGTGAAATTGATGTGCTACAAATTCGGTCATGTGATAACCTCGCAGATATTTTCACGAAGACATTACCGACTGCAACATTTGAAAAGTTGAGATATAAAATCGGTATGCGTCGGTTTAAAGATTTAAAGGAATCATCTCATCACGGGGTGTAATAAACAGACATATAGAATAGTGTACTCTTTTTCCTTCACTAGATTTTTTTTCCCACTGGGTTTTTATCTAGTAAGGTTTTAATGAGGCATATTCTTTATGTATGGATGGACATCCAAGGGGGAGTGTTATGAATTATTGGAATCTCCATTAATTAGTGGAGGCTCCACTAATTATGGATTTATGTGAATTATTAGAAGATTTTTATGGATGTCCACCATTTATTGGAGACACCATTAATTGAGATTAGTTGAAGATGATGTATGCCATGATGTATTCCACTAATTAGAGCTCTATAAATAGAGCTATTCTCTAAGCTTGTAATACACCATCATTTTGCGAAAGAAAGATTAGTGAAAGAAAGATTAGAGAAAGAATTGTGAGAGAAAGAAAGAGAGAAGTTTGAAGAGAAATTCTTGTGCAAAGAATAGTTAGAATTTTCTTAGTGTGTAGTGTGTAGATTTTATTCTAACACTACCCTAATTTTATAACACACACACACACTATATATATATATATATATATATATTGTGTAGACAATTCATAAAACAATGAATAAATGATTTGCACGTTCTTAGTGCATGCGTTAAACTTAAAAAAAAAAAAATGGTTCTAGCACATACCTAGTGCAGTTGGTGATATGGTTGTAGCTGACTTTTGATCTTCTCTAAAGCCACAAGGACATCACCCATATTTTTCCTATTTCTTGGCGAATCCATTGAACAATTCAAGGCTACTTGAAATATGGATGATATACATTTCAATTTTTCAAAAAAGTATTCTTCACCCTCCTTCAGCAAATTGGCATCTACCGCTTGAGCAAATGTATCATAAATTGAATTATTCACCCAATCTCTCAAGCTCCAGCCCTGATTGAACATTTCATCATTGGGCTTTTTTCTTGTAAAAACTTCCATCAACAAAATTCCATAGCTGTAAACGTCACATTTGATTGATACCAATCCTTCTAATCCATATTCTGGAGGCAGTATTATGAAATAAGAAATGTAATTCAAAAGCTAATTAAATCTTTAGCAACAATATTAGAGGGAAAAGTAATTTAGATGTGTAATAAAATCGTAAATTTTACCTGGAGCAACATAGCCCAATGAAGCTAGTGTTTCAGTGTATGATTTGCTTTGCTCATTATCTAATAACTTGGCTATGCCAAAATCACTCACATGTGCAACCATATCTTGGTCAAGTAACACATTGCTAGGCTTTAGATCACAATGAACAATTTGTGTTGAATTACCAAAATGAAGATATTGCAAAGCACATGCAACATCAATCATAATATCCAGCCTTTGCATAATATCTAAGAAGTAGTTGTGGGAATATAACCATTTCTCAAGACTTCCATTAGGCATAACCTCAAGTATCAATGCCTTAAAATTTGGGTTTGAGCAACTAGTGATGACTTTTGTGAGATTTCGATGGCGAATGCTTCTTAATACCTGACATTCCTTTTCAAAATTCCCAATAGCCCTTTCCTCTAGTAAATTGAACACTTTAACTGCTACGGCTTTTCCATCATTGAGGATACCTTTGTAAACAGTTCCAAAGCTCCCTGTGCCGAGCAAATTGCTCTCATTGTACCCATTTGTTGCATGGAAAAGTTCATAATATGATATCCTTTCTGCTATAATCATTGACCACGAGTCTGTTACATTCGTAGACCCATTTTTGTTTCTATATCTTACATACACCAAGCCAAGAGTGATTGCAGCTAGAGTAGGGGCCACGAGAAGCAAAAGAAATATATGACAGTGCATTGTCTTTGTCCTTAGTTTTTTAGATGGCATGTCTTGGCATGGTGGGACATTAAACTTTGAAGGTCCACATAGTGCATCATTAAAAATGAATGATTGACTTGTGAATTTCTCAAAGGGCCCTCTCGATGGTATTTCACCTTTCAATTTATTGAATGAGGCATTGAAGTATTTGAGATTGTGAAGGTTCTCCAGGGATCTTGGTATTAGACCAGAGATATTGTTATGTGAGAGATCCAAGAATTCCAAATTCATGATATTACCAATTGATTCTGGAATTGATCCTTGAATTCTATTGTGTGCTAAGGAAAGATGCATTAAGCTCTGCAATTCAGCAACCGTCTCTGGAAAATCTCCTGAGAAGTGATTTCTTGTCAAGTCTATCTGGATTGCAACTTTTAGATTTCCAACTCTAAGAGGTAGAGAACCACTAAAGTAATTTGAGGAGAGATTGAGCTTCAAGAGATCTTTGAGGTTCCACAAGCTTGTAGGTATTGTAGAAGTCAATCTATTCGAACCAAGAACGAGATTTCTCAAAGATGTAATATTACCCAGACAATCTGGAAGAGTCCCGGAGATTTGATTGCCTTCAAGACACAACTCATCCAATTTTGGTGAACCGCACAAATTGCTAGGAAAAGATCCACTGAGTTTGTTATAGGAAAGATCTAGTAATTGAAGGTATTGAAAACCTTGAAATGAAGATGGTGCAGACCCAGTTAATTGGTTTCTCTGAAGATCCAACAGAAACAAATTGCTTAGATTAGCAATTCCACTTGGAATAGTTCCCTTGATTTTACAATTGTTGGCTTTTATCCTTTGAATTGATTTAGAAAGATTCCCAATTGAAACAGGAAGAAGACCATCCAAAGGATTGTTACTCACCATTAGATATCTCAGTTCCTTGCACTTTGACAAGAAAATGAAGAAATCCAAATCTTGAGAGGAAGACTTACTTTTGAATTGATTGTCTGCAACATTCAATATTTGGAGCTGATTTAGATCTCCAAGAGTCTCTGGAATAGAATCCGTGAAGCTGTTTCCAGCGATAACTAAATGTATGAGTTTAGAGCAATTAGAAATTGAATCAGGTATGACTCCATGGAAGTGATTGGCGCTGAGATATAGTCCCTCTAAACTGGGAAGTCCAAGGCCAATATTTGTTGGAAGTTGGCCTGAAAGAGAATTGGCACCAAAACTAATCAAAGCTAGCATGGAGAGGTTATACACGCCTTCTGGTATGCGACCGCTCAAGCGATTGAATGATAAATCAAGCCCTTCTAGATTATGTAGGTTGCCAAGCTCCTTTGGAATATCACCTGTAAAAGTTACATTACTTTATAGAAAGTTATGAAGTTCTAATCTTTGTTCATTTTTTGTAGTTTACTCTGTTAACGTACCTATCAAATTATTTTCAGCAAGTATCAGATACCTCAGCATTGTCAAATTACCAATTTCTTTAGGAATTACACCTGTAACATGTGTAAGCACATGATCAGATTATTATAACGAGACAAGAAGAAAGAATTACGCGATCAGATTATTATAGCAAGACAAGAAGAAAGAATCTATGTATAACTTTTTCCATTTTATATGGTGATTTAATATTTTTTATGATTATTATAAATAAATTTGAACCCAATATTCTCTTCAAGAAAAAAGAATTTAAAAAAGGTTTCCAATCAATAAAATCCACAATAACTTGAAAATAGATTGGACTTATCATTTCTCACATAGATTGAACTTACACTAGTGGCCTATTTTCTCTCTCTGTCTCAAGTGGAAATGCATAATGAAAATATCTTTATTTTTTAAAAGGAAACATTAAATTTGACGATAGTATCATTGTTCCCTTCAATCATTTGTGTTTTGGTTTACCATATTCATTTGCGGGTGTGTGAAGGCACTGTCACCTTAGATTTGTTAATTTGTTCCACTTTGTGAAGGACGTTTTGGCTTTTGTCCCTTCTTTTTTTTTATCCTTTTATTTTAATGAACACATGAAGGTTTGCCTTACCTCCCACTAACAAAGAGAAAAAAAAATAAAATAGGGATAAATGAAAACCGGAAAAACCAAATGCAAGTAATACCTTCACATTACAAAAATTAATTACCAACAGAAAACTTTACCTATTTAATTATTTGTTAATAAAATTATACAAACCAGAGAACTTTACGAAAGCAAAGTTAGCCATACCTTTCAAATTGTTACGACCAAGGAGGAGTTGTTCAAGAGTCTGCCAGTTACCAATTTCCTTGGGTAGGTATGCTTCACTGAAGTTGTTGACGGACAAAGACAGAACTTTAAGCTTTGAACATTGAGATAAATTCAATGGGATTTCGCCACTGAACTCATTCCTCGCTAGGCCAAGCCACTCAAGTCTTGGAAGACGACCGCATATGTGATTGGGAAGACCTCCAGATAGCATATTACTGCTAAATCCAATAGTTTCCAAATTTGAGATGTTGAATATCTCTATTGGCAAGGAGCCTGAAAGATAGGTATGTTCAATGGCCAATTTCTTCAAACGGTAAAGATTGCTAATATCAGTTGGAATCATTCCTTCCAGAGAGTTGAATGAAAGGTATAACGTTTCTAGGTTTGACAAGTTAGATAAAGAAGGTGGAATAAAACCGGAAAAATTATTATACCGTATTGACAAATATTGAAGTTTACTTAGTGAACCAATCCACTTTGGAACTGCACCACTCAAATAATTATTTCCCAAGTCTAAAACCTTAATACGGTACAAATGGACCAATTCCTGGGGTAAACTTCCATGGAGACTATTATTCCTCAAATAAAGGGAAACAAGAAATGAGAGATTTCCAAGGTGTGGAGGAATAGTTCCAATTATACTCATGTTTGAAATCCTTAAGGCAATTACTCTACGATGACGAGTGCCGCAAGTAACACCAATCCAGTCGCAAACTGGGGAGCCAATCGTCCAATTTCTTGACAAGAATTGGAAAGGGTCTGAAATGATCTGGGCTTTGAAAGCAAGAAGGGCAGATTGATCAGTGGTGATGTTTGGTGTTTTCTTGGCTAGGCAAGCCATGATCAGACACAGAAGCAACACAAGTAGAAGAGCAAAGTGTTTGCAAGTTCTCGTCATGATTCTCTCAAATGTTGGCTAGAATTTCGGGCTTTGAGTTGAGTAGTCTCAGCATGATATATAGAAATACTTTGTCTTGAAACCGATGCATACGGTTGCCTGTGAAGACTTTATGTAAGTATTTTCCACAATTTTCTCAGGTAGATCTATGATCTTCCACAGAGGCAGTCCCCACTAAGATTACTTCAAGGTTGTAGGAACAACATATATACTTTTTTTTAGCCCTTAACCAACGACATGCCATATCTATTCTCTTAAAAGTAACTTTTTTTTTTTTCCAAATTTTGTTGAATTGCTGAAATTAGGTCATTATGTGATATGTGATGACTAAATTAGACTATTATTCCCACAAAAAAAATATTTTTGTGAAATAATGATTACTACTTCCACAATCCAAAATTATTATTCACATTTTCTTGGATACAATCAATATCCATACGAATATAAATAATTACTATCTCTTTGTGAAATTGGATACACATTCATATTTTGAATTGTTACAATATAAAAAGAGGACATTTCCTTAGGTTTTTTTTTTTTTTTAAGGAAACGGCCTTTCCCTTAATAAACCTCACAAAATCCCCACTTTCTGAATAGTGATCCTTTTCTGTATTTAATAAGTTTCATTTATTTGATCTCAGCTGGTAGAAGAAATAGAGGGCTCCACATGTTGTGGAAATTTAGGGCTTTCCAATTGAAATTCCAATAGGCTTTAAAGTCACAGACAATTTCCTTTCGCTTGTTCGGTATACTTATTTTGTCTTGTGGAAAAATAGTACTTTAAAGTCACGGACAAGTCTTAGAAATTAAGTATTCAAGATATTTCCCTGTATAAGTTTCGAAAGAGAATGACCAAATGTCTTGAGAAATAGGGAATAAATTAATTAAAATAAGTAAAGATTTAATATTTTAAAATAGTAATTACCCATTAAAATAGTGAATTTTAAATTTCATTTTACCTTTTCTTTCTTTTCTCTCTTTTTCTTCATTATGTGTATAATATCCAAATGTAATTATTGTTCAAGAAAGGAAGTCGAACATGCTTCAACCTTCACAAGTAATAGTACTTAGAAATCTCCAACATCATATTCACTAACAATGAGTAAGAACAAGCTTTAAATTTAAATGATAATGTACAATTTACTAATTTATATGATTATCACAGTTAAGTAACATATTATCCATATCTCTAACTCCGAATCTCTTATTACACTCTTTATTACATATTCTCTATTACAATCTTAAAATTTGACACAATGATATTAATTAATCGACTTCTATGAACTGCTGATATTTGGCCAACTTTCAACTAATATTAACTAAATATTTGATCACAAAACGCATTATTACTACAAAATCACCCGAAAAGTGGGAAAAGATGGATAAAGAACAAAAAAAAAAAAAAACCAAATAGACAGGTTATAAATATTATCTAATCAAATATTCGATTAATATTAGTCAGAAGCTAAACAAGAATGAGAGTAGGATTCATAAGAATCAATTAATTAATGCCAACCTATAAAATTTTTAAGCGTGTATGAGAAAATGTAAAGGCAGTGCAGACATGAAACAGTAGAGAGGACGAAAGGCCAAAGTCGCGGGTTCGATTCCCACCTGGGGATTGCTCGCAGGTCCTGTCCCTCATGTACCTACCACTGGTGCATATCCCGATTTACATCTCACCCGGTCGTGGGGCCTCGACGCCCGAGTGGGGGAGGTTCGCCTTCGGGACTCCCTCCTAAATCCAAGAAAGGCCGAATTATATGAAGAATTCTATGGAGTCAGTGGTCTTGGACAAAGACAATCTCCAATGGGAACATCCCACTTCTTGAGTAAACTCTTCAGCCTTTGATCCACACGGACAGATTGACCGATATAGAGTCGTCGGTCCATGTAGAAGATCCTTTCTTTGGGGAAATTTGTGGCCTTCCATTAACTTCTTTCATTTCAAGTCATCAAATTAACATTGACTATCCTATATATTGTAGAAATATGTGGCATTGCTATTAGAATTCTAGTGCTACATTAAAAAACAATCTCCTTTGCCCACACACTGGCCTTGTGGAAAAATAACAGTCATTCTCAATATTGTTCACTTGTGGAAAAATAATGGAGTTTGAGCATATACTTGTATTAACATAAAAAAAATAATTTTTTAATAAAAATCATCAACAATTGCATTTAGATTGATTGCCAATTTTTAACTTGTAAAATTTAGGTATTTGGCTCAATTTTTGTAATCATCATAATGGATTATGATAGATTTTCTGGAATCATTTTTTTTATGCAAATGTAAATATATTAAAATATATATAAAAAAAAGGATTTACATGGGTTACTAGTTTACAATCAAGGAGACTGGAAACTAGTGGTAGTCAAAACAGGATTCAAAGGTTTGCAAAACATCAGGGTACAAATTAAAAATAACAGTGTACACATGTGTTTTAATTTTCTTTATAATCTCCAACGGTAGGCATACCACATCCTCAAAAATGGCCTTATCACGAGCACACTAGATGTAGTAGAAAGTGGCTGTCAAAGCAGTAGATCTAGCCTTACTGAACCACGAGGTACCACGGTTGCCACGCTTATACCACTTAAAACAAGACTTGGCCGAATTCAAAGTGATTGGTAGACGAAGCCACCTTTTCACTTCCGTCCAAATAGCTGCAGAAATTGAGCATCTGAAGAATAGATGATTAGTCATTTCCGGATATGCCTTACACAGAGGACAAGACAAGTCATCAATCTTGAACACAAGTGTAT